>JARQOD010000003.1:154315314-154380322 GCA_033576555.1 Oophaga sylvatica
ATATCGCATTGCAGTCGGACCTATGTTAATCTATGGAGCAGCTCCCAGTATCAGATTTTTTGTGGTCCGTCTTAAACGTCCGTGTACAATCGCAGCATGCTGCGATTGTCACCGATTGTGGGTCGACTATCGCCAATGCAAGTCTATGGGAGCGATGAAAAATCTGATTACAAACGGACCACACTGTGTGACTTGCGATGAAATCGCATCGGTGTCCTTTAGAAAAGCCGGCAATTCATCCCCGGCTATACTGTAAAATCACACTGACAGCTTTAATAAAGAATAGAAAGAATAGATATACACACATATATATATATATATATATATATATATATATATATATATATGTATTCTATGTGTAATTGTGACATGTATATATATATATATATATATATTTATATTTCCTAGACTTCTACATACTGTAATAGTCGCAAATTCAATTGCCGGCTTCTGTGAAATCACAGAAGCCGACATGAAATGATACATTGTTTCCACACAGTTAACCATGTCATTTCCTGTACTTTGATATTTGTTTAGAACTTACAATTACATGAGTGTATTTGTGCAAAATTTCAGACATGTAGGGGTTAATTAAAGGTGTAATTTCGTTGAAAAAAAATGCGTGGGCTCCCGCTGTATTTTCTCCACCAGACAGACAAAGCAAAGCGAGTGGGGGCAGATAATAACAGCCTAGGGAGGGTACATTTTTTGTGCCCCCCCCTGGCTACTAACATCTGCCCCCAGACACCCCAGAAAGGGCAAATCTATAATTAGATTCGCCCTTTCTGGCACTTTGCCCGTCTATTCCCATTGCCCTGTAGCGGTGGCGAATGGGTTAATAATCTCACCTTACTGTCACCTTAGTATTGAAAGGTGACCTTAAGGCAGGTTAATAATTGAGAGCTGTCAATTAGACAACTATCAATTATTAATCCTATTGTATGAAAGAAAAATCAAACACACACAGTTTAATAAAAAATAAGTTTAATTAAATAATCACACAGTTTTTGACCATATTTTATTTTCCTGCTAAAACCATTTCCTGTAATAAAAATAAAATAAAAAAGCAAAATTATACTTACCAATCCGATGTACAGTCAGGTCCCACGCTGTAATCCATCAGAAAGGGTTAAGAGGTTACAGTTAGCAGGGAGATAATTCTGTCTTCTAGCTGTAACCCCCTGAATGAATAAGTTCCTCTACCACAGAAAGTAGAGGAAGTGATTCATGAATGGAGCTTAATTGATTTATTGGCAATTTAACTTTAGTGACCTGACCTAAAGGGAAAGTGGACACAATCAATTAAGCTTCATTCATGAAACACAAACAAGAGAAAAAGGTAGCACACTGTAGCGCTATAGCTTGCAAACACGAAATATGAAAAATGAATTGCATCATTACCTTAGAAATATGAAAATTGAGAAGTCTTAGCGCATAAGAAGGCCAAATTATGTGAGCCTGATAGCCACGTCAAGGCTCTTCTCGTATATCAGGTCCTAACTAATGCCTATCCTCGCTTAGAAAAGTCTGTCTGCATGGGAACGTATGAATCCTCTCTTCAGACTAAAATCTACATCTCTGTGGAGGGGTGATGAACCTGTTGTAATTAAAAAGCCTGTGACCACCAGGTGGAGTGCTCAGGTAGAAGGTAAATGAATACATATCAAAAAAATGACCGGCACATCCAAACATAGATTCAGTGTGAACAGGTGCTAAACCTAGAGTCACCAACTCATATACATACAAGAGAAAAAGGTAGCACACTGTAGCGCTATAGCTTGCAAACACGAAATATGAAAAATATGAAAAATGAATTGCATCATTACCTTCTACCTGAGCACTCCACCTGGTGGTCACAGGCTTTTTAATTACAACAGGTTCATCACCCCTCCACAGAGATGTAGATTTTAGTCTGAAGAGAGGATTCATACGTTCCCATGCAGACAGACTTTTCTAAGCGAGGATAGGCATTAGTTAGGACCTGATATACGAGAAGAGCCTTGACGTGGCTATCAGGCTCACATAATTTGGCCATCTTATGCGCTAAGACTTCTCAATTTTTCATATTTCTAAGGTAATGATGCAATTCATTTTTCATATTTTTCATATTTCGTGTTTGCAAGCTATAGCGCTACAGTGTGCTACCTTTTTCTCTTGTATGTATATGAGTTGGTGACTCTAGGTTTAGCACCTGTTCACACTGAATCTATGTTTGGATGTGCCGGTCAGTTTTTTGATATGGAGTCATTCATGAAACACATCCTCTCCTGTCGCCAGGAGAGGAACTTATTCATTCAGGAGCTTTGAGCTGAGCATGCAGGATTACTTGCACTGCTTGGCTCAAAGCTAGTTAACCCTTTGTGAAGGATTACAGCGTGGGACGTGACAGATCAGCGGAATAGGTAAGAATAATGTTTTTTTTTTTTTTTTCTTTATTTTAGGAGATCAATGGCTTCGCACGGATTAAGTGTAAAATAAAATATGGTCAAAAAAATGTGTTTTTATTTCATTAAAATTAATTTTTATTAATGTGTCTGTGTTTTTTTAATTTACTTCAATAGGATTAATAATTGATAGTTGTCTAATTGACAGCTCTCAATTATTAACCTGCCTTAAGGTCACCTTTCAATACTAAGGTGACATTAAGGTGAGATTATTAACCCATTCGCCACCGCTACAGGGCAATGGGAATAGACGGGCAAAGTGCCAGAAAGGGCGAATCTAATTATAGATTTGCCCTTTCTGGGGTGTCTGGGGGCAGATGTTAGTAGCCAGGGGGGGCACAAAAAAAAGTACCCTCCCTAGGCTATTATTATCTGCCCCCACTCGCTTGCTTTGTCTGTCTGGTGGAGAAAATACAGCGGGAGCCCACGCATTTTTTTGTCAACGAATTTACACCTTTAATTAACCCCTACATGTCTGAAATTTAGCACAAATACACTCATGTAATTGTAAGTTCTAAACAAATATCAAAATACAGGAAATGACATGGTTAACTGTGTGGAAACAATGTATCATTTCATGTCGGCTTCTGTGATTTCACAGAAGCCGGCAATTGAATTAGCGGCTATAACAGTATGTAGAAGTCTAGGAACTATAAATATATGTATATATACATGTCACAATGACATGTGTATATATATATATATATATATATATATATATGTGTTCTATGTGTATATATCTATTCTTTTTTTTGTGATTGAAATACTATTCTTTTGGATCCATTATATGTCAGTTTTGCAAGCCTGCGAGAAAATCTCGCAAGTCGGATGAAAATCGGATGTTGCAAGGTACACACACATGCGACTAAATCGCATCTTTGAAGGAAAATCGGATGCCAGAAGGATGTGTGATGTTTGCATTTTGATCCGACTATCGACCGTCTAAAACGGACCGATTTTTTGTCGTTGTGTGTGACGCCGGCCTTAGACATTTTGTAATCATATAAATTCACTCTCAAAATAATTTTGTCCTATAAAATAATGCATATTCTAATTCCAGCAAGAACAGGGAACCATGTACCATGGGGAAAATAAGAATTTGATACACTGACAATTTTGCAAGTTTTCCCACCTACAAAGAATGGAGAGGTCTGCAATTGAACACTTCACCTGTGAGAGACAGACTAAAAAAATCCAGAAAATCACATTGTATGATTTAAATAATATGCATTTTATTGCATGAAATACGTATTTGATACAATAGAAAAACAGAACTTAATATTTGGTACAGAAACCTTTCTTTACAATTACAGACGTCAGACATTTCCTGTAGATTGTTTCTCTCAGTTAAAGTGTACCTATGATTAAAAATTTCTGCCCTCTCCATTCTTTGTAGGTGGGAATCGACAGTGTATCAAATACATACTTTCCCCACTGTATAATTTTAGATAAGAATAAAACAAACTTTGCATAAATCAATAGTACAGATGACAAATATAAAGTTTGTAAAATGTAATTAGATATCTTTACTTTGAATTTCCAATCTCACGCTTTTCTTAGGGTACAGCTCACTAAATGCTTCACAGCCTATGAAGAAGGGAGGAGGAGGGAGCAAGTTTGTTGGGTATCATACTCCAGGAACAAAGAAACAGATAAGAGCTAATAACTTGATGTTTTGGCTTCTATACCTATACAAGTTTTCATATGAAGGTACTGCCACACTACTCGATCCCGCTAGCGATCTCGTTAGCGTTGCATACTAATGAGATCGCTAGCGGGATTGTTTCTATATCGCTAAATGCTGCCGCATTTAGCGATATAGTTAACGACGCTATCGCCGTTAGCGATCTTCTTAACGAC
This sequence comes from Oophaga sylvatica, assembly GCA_033576555.1. Classification (NCBI taxonomy): domain Eukaryota; kingdom Metazoa; phylum Chordata; class Amphibia; order Anura; family Dendrobatidae; genus Oophaga; species Oophaga sylvatica. The sequence goes on from JARQOD010000003.1 coordinate 154,319,619, forward strand.
TTTAGCGGTACAAAAGTACCGCTAAATCGCTAAGAAAAGGTGCCACACAGCGATTAGATACTTACCCAGCGGGAGCGCCAGCGATGAAATAGGGTCCGGAACGATTCCAGCGACGAGCGAGATCACAGCAGGAAGCTCGTCGCTGGAAGCTGCCGCACTGAACAATATCGCTAACGGGATCGCTAAATAGTGACGTTTTTTAGCGATCCCGTTAGCGATATTGTTTAGTGTGGCATACCTTAAGTCCTCATCAATCCTGTTGCTGTAATTTCCCTGTATATTGTATGTATATTGTATAAAAGCTAGCTTCCCAAAAGTATATGAGCTCAAAGAAAAAACAAACAACATCAAGCATACAGAGAGAACATACAGTATACTGGACTATTGATTTATGCAGTTTATTGAAAGTTTAAATATGCTTTCAGAAGTAATTACCTTAATCTTGTTATCCTGTTCACTAGCAATTCTTCTGAGATGAGTGCAGGCCTTCCTTCTTTCTCAGGTGTTTACTTTGTACCCTTGTCTGTAGAGGAGGAGCTTCACTGGTGCTGGAGTGCAACACTGACTTATCTCAGCTAAACAAAGCCTAGATCCTCAGGCTACATTCACACCATGGGCATAGCCAGGATCAAACCTGGGGGGGCAGAACCTCATACTGCACACCTCAGCTGCTGCAGAACCTCATACTGCACACCCCTACACTTTAAAATAAAGCCTGCACCTTAAGAAGATGTGATGAATGCAGTCTATTTATTCCAACTATCAATTGATGTTGATGTGTTACTGAAGACGAGCAATGCCTGTGCTGGGCATCCTTTTGGGCAGCTATGAGGTGTACCTAACAAAGCTAAAAAAAAGGAGTGTTAGTCTGTGTGCTACCCGGCTTTCATTCTTTTTGGTACAGATAAGATATGGATAGACAGAAATTGATAGATAGAGCAGATTTCTAATCTGCTTTTGCTATTGAAAACATCTATAAGCTCAAAAACCTTTCAGGTGATGCGGTTTTTTAAAAAGCTGATCTGCTTTTGCAGCTGAAAAACGTATACTCAAAAAACGCAGCAAAAACGCTGTGTGTGAATGTAGCCTTAGATCAGGAATAGAACAGCCATTTATAGGACATTTCATAACTTTCCCAAATTCCTATGAAAAAAATATTCAGCACATTCTGCATTGAACTACTGTACCCAATTTATTATATATTTTAGGAGTCTGAGTCGGTCCATTTTATACCGACTCCACCAAAATGAGCACCGACTCTGCAGCCCTGATCAGAACGATTTAGAAATCAGGGAAAAGAGTGTAAGGGCAGATCTGACTGCAACACACAGGGAGGCATAGCTGGAGACGGGGCAAGAAAAGTCAGCATGTGGTGTATGGACTAGTCTTATTACTTAAAATATGTGGAGAAGGTATTTTGAAATAGGGATTTTTGTGTACTCACCATAAAATCCTTTTCTCCGAGCCAATCATTGGGGGACACAGACCACGGGTGTTATGCTGCTGCCACTAGGAGGCTGACACTAAGTTGAGACAAAAAGAGTTAGCTCCTCCCCTGCAGTATACACCCTCATGCTGGCTCCAAGTGAACCAGTTCAGTGCAAAAGCAGTAGGAGATCATTAATATCATATCAGAGTACAACACATCAAATGAAGGAAGAGAAAAGCAAACCGAAAGGCTAACAGGGTGGGTGCTGTGTCCCCCAATGATTGGCTCAGAGAAAAGGATTTTACGGTGAGTACACAAAAATCCCTATTTCTCCTTCGCCTCATTTTGGGACACAGACCATGGGACGTCCCAAAGCAGTCCCTGGATGGGGAACAACATAACAGAGCGAACCTCATGTACTAACTGATTAAAGAGGAGCCACCACCACTTGCAGAATACGTCTGCCAAGGGGCGCATGTGCAGATTGAGTGTGAATACTGTAGTGCTTTGAGAATGTGTGCAGACTGGACCAAGTCGCAGCCTTGAAGACCTGTCCTGCCGACACCTGATACCGAAGGCTCAAGATGCGCCCACCGATCGAGAAGAGTGTGCCTTTATCCCCGCTGGGATAAGCTTACCTCTGATGTGGTAGGACTCCTGAATAGCCCAGTGAATCCCTCTGGCTATTGTGGCCCTGAAGATACTTACGGAAGGGCGCCGTCCTCGAGATGTACTTTCTGAGAGCCCTCACCGCATGCAGGGCGTGAAGAGCTGTTTGCACCCGATGTACCGGTGCTGAACCAAAAGTGGGAAGGACAATATGTTCCTTAAGGTGGAAAAACGAGATTACGTTGGGTAAAAAAGATGGAAATGGTCTGAGGACCACCTTGTCCTGGTGTAAAATCCGGAAATGAGCTTGACAGGACAGAGCGGTTAGCTCCAAGACTCGCCTGAGAAACGACACTGCGAGAAGAAGGCGACTTCCCCAAACAGAACTGTCAGGGAGACATCCTGCAACGGTTTGAAAGGCATCACCTGAAGAGCGCCCAGGACCAAAATAAGGTCCCAGGCTTGTAAAGACATTCTATAGGGGGGTACCACCTGGAGGACCCCCTGAATGAAAAACCTCACGTGTAGTTTGGAAGTAAACCTGCGCTAGAATAAAAACAGATAAGGCCAAGATCTGGCCCTAGAGGAAGCTAAGCGCCAAGTCCAGGCCATTTTGGGGAAATTCCAAAAATGCAGGGAACAGGGAAGACACGAGGAGGGCGTTCGCGGTCCCTGCAACATGCGAAAAAGGATTTCAGGTGCGGAGATAGAGGCAAGATGACACATGCTTCTGAGCGCTAATCATGGTGGGAACCACCTGTTGAGAGAACCTAGCTTTAGCTAAAGCCGAGGTTACAACGGCCAAGCCGTTAAACACAGGGCCCCCCGAGTTCTGGTGGCAAATCGGACTTTCGTAGAGCAGATCTGTACAATCCGGCAGTTGTTAGGAGACATCGACGTCGATCTGCCCTAACTCTGCATTCTACGCCAGGAGTGACCATCCAGGGCGACTAGGACTACTGGAAACCCCCTCAGCCTTGATCTTTCGGATAACCCTCGGGAGTAGACAAAACTGAAAATGAACTGATGCCATGGAGTAACCAGTGCATCCACCCCGAAGCCTATGGATCGCAAGACCGAACTATGAAGTTGGATGCCTTGGCGTTCATTCTTGAAGCCAGCAGATCCACATGCGGAGTCCCCCGGAAATTACCGAGTGGTTCCTCTCTTCCCATCGGAGAATCTAGGCTACTTCGAGCATGGCCGCCCAGCTGCGGTTACCCCTTTGATGATTTGATATATACCACAGCCGTGGCGTTGTCCAATTGAATTCGGATGAGGTGACAAGCCAGAAGATAAGAAACTGCTGAAGGGCCAGCTGTATCGCTCAGATTTCCAGAACATTGATCGGGAGGCTCAACTCCCGAGTTGACCAGCGTCCCTGAGCGGTGTGGTGGCGAAAAACCACTCCCCAGCCAAAGAGACTGGCGTCGGTAGACACCACTAGCCATTGAGCCGGGAGAAAAGATTTTCCCGGGTTGAGAGAAGACCTCAATGTCCATCACCTGAGGAGCTGCCTGATCCGCATAGGCAAGCAGCACCGGCGGTTGAGGGAGAACGGATTCCTGTCCCAAGCCGCTAGAAGAGCATGCTGCAGGGGACAGAGATGCAGCTGAGCGAAAGGGACCGCTTCCACTGCTGCCACCATTTTCCCAGTACCCTCATGACAAACCAGATAGAATGAGAGGAGAGTGGCAAAGAGCGCGGGATCCTTGTTGAAGGACTAGGGCCTTGTCTCGAGTGAGAATCCCCTACCCTCCTCAGGAGGTCTCCAGGGTCATCCTTAAAAGGGATATTTACTGGGCTGAAACAGGGGAAGACTTGCTTACGTTTATAAGCTAGCCCAGACGAGAAAGTATTGCAAGTGATATAAACGCACAATGCACAGTCCTGGAAGAACAGACCCTTGATTAGAAAATCGTCCAAGTAGGGCAGAAGGACCACGCCCCGAGATACTATCAACAAGTGTGAAGTATCCCATGATGAGGATTATACCCAAAGATGAATTTCCAGATATATTCACGTATGTAAAATAAAATGGATGAAGAACAATGGAAGGGTTGCATTAAAAAAATAATTACGGGCCCTCGCAATCTTGTTCCAAACCTAAATTTTGGGACAGAGGATTACAGATACAATCTCCATCTTCAGACTGGCTGAAAAATATGGTGTCTCTGTAAGATGGACATGACAGCTGCCATGACTTTTGAGGACACACTGGGAGCAGTAGCAAGACCGAAGGACAAGGCTGTGACTTGAAAATGCTGTTCGCGAATGGTGAAGCGCAAGAATTTTCGGTGAGAAGGAAACATCGGAATATGAAGGTAAGCAACCCAAATGTCGATGGATGCCAGAAACTCCCTTTTTTTTTTTTTTGGGACCGCAAACAGGTCCAGGATGGGTAATACCATTTCATCTTTCTTCATGCCGGAGGTAGAAAAGAAAAATGATAATTACTTACGAGTAATTTGATTTTCCAGATCCATGACAGCACCGTGAGTGAGAGATGGATTCCGCCCCCAGAAAACAGGAAACCTGTAGTGGAGATGAAAGAAGGGGGCGGCACCTCTCTCCTCAGTTTTGTTTACAGAGCATGGAAGGTGACCGCCTTATTAGTTTAATTTGCTCTTTTTTATTTAAACATGTATATATCTATACACGCACATTTTTATGCACGTGTATACCACATTATTATTTATATTAATTTCCTCATGAACCATACCACCATCACCAAGATAGGGCGGGAATAATGCGGTGCTGTCATGGATCTGGAAAATCAAATTACCCGTAAGTATCATTTTTTCCCTTCCCCCATGACAGCACCGTGAGTGAGAGGAAGAAATAGAAAGATTCCTAGGGTGGGACAACAGCAGATAACTTTCCTTCCAAAGGCTAGATTTGAACGCCCTAGGTCTAGCCTGTAATGACTAAAGAAGGTAGAGGGTGACGACCATACTGCTGCATTACAAATCTGTTCTACAGATGCATTAGCCCTTTCAGCCCAGGATATAGCTATGGCTCTCGTCGAGTGGGCTGTTACCCCCAGTGGGGGCATTCTGCCCAAGGAAGAGTAAGAAAGAGAGATAGACATACGAAGCCACCGTGCAATGGTTGATTTTGAGGCCTGCCTCCCCGTTTGTCCCCTGGAAGGAGACAAAAAGGGCTGGCGATTGTCGCCAGGGCTCCGTTGCATCTAGAAATTGAAGCAGGCAACGTCTAACATCTAGACAATGGAAGGTTTCTTTTCCCTGGGATTTTGGATTGGCACAGAAGGAGGGTAAGATTATTTCTTGGTTTCTGTGAAATTTTGAGTTTACCTTCGGGAGGAAGGCTGGGTCGGTTCTAATAACCACCCTATCATCTAGGATGGTAGTATATGGTGGGTTAGCAGAGATAGCTTGTAACTCGTTAATACGTCGCGCTGACGTTAGGGCCACCAGGAGAACTGTTTTAAGAGTTAGGCTGTGGTCACACACACCGACTAAAAAATCTGACCGTTTTAGTCGGTCGATTATCGCAGCAAAATGTCATGAACAGTCATCCGTCTGGCATCCGATTTTCCTGGAAAGATGCGATTTAGTCGCATCTGACCGTAGTTGTAACATCCGATTTACATCCGACTTGCGAGATTTTCTCGCAGGCTTGCAAAACTGACATATAATGGATCCAAAAGAATAGTATTTAAATTACAAAAGAAAGAATAGCTATATACACATAGAACACACATATATATATATATATATATATATATATATATACATTTCATTGTGACATGTATGTACAGTCATGGCCAAAAGTTTTGAGAATGACACAAATATTAATTTTTACAAAGTCTACTGCTTCACTTTTTCTAATGGCAATTTGCATATAATCCAGAATGTTATAAAGAGTGATCAGCTTAACAGCAATTACTTGCAAAGTGAATATTTGGCTAGAAAATGAACTTTATCCCCCAAAACACATTTCAACATCATTGCAACCCTGCCTTAAAAGGACCAGCTAACCTCTTTTCAGTGATTGCTCCATTAACACAGGTGTGGGTGTTGATGAGGACATGGCTGGAGATCAATCTGTCATGATAAAGTAAGAATGACACCACTGGACACTTTAAAAGGAGGCTGGTGCTTGGCATCATTGTTTCTCTTCTGTTAACCATGGTTATCTCTAAAGAAACACGTGCAGTCACCATTGCAATGCACAAAAATGGCCTAAAAGGGAAGAGTATCGCAGCTAGAAAGATTGCACCTCAGTCAACAATCTATCGCATCATCAAGAACTTCAAGGAGAGAGGTTCCATTGTTGCCAAAAAGGCTTCAGGGCGCCCAAGAAAGACAAGCAAGCGCCAGGACCGTCTCTTAAAAGTGTTTCAGCTGAGGGATCGGGCTACCAGCAGTGCAGAGCTTGCTCTGGAATGGCAGCAGGCAGGTGTGAGTGCATCTGCACGCACTGTGAGGCGGAGACTCTAGGAGCAAGGCCTGGTCTCAAGGAGGGCAGCAAAGAAGCCACTTCTCTCCAGAAAAAACATCATGGACAGACTGATATTCTGCAAAAGGTACAGGCAGTGGACTGCTGAGGACTGGGGTAAAGTTATTTTCTCTGATGAATCCCCTTTTCGATTGTTTGGGACATCAGGAGAAAGCCTCATTCGGAGAAGACAAGGTGAGCGCTACCACCAGTCTTGTCTCATGCCTAGTGTTGAGCGATACGATACTGCAAATATCGGGTATCGGCCGATATTAGCTCTATCGGCCTTTCGATAATTAGTTTCGATATTTTCGTCTTATCGAATACCGGAATCGGATTTGTCACTGTCACTGTGAGTGTCCGTCGGTCGGGTCTGTCAGGAGTCAGCGGCACTTACCTGGCAGAAGATCTCCGGCGGTCACGTCCTGGACTGCTTGATGGCCGCCATTATCTTCTCCCTGGCGGTCACATGCAGTTTTTCGCGATAACTGCAGTGACTGCAGGGTAATCCCGGCCGTAAACCAGTCCGATGACGTCACCGCCGGGGAAGCAGGTAATCAGCTGTGCTGCGCCGGGATGACAGGCTCTGCCTGTCATTCTGATGTAGCAGAGCTGGATCGTCGTGGGACACTCGTTACTATGGACTGCGTCGGTCAGGTGGTATACTTTTTTTTTTTTTTCCATTTTTTTACAGGAGATCGATGGCGTCGCAGGATGAGACTGTAATAAAAGTAATGAAAACTGTGTTTTTTTTTTTTTTTATTAAATTAAAAAACTTTTTTATGAACATTCACCCGTCCGGGTACATAAACAATTTAACTATTTACATACAGGGACCCTGTCCGGGTTATTTATAATTCTTTGGCAGGGGTGTTCCAGGTACCACCTGGTACTCTTCTGATGCTTGCCAAACATCCGAGGCACCAAGGACCACCAGGACCTGATGACGTCGTGTGGCCTGTACAGTCAAGTCGTGACCCGCTATCTGTGTCTGTGTGGCCACCTCTTTCATCTCCCTCCGGGTCTGGAACCCTATGTCCCGGACTGAACGAACCCCAGGGGGCCTAACAGGCGCCGGGTACGGGCCAGCTATACTTATCATGTCCATAGCTGGGGCTGCTGAGGAGACCACTGAGGGAGGCTTGGGAGATTTACGGCGTGGGGTGGGCACTTTTGCAGAGGCCTGGATGTGGGAGGCTGAAGGCTCCGAGGGTCTCACAGGTTCCTGACACTCTGGGGAGTAGGGGTCGCACCTGGTAACATTTAGGGCGTACCATCCATTGTAACCCCAGTGTCGGGTGTAAGTCACCAAGTCTCCTGGCAACAGGTCCCTCCCCGGGTGTCCTTCTGGGAGGTGAGCCTCCACGTCCCGCCGGTTCACAAAAACTTCTAAATAAAGTCCAGGCTCCTGGATGAAGCCCCAACCACCTTTCAATTTAAAGCTCCGTACTGCACCCTTACGCCGCGGCTCCCACAGGGTTCCTTTATCCTTTCTCATCCGGTCCTTATCTGCCCGGTCCTTCTCCAGGTTACGTTGCCGAAGCTTTTGGGTTTCTCGCTGCTCCCTTTGTCGCTCTGCTTCCCGCTCCCAACGTCTCCACTCTTCCTCCTGACGCCGGTTGTAATTCTCCTCCACCAGCTGCTCCATGTCTCCACCATCAAATGCCAGCTTACAGTGTCCGGTTTGCGGCAGCTCTCCTGGCGCCCCCCAGTCCTGGCGGCGCTCACCTGCGGAGGAAGCAGCCGGCTCTGGAACAGATGACAGTCGGGGCTCCGGTACAGGCAGGTAGTGCTCTGGTGCCTGCGCGGCCTCCTCCATGAGGACGGGTGTCGCTTCTTCTGTCTCAGCGACGGGGGCAGACAGCGGGATCTGGGGTGCTGCCGGTGCAGAGTTTTTTGCACGAACGGGTGCCTCCACTGCGACAACGTCAACCGGATCACAAGTCTCCTCTACTAGAACGGGTGCCTCACCTTCCGGTACAGACACTTCAGGTAAGAGGGATTGGCGCCGCTCCAAGTTTAGTTTTAGGGCACGCCAGCTGGCTTCCATCCTGGCGACCTCCTCCCGGTGCCGGGCCAGGCCTCTTAGGGTATCCTCCGCTTCTTGCAGCGTAGGAGGGTTTCCAGGCCGGGTGCCCAACGGTGGTTCCGTGGCGATCGGGTCGCTTCCGTGGGGGGAGAGCTCTGACTGCTCCATCCCTTCACACTTCTGTTCGTGTCCATTAGCCATCTCTGCCAAGTCACATGTGTCATTAGCATCTGGAGAGGGCCCCTCTTTTGTAGGGAGGCGGGACCTTCGTGTTAGTTTCCGCCCACTGAGGAGGATGAGGAGGCGGAACTGAAGAGCTGTGAGGCACGATCTTACATTGCAGTACCATTTAGAGCCATCGTTTTCGCGTCACTGAGTGAGTGTACACCCATGAAGAGCACGCCCTTCTTCTTCACCAGTGCCTCGTCGTGACGCAGATATGGCGGAAAAATGGCAAATACATTCTCTGATGATTTTAGCAATTCTCAAGCACAAAACCAGTTCAATTCAGGCACACAGGACTCGCTTATAGCGAGCTACAGAATCCTGTTCGTGACGCCCAAGTTGAGTCGCACAGAGCCAGAGGTTTTGGGGGTACTCGGCACCGAGCCCGTCGACTTCTATGGGGTATGTCACGGCTTTACCCGGCAATTGAATCAGAGTCTATTTTACTATGTAGAAGTGTATAAACTATAAATATATGTATATATATATATGTCACAATGACATGTATATATAATATATATATATATATAATATATATATATATATAATATGTATTCTATGTGTGTATATTTTGTGTTTACAACGAAAGAAAGGGTTTTTTTTGTTGCGATATTTTGTTCCCATAGACTTACATGGGACTTCCGGTATCAGAATCGGATATCGACGATATTTAGTGCTATCGGCGATACAATTTCGATACAATATTTTTAGATATCGAGCAGTATCGCTCAACACTACTCATGCCAACTGTTAAGCATCCTGAAACCATTCATGTGTGGGTTGCTTCTCAGCCAAGGGAATCGGCTCTCTCACAGTCTTGCCTAAAAACACAGCCATGAATAAAGAATGGTACTAGAATGTCCTCCAAGAGCAACTTCTCCCAACCCTCCAAGAGCAGTTTGGCGATCAACAATGCCTTTTCCAGCATGATGGAGCACCTTGCCATAAAGCAAAGGTGATAACTAAATGGCTCAGGGAACAAAACATAGAGATTTTGGGTCCATGGCCTGGAAACTCCCCAGATCTTAATCCCATTGAGAACTTGTGGTCAATCATCAAGAGACGGGTGGACAAACAAAAACCTAAAAATTCTGACAAAATGAAAGCATTGATTGTGCAAGAATGGACTGCTATCAGTCAGGATTTGGTCCAGAAGTTGATTGAGAGCATGCCAGGGAGAATTGCAGAGGTCCTGAAGAAGAAGGGTCAACACTGCAAATATTGACTTGCTGCATTAACTCATTCTAACTGTCAATATAAGCTTTTGTTACTCATGTGTTTGCAATTATTATATTTCTGTCTGTGATAAAAACATCTGTCAAACACACATAAAAACCAGAGGGCAGCAGATCATGTGAAAATATAATATTTGTGTCATTCTCAAAACTTTTGGCCATGACTGTAATATATATATATATATAGTTCATAGACTTCTACATACTGTAATAGCCGCTAATTCAATTGCGGGCTTTTGTAAAACTACAGACCCGACATGAAATGACACATGGTTTACATACAGTTAACCATGTCATTTCATGTAGTTTTATATATGGTTTAAACTTACAATTACATGAGTGTATGTGTGCAAAATTGCAGACATGTAGGGGTTAATTAAAGGTATAAATTTGTTGAAAAAAAAATGCGTGGGCTCCCGCTGTATTTTCTCCACCAGACAGACAAAGCCAGCGAGTGGGGGCAGATAATAATAGCCTATGGAGGGTACATTTATTTTATGCCCCCTGGCTACTAACATCTGCCCCAGACACCCCAGAAAAGGCAAATCTATAATTAGATTAGCCCTTTCTGGCGCTTTGACCGTCTATTCCTATTGCCCTGTAGCGGTGGCGAATGGGTTAATAAGGGGTTAAAGCCACCTTGCTATTGAAAGGTGACTTTAAGCCAGGTTAATAATTGAGAGCTGTCAATTAGACAACTATCAATTATTAATCCTATTGTATGAAAGAAAAATCAAAAACACACACACTGTAATAAAAAATAATTTTAATGAAATAAGCAAACAGTTTTTGACCATCTTTTATTTTCCTGCTAAAACCATTTTCCATCAATCTCCTTCAATGGATTTTATCTTTTAGATATTATTTAGATCTATTTCTTTAAAAGTATTTTATCTTTTTTAACCATTCTAGTGAAAAAGGCGCACTCTCACCTGGCACGATTTTTAGCATCTCTTTCTCCAATCAAAAGTATTTTTCTTGAATATCCCATCTACAGGTAATTAGTCATATCAGTTGTTGTTGTTATACTATAATCAAAGCGCGAGTACTTATATTTTCATTTATTTCCATTTTTACCCCTTCTTTATGGTGGAAGGTTTTACAAATACTTGCAGCTGATTAGGGTATATGTACACTGGCGCCGCTATTTGCTGTTTCTTACGTTGTATAAAACCATTTCCTATAATAAAAATAAAATAAAAAAGCAAAATGATTCTTACCTATCCGATGCACAGTCAGGTCCCACGCTGTAATCCATCAGAAAGGGTTAACAGGTTACAGCTAGCAGGCAGCTAATGCTGCCTGCTGAGCTGTTACCCCCTGAATGAATAAGTTCCTCTCCCAGCGACAGAAGAGGAAGTGATTAATGTGTGAAGCTTTATTGATAGCTTCCCACAGTAATCAGGTCAATCTGCCCCCACTCGCTGGCTTTGTCTGGTGGAGAAAATACAGCGGGAGCCCACGCATTTTTTTTCAACGAATTTATACCTTTAATTAACCCCTACATGTCTGCAATTTTGAACACATACACTCATGTAATTGTAAGTTTAAACCATATATAAAACTACATGAAATTACATGGTTAACTGTATGTAAACCATGTGTCATTTCGTGTCGGGTTCTGTAATTTCACAAAAGCCGGCAATTGAATTAGCGGCTATTACAGTATGTAGAAGTCTATGAACTATAAATATATGTTATATATATATATATATATATATATATATATATGTATTCTATGTGTGTATATGTATTCTTTACATTCTTTATTAAAGCTGTCAGTGTGCTTTTACAGTATAGCCGGGGATGAATTGCCGGCTTTTCTAAAGGACACCGGTGCGATTTAATCGCAAGTCACACGTGCGGTCCGTTTGTAATCGATTTTTCATCGCACCCATAGACTTGCATTGACGATAGTCGACCCACAATCGGTGACAATCGCAGCATGCTGCGATTGCACTCGCACGTTTAAAACGGACCACAAAAAATCTGATACTGGGAGCTGCTCCATAGATTAACATTGGTCCGACTGCAATGCGATATTTCATCGCATTGCAGTCGTCCGATTTTGTCGCCAGTGTGACCCCGGCCTTAGGGATTTCATTGAGATAGATGAAATGGGCTCAAACGGAGGTGAAGTCAAAGCATTAAGAACTAAATTTAGGTCCCAGGGAGCTACCTTCAAACGTGGCTTAAAGGGTCTGGACGTAAATGAGGCTCGAATGAACCTGTATACCCAAGTGTGGTTAGCAAGTTTCTGTTCAAACAACACACCTAATGCTGTGACATGCACTTTTAGAGTGCTGGTGGATAGTCCTCTCTCTAGCCCTTTTTGGAGGAACTCCAGTATTTCGGATATTGGGACTTCTTAACTTATATTTGATGGGGAACGTCCTGAAAACTCCAAGAATTTTTCCCAGATCTTCTGGTATTTTTCTCTTGTTACTTTCTACTTGCAAGCAAGGTAGTAACTAATGGCTCTGAGAAACCTTTTGCTAGCAGAAGTCCCCTCTCAAGTTCCATGCGGTGAGATGCAGTCTGTGAACTTGAGGGTGTAGCACTGGACCTTGATGTAGGAGATCTGGAAGCTCCGGAAAGATCCATGGGTCCCAGACGGACATGCGTGAACCATGCCCTTTTCGGCCAGAAGGGTGCTATCAGGATCATTCGCACCCCGTCGTCCCGAATTTTCTTCAGGACTGTTGGGATTAGTGTGAACGGGGGAACGCATATGCTAGTTGGAAGTTCCACTGGTGTAACAAAGTATTCACCCCTTCTGGATTTTCTCTCGGATTCAGCGAGTAGATTCTGTCCACATTCCGATTTTGCCTTGTGGCGAATAAATCCACTTGTGGAGTTCCCCAGCCGGCACAGATTTCTCCAAATACCTTCTGGTTTAGGGACCACTCCCCTGGTGTAACACATGGCGACTTAGAAAGTCCGCTACAATGTTGTCTGACCCTCTCAGGTGTGTGCTCGATATGGACAGAAGATTGACCTCTGCCCATAGGAACAATTTTCTGGCCTCTTCCATTAATAACTCTGACCTTGTGCCCTCTTGTCTGTTAATGTATGAGACAGCTATGCTGTTGTCAGACAAGACCACGAGGTGTTTCCCTTTGATATCCTCCGTTATCTGAAGGATTGCCTGTCTCACCGCTGCTAACTCCTTGAGGTTGGAGGTTGCTCTTATCATTCTGGGCCCCCACTGACCTTGTAGAATGTGGTTTGACATATGTGCGCCCCAGCCCAGAGGTCCTGCGTCTGTGGTCAGTACTACTGGGTCTTGGATTGACCAGGGAACGCCCTTCTTTAGGTTTGATGTCTCCTGCCACCATTTTAGTGAGTCCCGTACTTGTGGAGACAACGTGACCTTTTGAATTAAATTGACAGGGTTTCTCGCTTGCTCGGCTATTATCTGCCACTGTAAGTGTCTGGTGTGTACCTGAGCACATCGAACCGCAGGGATTGTTGCAGTCAGCATACCTAGGAGTGACATTGCCCCCCTTAGTGATGTGGATTGACTCAATTGCATATGGTCTATCCTTTGCTGTATAACAAGTATTTTCCTGTTTGGGAGAACACTTTCCTGCGTGAGGGAATTTAATTGGATACCCAGAAACTCCTGTATCTGGACTGGAATTATTTTTGACTTTTTTAGGTTTATTATCCAGCCCAGGCTGGTTAGTACCTCCCATACCCTTTTTACCGCTTTTATGCCATCCTCCTGGTTGTCCGCTATAACGAGAAAGTCGTCTAAATATGGGACTAGAAGTATACTTTCTTTTCTCAGGAAGGATGCTACTTCTGAGATTATCTTTGTGAAAATACGTGGGGCTATTGAAATCCCGAAGGGTAGGCATTGGTACTGTAGGTGAGTGGGAACCCCCGCAATTTCCACTAATACCCTTAGAAACTGCTGATGCCTTCCAAAGATTGGGACATGATAGTACGCATCTGAAAGATCTATTACTGCCATGTAGCAGCCTGGATACAGTAGCTTTACTGTAGATCTTAGAGTCTCCATTTTGAATCTTTCTAACCGGATATACCAGTTTAAGGCCTTTAGATTGCAGATCACCCTTTTGGAACCATACGGTTTTGGTGTTAGAAACAGGGTGTTGTAAAAGCCTCTCCCTTCCTCTTGGGACGGGACCTTTACAAGTACTTCCTTCTGGATAAGGAGCTGAATTTCTTCCTCCAGAAAGATTTGATTTGTTTTGGAGACCCGTGTAACTACCATACGTTGAGGGGGGAGGGTGGTGAAGCTTAGTTTTACCCCCTTTTCCATCAGGTTGGTTATCCATTGTGAGGACGGCAAAGCCTCCCACTGATGGACAAGAACCGGAGTCTTCCCCCCCACCGGACCTCTGGAGTCATTGGTGTTTAGGGTCTGGTTTGTGTGGAGGTTTATTGAAGAGGAACCCTCTATCCTTCCTATTCCTCCAGGATTTCCCCCGCATGGCTCTATCATATGATCGGCCTCCTCTACCGGACCCCCGAAAGGACTGCCGAAAGTCACCCCAGCGCCTTTTAGATGAAGGTGGCAGAGGAAAACGTTTCTTTTTGTCTGCTGCTTTTTCCAAAATTTCGTCTAGGGCTTTCCCAAATAGGTATTGCCCTTCACAGGGGACTCCGCAGAGTTTAATCTTTGACTGAACATCTGCTGACCAGTTTTTTAGCCAAAGAGCTCTACGACCAGAATTAGATAGGGCACATGCCCGGGCCGCAAAGCGGACTGAATCAACTGCCGCATCTGCTAGAAACCCCGCAGCTTTTTGTAAGGGGGATATTACTTCCAGCAAGGTATCCCTTGTTTCTTATCTGGTCGCTTAGTTCTTCCAACCACTTAACCATAGCACGGGCCGTGCAAGTGGCGGCTACCCCTGGTTTAAATGACCATGCTGACGCCTCCCAGGCTGACTTAAGAAAAGCATCTGCTTTTTTGTCAAGGGGATCTTTTAACGCTCCCATATCCTCAAACGGAAGTGCTATTCCCAGTGGCGTAGCAACTGTTTGTGGCGCCCGGGGCGGTCGAAAAATTTGCCGCCCCTTTGGTCGTTGATAATCCGGAAGCATCCATCTGGAGTCCACTTTCCTGAAAACCCCTTTAACCACATTTCGCAACATCAAGGGGCGTATCAACAATAATGAAACAGTGCGAGAGGACAGCGCACGGGCGGAGGCGAGAGGGCAGCGCACGGGCAGAGGCGAGAGGGCAGCGCACGGGCGGAGGCGAGAGGGCAGCGCACGGGCAGAGGCGAGAGGGCAGCGCACGGGCGGAGGTGAGAGGGCAGCGCACGGGCGGAATATCCGGGGGCAGCACATTTAGGCTGTATTTCCACCATCAGGAAACACAGCGTATATGACGGAGTGGAAACTCCGCTCCGTCTAAGCCCCGCCCCCTTTCTGACGCACGTTATTTCCGGAGGTGTTCAGGACACCTCCGGAACACCTCCGGAAATAACGCAGGGCTACATAGCCCTGTGTTAAATTCCGTTGCGGCGACGCACCGTCGCCGCAATACGCTAGGACATGCTGCGGTCTGAAAAGACGCGCCGCATGTCCGTAAACGCAGGTCTTCCGCCTGCGTGTTGTTACGCATAGTGGAGACGGGATTTCTTGAAATCCCCTCCACTATGCTGTAACATCTGGACGCTGCGTGTTTGGTGCTGCGCCAGTGCACAGCGCCAAACACGCAGTGTTTCCTGATCGTGGAAACTCACCCTCAGTGTGAAATAGGTAACAGTTTCCCATAGCAATCAATCAGCTGACTTTTCATTTTCCAAGAACTACAATCTGGTTGGTTGCTATGGGAAACTGCTCCAATAATTAGACCTCTCCCCTCACATTCTCACTAGCTAAATAACCTGTCAGAGATCAGCAGGAATCAGCGCCTAGCTCTGGACACCGTAAGCAGGATGCAGCATGAGCCACAGGCAGAGATGGAGGACGGGACGGCCTCCCCTCCATCACATGACCCCGCGCCTCTCACCGCAGTCTCCGTCCTATAACAACAGCAGCGCTTCCTTACCGGCTCCTCAGCACAGCGGCGTCCACAACCGAAGTGTCCGAGCAGGTCCTTCTTATACAGATTCCTGCAGGCCTGCAGCCTCCGCAGTTGTCCCATGTAGGCGCGGGGCTGCTGAATTGTGCCTCCGCGCTTCTCCCACAGAGGATAGGAAGGAAATGCTGCTGCGCTGTGCCGCCCCACACATGTGCCGCCTGGGGCGGACCACCCCCCCGCCCCCCCCACGCTACGCCACTGGCTATTCCCCTGGCGGTACTGGCTATGGCTGCATCTAATTTTGGCGCTTTATCCCATTTTTCGCAGATTTCACCGTCAAAGGGGTATGTGAGGAACTCAGCCGGCCGCCACACGGTAGCCCGGGTATCACAGCTTCTGATACCACCGCCGCTACCAAATGTGACGGACGATCCCTTTCCTCCCACGTCACCAATGGGACGTAACTCCACAGGTACAGCTCTCCGGCGCCCCCCTTTGTCTCTCAGGTCAGTAAGAGAACTGCACCTAGAGCAAATGGCCGCCGGGGAAGGTGTCCTGCTACCCACTGGGTATTCTAAGATTCGTGATCAGAGTAAAAGCATCAGCCCAAGATTAATTTTATGGTTTAATTTGCCTTAAGGGCGCACTAGATAATTACAGGAATATACAGTAAAGCTATACAACGTAATTACAATGGATTTGCAGTCAGAGTAAGAATACAACAATAATGTACAAGGCTTAAAGGTATTAGCTATAGATCAATATTACCGGGTTATATGGTCATGGGGAGGCATGGAGCTCTGCGATCCCCAGGTGAAAGTCTTCAGTTGCTGGACAGCCCCCAATGCATGTGCTGCAGCTCCATTTGGCAAGTCTGTCCCTGGTGCTTCTGTGTGTGAAAATGGAATGAGAGACCAGTCTCTTCTTGGCTACAGCTTTTAAACCTGCTAGGCCCTTCCCCATTTGCTTTGAAGCACGCATATTAACTGGCCTGCAATTCATAGGGAGCAGGAAACAATGGCTTGAGCTTGAGCTATTTACCATACGACTGACCATCTTATTCAGACCCTGGCCTAAACCAATTAGCATGTAAAGGCCTATTGATTCATAGTGGACATCAAAGCTGGCCGTACTGAATATGCTAATAGGCCCTGTGTAGCTAAAAGTCTGTGGCTGTGTGAACTGACAAAATGGAGGCTGGTACAGGCCCTATACAAAATGGTGACAACCTTTTCCTTACACCTCCCTGCTTTTGAGGGCGCTAGGGGTATCACATTCCTGTGTTCCCCCATGCGCCCTACCGCACCCTCTCCTTGCCGGGACAACCCATCAGCGTTACCATGGTCACTGCCCTTTTTGTGGCGAATGGTGAAATGGTACTGTTGGAGAGCGAGGCTCCAGCGTAGCAACCTCCCATTCGTCCCAGAGACCGTGTGTAACCAGCTGAGGGGGTTGTGGTCTGTTTCCACGGTGAATTGGCGTCCGTACAAGTATGGCTGCAGACGCTGCAGGGCCCACACAATTGCCAGACATTCCTTCTCCATCGTGGAATAGGCCACTTCCCTCGGCAGGAGCTTCCTGCTCAGGTACAAAATGGGGTGTTCATGGCCCGTAGTGTCAACCTGGCTGAGCACAGCACCGAGGCCGAAGTCGCTGGCGTCGGTCTGCACTAAGAATGGCCGCGTGAAGTCGGCTGCCTGTAGTACCGGAGAACTAGAAAGGGCAGTCTTGAGCGCCTGGAAAGCTGTCTCGCAGGCGACTGTCCAGTCGACTGCAACGGGCAGCCTTTTTTTGGTGAGGTCCGTCAGGGGCTTGGCCAGGGCACTATAGTGTGGAACAAACCTCCTATAGTACCCAGCAGTACCCAGAAAGGACATCACCTGCTTCTTGGTCCTGGGGGTGGGCCAGGATGCGATGGCATCCACCTTCCCGGGCTCTGGCTTCAGAGCTCCCCCACCTACCCGGTGTCCCAGGTAGTGGACCTCACTCATACCCAGCTGGCATTTTTCCGGCTTAATGGTCAAGCCGGCTCACTGGATCCGCCCGAGCACCTGCGCCAGGTGTTCTAGGTGATCCTCCCAGGTGGGACTGAAGATGGCAATGTCATCCAGGTACGCGGTCGCATACCCTTCCAGTCCCTCGAGCAGCGTGTTGACCATCCGCTGAAAAGTGGCAGGGGCATTCTTCATGCCGAAGGGCATCACTGTGGACTCGTACAGTCCGAATGGGGTGATAAAGGCAGAGAGTTCCCGTGCCCTAGGGGTCAGGGGAATCTGCCAATACCCCCTGCTCAGATCCATGATGGTCAGGTACTTGACCCTGGCCAGCTGGTCGAGCAGGTCATCGATGCGCGGCATTGGGTACGCATCGGTGACCGACACAGCGTTGAGCCCCCTGTAGTCCACGCAGAACCGCGTAGTTCGGTCCTTTTTAGGGACGAGGACTACAGGCGAAGCCCACGCGCTGTTGGACGCTTGGATCACCCCAGCCTCAGCATCTCGTCTATCTCTTGGCGCATCTGCTGCTGCACCTCAAGAGAGACCCGATATGCTGAACGCCGGATTGGGGGGTGGTTGCCAGTGTCCACGTCATGAACTGCTGCCTCAGTCCTTCCGGGCAGGCTGCTGAACAGCTCCCGAAAGGGGTGCAGGGTGGCCCCCAGCTGGGAACGTTGGTCCTCTGAGAGCTGGTGGCCAACCCCCACATCCTCGATGGATCCACCCGCCTTGGCTTGGGTGAGCAGATCGAGGAGGGTTTCTGCCTCTCCTTCCTCTGGAAGGTTGCACACTGGGTGAGCATAAGCCTCCCGCTCATGATGGGCCTTCATCATGTTCACATGGAAGGCCTTCCTCCTTCCACGGGCGTGGTCCAGGGTGACCAGGTAGGTGACAGCGTTGAGCTGCTCGTGCACGAGGTATGGACCCTCCCAGGCCGCCTGAAGCTTGTTTTGGGGTACGGGGACCAGTACCCACACCTTTTGACCCACCTGGTAGGTCCGCTCACAAGCATTCTGGTCATACCATCGCTTCTGGTCAGCCTGAGCTTGGGCCATATTGTCATGCACCAGCAGCGTCAAGGCCATCATTCGGTCCCGGAAGCGCACGACATACTCAATGACCGACACTCCAGGGTGGCTAGATCCCCTTCCCATGCTTCCTTCACCAGAGCAAGGGGCCCCCGTACACGTTGCCCGTACAGGAGCTCAAAGGGGGAGAACCCCGTTGAGGCCTGTGGAACCTCCCGGTAGGCAAACAGCAGGTGTGGGAGATACCGCTCCCAGTCTCTCCCGTGGGAGTCGACCAACATCTTCAGCATCTGCTTTAAGGTGCCATTGAACCGCTCACACAAGCCATTGGTCTGTGGGTGATACGGGCTGGCCACCAGATGTTGCACCTGTACCTGCTTACAGAGAGACTCCATCAGCTGCGACATGAACTGGGTCCCTCGGTCGGTGAGCATTTCCTTGGGAAACCCCACTCTGGAGAAAATCTCCAGTAAGGCAGTGGCCACTTTGTCGGCCCGAATGGACGACAAAGCTACCGCCTCCGGGTACCGGGTGGCATAGTCCACTACCGTTAGTATGAAGCATTTCCCGGAGCGGCTGGGAGTGGACAGAGGTCCAATGAGATCCACAGCCACCCTCGAGAAAGGCTCTTCGATGATGGGCAGAGTTACCAGTGGGCTTTGGGGCGCGGCCCCGCCTTCCCACCCTCTGACAGGTGTCACACGAACGGCAGTAGGCTATCACCTCGGTCCTCATTCCAGGCCAGTAGAAATGCTGAGCTAGCCTGGCCCTGGTTTTAGTGATCCCTAAGTGTCCGGCCATTGGAATCTCGTGTGCGATCCGCAACAATTCCGCCCTGAATGGATGGGGCACCACTAACTGTCGGTCCCTGGGCCACGCCTCCGGTGAACCCTGCTGGACCGTTACCCGGTACAGCCGTCCCTGGTCCCAGACCACTCGCTCGCGGTCGGACTCCAGGGGAGGCTGTGCCGCCTGTTCCTTGAGAGTCTTCAGGCTAGGGTCAGCTTCCAACGCTGCCTGAAATCCCTGACTAGATATGGCAAGAATTGATGAAACTGCCCTGTCCTCTGTCAGTTCCCCGGGATCTGTCTCCTGGCTGTCTGACTCGGCAGCCACTTGGTCAGAGAGGGGGAAACCGTCGGACCTCCGCGAGGCTCCTTGGGCTTCAGCGCTCCCACTCCTGGTAATAGCGGCCACGACCGCTGAGACCACGGGTAGCGCCTGCTTTCCCTCATCCTCTGACCAAGTCGCCGGGTCAGGCAGACTTCCCTGACTTCCTGACATCCCGGATGTGGGGAACTCCTGACCTGGGGTCCTACCTGGTGGCTCCTCTCCCGGGACACCCCTCCCCCCATGGCCTGTTCCTCTTCCTGCAGGGGCCCTAGACTCAGCAGGCTGGATTCACTTAGGGGCCCTACACTGCCCATAGCAGCCCCTCCCTCCACCTCTGAGCTCTCCCCTACAGCCTCCTCACCTGTCCTCACTGTGAGCCCTGTGTGTGTAGTGTCAGTGCATGGCTTACCATCAGGTTTCACTCCCTCCTCCACTGTTGGAGGCACATTCAATACATTAACATTAGCATTCACAGTAGAGTCATGACATTCTTGGGGAGCCGGACTTGGGGGTTCAGTGGCCACATACTGGGACACTAGCCGCCCCAAATCGGTCCCAAGCAACACATTTGCAGGAATATTCGGCGTTACTCCCACCTCCCGCATCCCCCTCCCGGCACCCCAATCCAAATACACCTTGGCAACGGGCAGCGCCGGTTCAACGCCTCCAATTCCGGAGACGGAAAGGGTTTTCCCAGGTACCAAGTCTTGAGGGGACACCACCTCAGGGCGTACCAGGGTTCGTTCAGCGCCTGTGTCCCGCAGTCCCATGACCGCTGAGCGGCCGATGGTGACGGGTTGGTAATTGTCTAGGGACCTCCCACCACCCCCTCCCACACACAAAACAGTGGACGGTTTCTGGGACAGGGATGGGGCCTTCTGGCGCTGGGGACATGCAGCCTTAAAGTGTCCTGGCTGATCGCAATTATGGCAACGTCTGGGTTCTGTTCCTGGCCTGGAGAGGGTAGCCGGGGGGTACACCCCTTGCACTCTGGGGGCTGGATATGGGGCTGGAGCAGGATTGGGCTTACCCCTCTCCAGGTGCTGCTGGCAGGCTTCTTTGGCTCCGGCGCCCTGTTGTTGGCATACTCGTCTGCCAGGGCGGCTGTAGCAGAAGCCCCTTTGGTTTCCGGTCACGGAGGAACTGCTGGAGGTCTTCTGGGCAGTTCCACAAAAATTGCTCCACGACAAACAGTTCCTGGACCTCCTGACGGGTAGTGAGCTCTAGACCCGAGGTCCAGTGCTCCGCAGCTCTCAACAGGGCCCGCATGTGGTCGGTCCAGGTGTCCTTTGAACCCCGCTGCAGGCTCCTGAACTTCCTGCGGTACGACTCCGGGGTGAGGTTGTAGTGCTGGATCAGGGCCCGCTTGATGCTGTTGTAGTCCTGCTCCTCCCCGGCAGGTAAGTCCCCAAAACTTCCAGGGACTTACCCCTCAAACGGGGGGTCAGGTACCTTGCCCACTGATCCAGGGCCAGATGATGTTGGAGGCATGTCCTCTCAAAAGCAAGCAGAAAGGAATCCAGGTCTCCATCCTTTTCAAGTAAGGGAAAGTCCTCCACCCGGACCTTGGAAGCCCTTGTCTCCGGTGGGCCTGGTGCGTCCAGCGGGGGCCCGTGCTGAGCCATCTCCAGTCGGTGCTGGCGCTCCGCAGCTTCACGGTGTTCTGTAGCCTGCAACACACGTTCTGCATGCTCACGCTCTGCTGCTCTCTCTGCCGCTGCTTGCTCACGCTCTGCAGCTTCACGGCGTTCTGCTCGCTCACGCTCTGCTGCTTTCTCTGCCGCCACTAGGAGTCTGTCATAGGCGGCGTCATTACTAGCCTCGAGCTGTGCCATAGCCGCTTGGAACATGGCCTCCGATCTGGACAGACTGGGACGGGCAGGGGTGGACAGTCCACTGTGAGACTGAGCACGGGGGTCGGGCTCCTTGGGGAGCCCTGGCTGAGCTCCCCCTCATCGGTATCGAACCCCTCATAGGCCACAGCATTGGCCTCCCCCTTTGCCCTACTCCTGGTGCCTTCCGCCATCTTGGGAACCTTTGGTCACTGAAACACAGCTGCAACCCTGACCTTGCACACAACTTGTTATATTTACACTCTGACCGTCTAGTGCTGGGCTGACCTTAAGACCCCAGCAGTGAAAGTACTGCTGGTAGTCTCTAGTGTCTGGGAGTAGGGGTCCCACGCACACTATTACTCTGATCCCACTGCTGCCACCAATTTGTGAGGAACTCAGCGCCCCAGGTAGCCCGTGTATCACAGCTTCTGATACCACCGCCGCTACCAAATGTGACGGACGATCCCTTTCCTCCCACGTCACCAATGGGACGTAACTCCACAGGTACAGCTCTCCGGCGCCCCCCTTTGTCTCTCAGGTCAGTAAGAGAACTGCACCTAGAGCAAATGGCCGCCGGGGAAGGTGTCCTGCTACCCACTGGGTATTCTAAGATTCGTGATCAGAGTAAAAGCATCAGCCCAAGATTAATTTTATGGTTTAATTTGCCTTAAGGGCGCACTAGATAATTACAGGAATATACAGTAAAGCTATACAACGTAATTACAATGGATTTGCAGTCAGAGTAAGAATACAACAATAATGTACAAGGCTTAAAGGTATTAGCTATAGATCAATATT
This sequence comes from Oophaga sylvatica, assembly GCA_033576555.1. Classification (NCBI taxonomy): domain Eukaryota; kingdom Metazoa; phylum Chordata; class Amphibia; order Anura; family Dendrobatidae; genus Oophaga; species Oophaga sylvatica. Next base: position 154,342,388 of record JARQOD010000003.1, read on the forward strand.
ACCGGGTTATATGGTCATGGGGAGGCATGGAGCTCTGCGTTCCCCAGGTGAAAGTCTTCAGTTGCTGGACAGCCCCCAATGCATGTGCTGCAGCTCCATTTGGCAAGTCTGTCCCTGGTGCTTCTGTGTGTGAAAATGGAATGAGAGACCAGCCTCTTCTTGGCTACAGCTTTTAAACCTGCTAGGCCCTTCCCCATTTGCTTTGAAGCACGCATATTAACTGGCCTGCAATTCATAGGGAGCAGGAAACAATGGCTTGAGCTTGAGCTATTTACCATACGACTGACCATCTTATTCAGACCCTGGCCTAAACCAATTAGCATGTAAAGGCCTATTGATTCATAGTGGACATCAAAGCTGGCCGTACTGAATATGCTAATAGGCCCTGTGTAGCTAAAAGTCTGTGGCTGTGTGAACTGACAAAATGGAGGCTGGTACAGGCCCTATACAAAATGGCGACAACCTTTTCCTTACAGGGTATTTTTTGTTTTAGGGCCTGTGGAACCGACATTTTTTTATTCGGCTTTTTCCACTCCCTTTTAATCAAATTCACCAGGTTATCATGGAACGGAAAAACGTTCAGCTTTTTTCCTTCCAAATTACTAAACATCGTGTCTTGGACCGACTTTTGTTCTCTAGGTGTTTCTACCCCCATAGTTGACCTGACCAGTTTAAGTAGTTTTCCTATATCCTCAGATAAAAAATAGGAGCGACCATATTCAACATCTGAGGACTCAGCTTCTGAGTCATCGGAAGCTGCTATTTCCCCCGGTTCGTCTCCCGACTCTACATCTGAACTATGTGCAGGTGGGGGAGGGGGAGGTGGGGGTTCCCAGTATGTGTCAGCTGTTGCTTAATCTACTCTTTTACAGAGGTTTTTACTTCTTCCCTAATCATTGTTTTAATGTTCTGGAATAAAGATGGTGACTCTTGCGCCACAGTTTTCTCTATATGTTTGCGACAAAGTCGCTTCTCATACGCTCTAGGGAGTGTTTTTAAACATAGAGCGCAGGCTTTATTTTTCTGTTTGGCTGTAGCTTTCCTTGCCTACATATAAGACACAGAAAGAAACAGCACGTTATGAAGGTCTCATTTTCTTCGCCTTACAAAGGCACTCACCCACCACCCTCAGATACCGCAGTCGTTGGTGGGTCCTGGACAGGCACCGGCGTCTCCTCTGCTGGGTCTGCCATAATGTCTGTGGAGCTGTTTGCCACAGGTCTTGTGCACAGCCACTTCTTATATTGGGGATGGGAGCGGTGTTTTGCGCTCCTGAATCACCTCCATTCTAGGAGCGTTGAGGGCACCGCTCTCCCCCGGCGTGTGACGTCACTTCCGGTGTACAAACCGGAAGTCGCCTGCATGTGGATGCCACTCCGCTTCCTCCTCGGCTCAGCCTATGGCCAGGAGCGGTCGCTGAGGGGTCCAGGCGCAGGATGGAGCGCCCTTGACAGCGTCGCTCAGCCTCCCGGCTTACACCGCAGCCCCACTTCCCAGGCGCTGCCTGCCCGCTGCCTCCTGCCCCCGGACACTACAATACCAGAGGGGGATCCCTCCTAAGGTACAGAGATCGCCGCAGGCTCCCGGTCCCGGAAAACAGGAAACCAAACTGAGGAGAGAGGTGCCGCCCCCTTTTATCTCCACTGCAGGTTTCCTGTTTTCTGGGGCGGAATCCATCTCTCACTCACGGTGCTGTCATGGGGAAGGGAAAAAAACTAACTTATATCCGGAAGACACCTAGTCTCTGGCACATTCTAAGAACGACGGAGAGTCAGATAAGACGGAAACAGGAGTAGAAGTCCGCCTATCCTACTGGAGTAGACTGGATAAGACATTTCTTTGGCTAAAAATATGTGGGACTTGTATCCCCTAGATCTAGTTTGCCTGGATCCGACCTACTAAGCTTAGTCGGTTTTAAACGAGACCTGTGGAACTCCTGTCCCACACGAGGAATGCCCCAAGCTGGAAGAAATTATGCAGTGGCTCGGCCGGAATTGCCATTAAAGAACACGGAAACGTGCCTAATGATGACTTAAAAAAGGACATCTAGTTCTTTGCTGTGGAAGGAATTTACTCTTTCCCTCTTGTGGCGTCAGAGAAAAGCTGAACCAGCTTTTCTCTAAATAAACGCCCACTCTGAGTCTAAAAGGTCCTTGACATAACTGCCTTATCAGAGGCCGCTCGCCATTCCCTGAATCACAGTACCCATCGATGGTGATGGCATAACGTAGTAAGCGCAGCCCAGGTAGCCGCATGCAGCAAATATTTTCCGTCTCAGGAGAACTGATTACTGCTTTCGTAGGAAGGTGTCCATTCCTTTCGCAAAACGAGGGAAAAAAAAAAAAAAAGAGGTATCTCGCCTCTATAGTCTGCTAACCTTTTAAAAAGCGACACGTGACCCGAGCCAGAACTGGGGTCCCCGTCAACCTTTAACGTACGGTTAATGGCTTCAATAAGCCTATCCACAGTAGTTTATCTGGCGAAACTAGATGGGTTAGGGCTAACGGACCAGCGCAGGAAAGCAAGAGCGGGATGGGTCAGGGTAAAGAGGGGGGTGGGTGGCGGCGGCACTCCCGGTTACCATCTGTTGTTGGAGTGGGAAGAACGGTACCAACACCGGCATGGCCATAACACACAAGAACAGTGCAGGAGGGGGAACGTGGAGGAGACACTCTGCGCTCCTGCCTGTTGTGGGTTTGGCCAGAACGGAACTCTGAAGGAATCTGTCGCCCCTCTGCAATCTATGGATTTCACAGGTCTGCAAAAAAATTTTTCTCAAGAGCTGTTTTGGTTATTCCACGTAATCTTTAGTTTTTGAGTGCGCTGAATCCGAAAATGACCTCCGTTTTGACATAGGACATCACGTTTTCTGACAATTTAAGTAACTATGTTAAATAAGACAGTACCTCAAAATAAATGAAAACTCATAAAATTAATTTTTTTTGACAAACGTTTCATGAAAATTTTTTTTTTTTTTTTTTTTTTTAACTGCAGTGAAGTCACTAACACACTAAAATCGATTCTTCTTCCCTGTGAGGCTTCTCTTGGTACATTTACGCTTGTGAGTAGCATCTGTAATGTCTCTTTGAAGCGTCCAACAGTAGTCTCATCATTGTAATGCTCCATCTTCCCTGGTATCTTCTTTCCATCTCTTTAATGTCCTGGTGGAATCGTTCGCCTTGCTCTTCACTCACAGCTCCCATATTTTCAGGAAAGTTGTCAAGGTGGGAATGGAGGAAATGCACTTTCAAACTCATCAGACAACCTAAAGCTTGAAATGCTTTCAGCATTCGTCCGACAATTTTTTTGTAGTCAGGGTCTTTGTTATTGCCTAAAAATTTCTCTACGACCTCTTTAAATGCAATCCACCCTTCTTTTTGAGGATGCGTCATGGTATTGATAAACTCTTGATCAGCTATAAGCCTTCTAATGTTTGGTCCGACGAACACACCTTCCTTCAATTTTGCCTCCGAGAGGCCTGGAAATTTGGTGACCAAGTATTTGAAGCATTCTCCATCTTTTGGAAGTGATTTTACAAATTGCTTCATCAATCCCAATTTTATGTGGAGAGGTGGTAGAAGAACTTTATGGGGAGGAACCAAAGTTTCTCGGAGGACATTTTTTTCACCAACTGTGAGCACCCGCGGCTGCCAATTCTTCTTGGTCCAGTGATTTTGTCGGTCTCGACTGTCCCATAGACACAGAAACAAGGGTATTTGGTATACCTAGCTTGTTGCCCGAGCAGCATGCACAAGACTTTCAAATCCCCGCACACTTGCCAACCGTGGTCTTCATATTTAAGTTTACGAAGAACCAATTCCAAGTTCTCGTAGGTTTCCTTGAGGTGTACGGAATGACCTACAGGGATGGAAGCATAAAAACCGCCATTGTGGAGTAAAACTGCTTTGAGACTTCTTTGAAGAATCTATAAAAAGACGCCATTGCGCTGAATCATATTGGATTTTGAATTGACCCATCAAACCTTCGACATCGATGCAATAAACCAACTTATCTTCCTGAGCAAAGTAAGGAACAAACTTGTTTTCACGATGTCTGAACCATGAAAAAGACACTCCTGGCAACAATAAATTCTTGCTTTTGAGCCTTGATCCGAGTAACTCAGCGGAATCTTCGGGAAGATTCAAGTCTCTTACCAAATCATTCATCTCCTGCTGGGAAAACAATTTTGGTCTTGTATCATCTTCAAAGTCAGAACTTGATTCATCATCTGGTTCAGGTATGATTCCACCTTCATCGGAGCTAGGTATCTCTTCCAAGGTAGCAGGGGCCTTGGGTACTGGTATATCTGTGCCATGGGGGATGGGACGAATTGCTGAGTGAATATTGGGGTATGAAATGGAATGCTTCCATTTTGAATTATACCCTTTCACATTGCATGAACAAGAGTAACAATTGTCACTATGGTTCTTTTGCTCTCGCCATACCACAGGAATCCCATAATGGAAAGCTTTTTTCTTACCCTTGAACCAATTTCGGAGGTCCTCAACACACCGTTTTGCACACTTTCTGAGGCGCCCAAGCTTTATCTTGATCTCCAAGCTTTAATCCGAAACATGCGAAGTATACTTTTTTCACAAAATCTGTAATATTCAGCTGTTGCTTCAACACTGTATATTCACCACAAATGTAACAGAAACTGTCAGGCGAATTAATACACTTCCGCTGAGCCATAATGCTAATTTTGGGAAACACGGTTGAATATGACGAGCTAACACGAACTGAGATGAAAAAGTGTGAACAGGCTAGAACCAAGATAAAACAATTGAAACAAGCCTGGGCATGTCAGAGCCTGCTCGTTCAGCTTGCAACATGTTGATGCTGGTTTCATTAGCTCACTCTGAAAGTTCTTTACTTTGAAAGTTATATTTTTTTGGCATTGTATATCTTCAATGCATTGATGTGAATTAATAGTAATTTTGACTTTCAAAACCCCAAGATAAAAAAAAAAAAAAAAAAAATTGAGAAAAATTTACTAAATTTGAAGAGAATTTTGCATTTTGTGGCAAATCCTGACGTCCAGGATTTTTTTCAATATTTTTTTTGTTTTCAGCACACCAAAATACATGGAAATTAGATGAAAATAATCAAACAGCTTTTTAGTCGCAGACCTGTGATTTTTTGCCTCAAAACGCGGTCTTCTGACCGAGTTCGCATGAGCCTTGGCGGGATCTGAACCCAAGATTCCAGCGCTACAAGGCTGCAGCGTTAACCACTGAACCACTGTGCTGCATTAGAGTTGGAGCATTTCTGTGGTAGGCTGGCAAAGACCCGAACCAATAGAGGGATCATGAAGGGACTGTATTGCTGTGATCAGTGACGCAATGGGCTGCGACAGCGACGAAGCCCACTTGGGGGGCTATAGTGCAGTCTAGATCCCAGTCCATGCAAAATGAGGCTGTACCACAGAATACCCCGACACGATAAATCCATGTATCCTCTGCAGGGAAAACCAATGGGCCCGCTGGGTCAGAGCACTTACCCAGGACAGTTGCCCGTGGGTGCTGCTGGTCCGACAACCTCCATGGTGGGATTTTGATCCCAGGGCCCCATGCTGCCAAGCGCCTTCCAGTGATCTACCGTGGTGCTCGATGTGCCTCTAAGTGCTGTCGGGCATTACTCAGCGTTCTGGCATGTAATCCCCTGCATCCTGATAGAGATCCGGGTGGACAAAGATGCCGCCCAGGATTTGCAGAGGCCGGAAGTCTTGCAGTGAGGAGAAGCGCCAGTTCGGGGGCGAGGCTTCGAGCGTGACGTCATCCAATGGACGGAGCCTCGAGAATGCTCCGTGAATAGGCCTAAGCCGGGGCCTAAATTTGCGGCCAGCTGGAGCGTTACCCAGGGGAGGTGAGGCCACAGGGAAGCCGTGGCTGAAGCTGCTGTGCCTGTCAGCATGGGGCTGAAATGAGGAGGGTCACAGACAGCATTTGGTTAGTGCTGAAGATCCCGCTGCAGAGGCCCACTGCCGACTGGATCCACTCACCATCGGTGCGCGTTCCGGCATGGAGCCGCTGCGGATGACTGGGCTTCAGCGCCGTAGAAAGAGCACGCACTCTACAGGAGCCCTGCTGCTGATCCTGATCTGGGCAGCTACACACTGGATCCGGAGGTTCGCAGAAAAATCGACTGTTCTGCTGCAGGTCAAGTATTGCAGCATTGATGGTGCAGGGAAAACCCTCCATCCACCATCCCTTTGATAGGGAGGTGGAGAGGGACCGTCCGCCTCCTTCCATCATCCGCTTTAACAGTGGTGATGCAGAGGGGGCTGCACGGACTCCAAAATGGGGGCCTCTGCACATCCTATGGGTTCGAGCCTTTAGGATGGGACAGGGCCGTTTGTCCAGCATTAGGCCTGGCTGCAGAAGAGGGTACATGGAGGCGACACTCCATGTGCTTGTCTGTTGATGGTGCGGGGAGATTGGTGCCCTTTAAGGGACCCGTCGCCCCTAAAATCAGACCAGGCAATTGCGTCTCACGTCGCAGGAGAGGATATGTGGCACCCCAGGAGTTCGGTTGCCACAGTGACCTTGCCTCCCTCCAGGGGGGAGTGATGTCATGCCTGAAAGCAAGGAAGGATCCCTTTAACACAGTGTTTCTCAACTCCAGTCCTCAGGACCCACCAACAGATCATGTTTTCAGGATTTCCTTAGTATTGCAAAGGTGATGGAATTAATGCTTGAGCAGGTGATAAAATGATCACCTGTGCAATACTAAGGAAATCCTGAAAACATGACCTGTTGGTGGGTCCTGAGGACTGGAGTTGAGAAACACTGTTTTAACAGGTATCACAGCATTCAACACTTTTCTTACTCCAGACCAGAAGGGGGAGCTCTAGCACCTGATTTCAGGGAGCTTCCTCTGGAACATTCTGGTGGGGAGGAGTTTAGTGAGTCTGGCTGGAGGGACGAGAGAGGAAAGACGTGTGGAGACAAGCTGGGGGAAGGGAAGCTATAGAGAGCTCACCCCCAGGTCTGAGCGCCAGAAACCGGACACCGGAGTCAGAGGCTGAGTGGGTAAACTAAAGTCCCAGCAGCAGAATCCGGAGGGCAGAAGACAGCAGGTCCTCTGTCCCAACTAAGACTCTACTACACAGCAGCAGCACATTTGAGCCGGAGACTCCATATATGAGTGATTCCTGAAGCAGGCTAGAGCTGCCTGTTATGAGTGAAGTTCTACCTAGACAAGAGACAGATAGAGGAACTTGGACGGAGCTTATAGCGGCCAGTGCCTCAGAGAACAGCGCTAGAAAGGAGACCTCACATCCCACCTGAAGTAAGGGGATTCCAAATTGCTTTCAGGCCGGCCGACTCCAGCACCATCTGTACTCAATGCCCTGGACACTTTGCCTGCAAAAATTGTGAGTAAAGCTTTGGAAACTGCATCTGACTGTGTCTTCTCAAGTCCTTCCTGCAAAACACACTCCACTCTGCTACATCTCCCAGCACCATTACTTTCTACATCATCTCTCTGCCCTGGGACAAACTTCACTTGTGGGAAGCTATTAAAACTCTGCTGCATCACACCATGTGTCCCAGAGGATCTGCACTGCAGCGCTGGTCACCTCTGACCAGACACCACAGGTGGCGTCACGAACACCTTACTACAAACTATCATCCCCTGTAAATATTCCCCTTTTATTGGACGCCCAGGGCCATGGACCGGGTCACTGCTGCCGTGACACATCCCTTTAATACACCGGCCCGGTACAGAGTATCCCACTGCCCTGGCAGGCAATCCAGATACGTGGAGACGACACTCCACGTGCTCACCTGTGGTTGGTTCGGGAAGATCGGAGTCTTGAAAGGATCCGTCGCCCCTTCTTGCGAAGAAAAAAGTAAAAAATTGAAACTTAAAAAGGATTTTTGGTCTGAAGACCATACACGTGTGCCTCCTACGGACACTAAGCAAGAACTGGTTCATTTGGAGGCAGCATGAGGGTGTATACTGCAGTGGAGGAGCTAACTCTTTTTGTCTCAACTTAGTGTCAGCCTCCTAGTGGCAGCAGCATAACACCCATGGTCTGTGTCCCCCAATGAGGCGAAGGAGAAAAGGGTTTACCGTAATTACGATATAGTGTGAACTTTGCCCAATATGTTTTCCCAAATCACCAATAACTAATTACATGGCTGTATTTATTTTTTTAAGTGTCAATTCTGCTCTCAGGTTTCATTTAAAGCATCAACACAATGCATGCCCCTCAATAATAAATCAAAGACTGAAAAGGTATGATTAAATTTTTTTTTTAATTTAAAAAAGTAACATTGATCATCACTGAGTCTCCAGTCAGAAAAAGTTAATCCATCCGTGCCTTCAGTGTCCGGGTAGTAATTTTATCCTTTTCTCTGAAATGACAAGTGTTTACAGTGTTACTGCTGTGTCCAACATCATGCAGCTCACAAGAACGATCTCGGCAAAACACAAAGCCCCGATGACAGCTGCTGCTGACCAATTAATCTAGTTTACCATCTGCCACTTCTTTCCTGAGCAGCCACGATTAGTTACTCTACAAATTATTTAATGCAGAGAATTACAAGCTGCTTAGCGGGAAATCAACCTCCATTTACTGTTCGTAATCCGGACATGTGAACTCCTCGTGAAACCACAAAATTACTTCTTACACATGTAAAATTAGCTTGGACGATAGTTCACTGCGGCCACAGACTTCAGTGTAGGATAGCAGCACCTTTCAGTCAAAGAGGTGGGCTTCTGTTGGTTTCATTCATGGTCTCATCATCTTATCCACATCCACGCAATTTGCTTGATCGGCAGTACTGACCCGACATCACGAGAATCTTCTCCATTATCATGCACTTGCGCAGTGACTAGCAGCCCGGGGAGGGCATGCGCACAGAATCTGGGTGTACATCTCCAGCTTCATTTAGTGTGTGCGCAGGCTCCCGGGCAGCGGAGACACAGTCAGGGCAAAGGGGAGACAGCATGCGTCCCGCTTTTGCACCACGTACACTTGCGACGTCACAAAGCCAGCTCCAGAGCACGCGCACAGTAAGTGAAGCTGGGGACGTACACTCAGCTTCAGTGCGCATGCCCAGGCAGCTGCTCATCACTGCGCAAGCGCGGGATTACAGAGAAGATTCCTGCGACATCAGAACAGTACTGCAGATCAATCAAAGCGCGTGTGTGTGACTGAAACCAACGGAAGCCCAGGTAGACTATAGCTTATACAAAGTTATTTTATTTGGAATGAATACTGCACCATTTTCTTTGAAAACAACTTGTTAGGGATGCACGTTGCATCGCTAACAACACACTGTGGTCAGTTTAATAGGGAAAAACTATGCAACAGGTTCCTTTTCAAATTACCCAAGGGGTGTACTTACATGATGTGCACAACAACACCCATTCCTGAAATTGCATCTCTGTCCACAGCATTCAGCATGGCCTGGGAAATGGTTTCAAATAAGTCTTCAGGTTCCTTTATGGGGAGAAAAAAAAATAAAAAGGTTACACTTTGAAGCACGAGGCATAACTTTTATTTGTTTCTATACATGAATGCTGCTTTTTTTCTGCCAGATGACTTTGTAGCTGTGAAAGATTGACACCATTAAGGCTATGTGCACATATCCTGCAGTTATTTCCGTTTTAGGATTAAAAAAAAAAAAACCCTATGCAAACAGATCCAATTTTGTTTTTCGCTAACCCCTTCACGATATGCTCCGTACTAGTACTTTTGATGCGGCCTCCGGCGCCTACTAACCGTAGGTTTCTCTACCATAGACTGACATATCTCTCCTGATGTGCATATAATCTAGGAAAGTGGAGAGAGGCCCAATTTGCTGATCGCTTGGTCGGATTGCACTGATGGGAACCCCAATATCACAGCAGATCTGTATTTTTTTAGGCATGTGCTGTGAGACTGCAAGTCTTAACACCATCTTCTACTCCACTTCCCCTTAAGGGTATGCCACACTAAACAATATCGCTAACGGGATCGCTAAAAAACGTCACTATTTAGCGATCCCGTTAGCGATGTTGTTCAGTGCGGCAGCTTCCAGCGACGAGGCCCCTGCTGTGATCTCGCTCGTCGCTGGAATCGTTCCGGACCCTATTTTCTCGCTGGCGCTCCCGCTGGGTAAGTATCTTATCGCTGTGTGGCACCTTTTCTTAGCGATTTAGCGGTACTTTTGTACCGCTAAAGTCGTTAAGAAGATCGCTAACGGCGATAGCGTCGTTAACTATATCGCTAAATGCGGCAGCATTTAGCGATATAGAAACAATCCCGCTAGCGATCTCATTAGTATGCAACGCTAACGAGATCGCTAGCGGGATAGCTTAGTGTGGCAGTACCTTTAGTCTCAGCTACTGTTTTTTCACACAGCACATACAGGGAACATAGCCAGTCCCTAGAGATCATGTGATTTCACGCTCCAACCTTAATTGTGGGCTAACACTAAGTTAAGTGGGGCTTTATCTGTGCATCAAATTAAAAGAAAGTACATAACTTCTGAGGTTAAGTGACAGTGATCCCAACAATGCAAGTTACATCTTTTACCATTGTCATAATCTGCTGGAAATAATAACTGAAGAATAAAAACCCAAGAACCATGATCTTGTTTTACCTATTGCTAACCAAGCCAGGGAGGATAACACCATACTCACCAGGTCTGGTTCCCAGAGAGACTCGCACATGCCGTACATCTGCTCTGAACACGTACCACTCACTACAAAGTCTTCAGTCACCATGGGACATCCAATAAGGTCCAGCGAGCAGATAAATGGCTCAAAGGTTTTGGGGTCCAGTCCTGCGATAACTGGTTCAACATAGTAAGGGCCAAACCTAACAAGAACAAATATGTACATTATTGAACCTTTATGCCCAAATAAAAATAGATCATTCAATATGGTGTGATAGGACAACAACTTTAATGATGCTAAAGTGTACCTGTCATATGACTGGACAGGAAAAAAAAGTGTAATGCTTTAAAGCATGTTACCTGTGCTATTTTGCCCCTTTGTTTTTTTTATGCCTCTCCAGGTGGTTGATCCACTTATGACTTGACATTGCCAATAATAACATACATTGGACCCGGGGAGGGTGAGCAAAGAATAAATTATTTTAAAACAGACTGTAGCCAGTGGACGGGTTTTCTGAAACCGGAGAACATTCTTAAACAATGTGGTGCAAGGCGCATTCATCAGTTTTTACAGCAAATTGTCTGAACTTGTAGAGTATTTGATAAAATAAAAACACAGATCAAAACCGTTGATCATTTTTTTTCCATGACAAATATGGGTAAGCCAAGATAAATTCCCATGATCTCACCTTCTCTCATACAACAAGTTAGACACCATGCTCATGAAAGTTTTAGGTTTAATCTGACGCCCCTCTTTTAACTCGTACAAATTCAGTCTGAACTTCAGACGCTGGGACCTGAAAAATGAACACAAGAGATCTGTTAATACATAATGAATGCTAGAAGTAAAAAATGGGAACCTCAAGGTCCTCGTGTTTAAAGAGTAAGATCGTGGCACTGCTGAAAGTCCGATGTACTCACTACAGAAAAAAAATGGCTCATGTTGTACGTCTCGATTCTGTATCTAAATTTGGTTGGTATATGGGGGCCTTAGCCCAAAAGTCTCCGTATACATTAGATGAAAGTCATCTGACCCCACAGATCATCAGATGTGTATGAGGACCTTGCCAACGGATTAAATTGAGGGAAAAAGAGTGGCACACTGGAATTTCAATGACCGTTCCTTTTGTTTTCTCCTCTCTCCCCGTTGTAAACACAAGAACATATGTATAGGACAATCAGAAGAGAGCTGTCTGTCAAACGAACGCCGACTGCTCACACACTGTCAGCTGTACACTAACACAGTAATGACGGAGCAGAAGTGTCCGGGTAACAGGGTGGTCAATGAGTGTAACTAGATGGCATTTAAGCAGTTAAACAACAGGGATCGCCACTGTTAGAAGCATACAATTGTCTGTATAACCTGTTAAGGTGTTGTAGGCTCAGCTCCTGAGCGCGCTCCATGACGCAACTATGTAATGGAGCACTAAGAGGTTCTCCACTAATAGCCAAATAATTAAAGAAATGTCAGTATAAATTCCTAATTACCTTTAATTAGCAAATAATTCTCATTTTGTGAATACTATAGTAATAAGTAAAGGACATTGAAGCACTTGATAATTATTGGACAAACTCATGACTGGCTACAGTGTATTGCATTAAATAATAATAAAAAAAAACAACTAAATGCAGATCAGGTAGGTAATTGAATTCAGTGATTGGCTGCAGCGCTGTCAATATGACATCACAGCTATAGCCAAACAAAAGGGACCAGGACAGCAGCAGACACACAGAAATAAATGCGGGGAGGGTTTAAGGGTATGCCACACTAAACAATATCGCTAACGAGATCGCTAAAAAACGTCACTATTTAGCGATCCCGTTAGCGATATTGTTCAGTGCGGCAGCTTCCAGCGACGAGCTTCCTGCTGTGATCTCGCTCGTCGCTGGAATCGTTCCGGACCTATTTTCTCGTCGGCGCTCCCGCTGGGTAAGTATATAATCGCTGTGTGGCACCTTTTCTTAGCGATTTAGCGGTACTTTTGTACCGCTAAAGTCGTTAAGAAGATCGCTAACGGCGATAGCGTCGTTAACTATATCGCTAAATGTGGCCGCATTTAGCGATATAGAAACGATCCCGCTAGCGATCTCATTAGTATGCAACGCTAACGAGATCGCTAGCGGGATTGCTTAGTGTGGCAGTACCTTTAGTAACACTCAGGGTTTTTTTTTTTTCCAGTTATCTGTGCTTATTGGGAAAAGAAAACAAAACGGACAACTGCATTAGGAGGACAGGTGACTGTGAGCGTATGCAATAGGACGTTCCACTGCTGTGACTTGTAGATCACTTATGATATGCAAGGTTAAATCTCCAGGTCAAAACAGCCACTCAACAGTCAGAAAGACCTATGTAACTACCAGTGTGAGCAGCCTCTTCTTAACAAAGCACCCCTGGTATCTTCAGTATTACATCAGACAGACAGGGTGGACAGCAGTGTGAGCAGCCTCTTATCTCATCAGCTCTGGTATCTCCAGTATTAGATCAGCTAGGTAGTGCACACAGCAGTGTGAGCGGTGTCTTCTTATCTCAGCACCTCTGGTATCTCCAGTATTAGATCAGTTAGGTAGTGCACACAGCAGTGTGAGCGGTGTCTTCTTATCTCAGCACCTCTGGTATCTCCAGTATTAGATCAGTTAGGGAGGGCACACAGCAGTGTGAGCGGTGTCTTCTTATCTCAGCACCTCTGGTATCTCCAGTATTAGATCAGTTAGGTAGTGCACACAGCAGTGTGAGCGGTGTCTTCTTATCTCAGCACCTCTGGTATCTCCAGTATTAGATCAGTTAAGGTACTGCCACACTAAGCTATCCCGCTAGCGATCTCGTTAGCGTTGCATACTAATGAGATCGCTAGCGGATTGTTTCTATATCGCTAAATGCGGCCACATTTAGCGATATAGTTAACGACGCTATCGCCGTTAGCGATCTTCTTAACGACTTTAGCGGTACAAAAGTACCGCTAAATCGCTAAGAAAAGGTGCCACACAGCGATTAGATACTTACCCAGCGGGAGCGCCAGCGATGAAATAGGGTCCGGAACGATTCCAGCGACGAGCGAGATCACAGCAGGAAGCTCGTCGCTGGAAGCTGCCGCACTGAACAATATCGCTAACGGGATCGCTAAATAGTGACGTTTTTTAGCGATCCCGTTAGCGATATTGTTTAGTGTGGCATACCCTTTAGGGAGGGCACACAGCAGTGTGAGCGGTGTCTTCTTATCTCAGCACCTCTGGTATCTCCAGTATTAGATCAGTTAGGGAGGGCACACAGCAGTGTGAGCGGTGTCTTCTTATCTCAGCACCTCTGGTATCTCCAGTATTAGATCAGTTAAGGGTATGCCATACTAAACAACATCGCTAACGGGATCGCTAAAAAACGTCACTATTTAGCGATCCCGTTAGCGATGTTGTTGTGTGCGGCATCTGTCAGCGACGAGCTCCCTGCTGAGATCCTGCTGTGATCTCACTCGTCGCTGGAATCGTTCCGGACCCTATTTTATCGTCGGCGCTCCCGCTGGGTAAGTATTATCGCTGTGTGGCACCTTTTATTTAGCGATTTAGCGGTATTTTGTACCGCTAAAGTCGTTAAGGAGATCGCTAACCGCGATAGCGTCCTAACGACATCGCTAAATAAAGCCGCTACTAGCGATATTAAAACGATCCCGCTAGCGATCGCAATTAGTATGCGTCTTTATCGTGATCGCTAGCGGGATAGTTTAGTGTGGCAGTACCTTTAGGGAGGGCACACAGCAGTGTGAGCGGTGTCTTCTTATCTCAGCACCTCTGGTATCTCCAGTATTAGATCAGTTAGGGAGGGCACACAGCAGTGTGAGTGGCGTCTTCTTATCTCATCACCTCTGGTATCTCCAGTATTCGATCAGTTAAGCCCCCGTCTCACACAGCGATCTCGCTAGCGAGATCGCTGCGGAGTCACTAGTTTTGTGACGCAGCAGCGATCTCCCCAGCGATATCGCTGTGTGTGACATTCAGCGACGATCAGCCCCCCTGCCGGGTATCGCTGATCGTCGCTGAATGTCCTGGACATTTTTTTGATCGCTGGTCTCCCGCTGACAGGCACGCATCGCTGCGTGTGACAGGCGGGAGACCAGCGATCCACTGGTAACCAAGGTACACAGCGGGTTTCCAGGCACGGGGCTGTGCACCTTGGATACCAGCGCCCTGATGCAGGGAGCTGGTAACCAAGGTACACAGCGGGTTTCCAGGCACCGCGCAGCGCCTGGAAACCCGATGTGTACCTTGGCTACCAGCTCCCTGCATCAAGGCGCTGGTATCCAACGTACACTGCGGGTAACTAAGCGATGTTACCCGCAGTGTCGCTGTGCTGATCGCTGCCCTGAGCTGCCTGTTTGGCAGCTCAGCAGCGATCATGTAGCGATACACCAGCGATCCTGACAAGTGCATATCGTTGTCGGGATCGCTGGTGTATCGCTATGTGAGACCCAGGCCTTAGGCAGGGCACACAGCAGTGTGAGCAGCCTCTTATCTCATCACCTCTGGTATCTCCAGTATTAGATCAGCTAGGTAGTGCACACAGCAGTGTGAGCGGTGTCTTCTTATCTCAGCACCTCTGGTATCTCCAGTATTAGATCAGTTAGGCAGAGCACACAGTAGTGTGAGTGGTGTCTTCTTATCTCAGCACCTCTGGTATCTCCAGTATTAGATCAGTTAGGCAGTGCACACAGCAGTGTGAGCGGTGTCTTCTTATCTCAGCACCTCTGGTATCTGCAGTATTAGATCAGCTAGGGAGGGCACACAGCAGTGTGAGCAGCCTCTTATCTCATCACCTCTGGTATCTCCAGTATTAAGCACCCGTCTCACATAGCGAGATCGCTGCTGAGTCACAAGTTTTGTGACGCAACAGCGATCTCCCCAGCGATATCGCTGTGTGACACGCGACGATCAGCCCCCCTGCTGGGTATCGCTGATCGTCGCTGAATGTCCTGGACATTTTTTTGATCGTTGGTCTCCCGCTGGCCAGCACGCATTGCTGCGTGTGGCAGGCGGAAGACCAGCGAGCTGGTAACCAAGGTACACATCGGGTTTCTAGGCGCCTAGAAACCCGATGTGTACCGTGGTTACCAGCTCCCTGCACCAGCGCGCTGGTATTTAAGGTACACTGCGGGTAACTAAGCGATGTGCATCACTTGTTACCCGTATAGTCGCTGTCTTGACCACTGCTGAGAGCTGCCTGTTTGGCAGCTCACCAGCGATCATGTAGCGACACCAGCGATCCTGACAAGTTCATGGGATCGCTGGTGTGTCGCTATGTGTGATGGGGCCCTTAGATATTAGGCAGGGCACACAGCAGTGTGAGTGGTGTCTTCTTATCTCAGCACCTCTGGTATCTCCAGTATTAGATCAGTTAGGGAGGGCACACAGCAGTGTGAGCAGTGTCTTCTTATCTCAGCACCTCTGGTATCTCCAGTATTAGATCAGTTAGGGAGGGCACACAGCAATGTGAGCGGTGTCTTCTTATCGCATCACCTCTGGTATCTCCAGTATTACATCAGACAGATGGTGGACAGCAGTGTGAGCGGCATCTTCTTATCTCAGCACCTCTGGTATCTCCAGTATTAGATCAGTCAGGGAAGGCACACAGCAGTGTGAGCAGCATCTTCTTATCTCAGCACCTCTGGTATCTCCAGTATTAGATCAGTTAAGGGTATGCCACACTAAACGAGATCGCTAACGAGATCACTAAAACGTCACTATTTAGTGATCTCGTTAGCGACCTTGTTGTGTGTGGCATGTAGCAACGATATGGCCCCTGCTGTGATGTCGCTGATCGTTCACTGGCGTTCTGGACCGTTTTTTGATCGTTGGCGTCCCGCTGGTGAGCCTATATCGCTGTGTTTGGCACCTTTTGCGAACGACGAGCGACCTCGTTTGTGACGCATATGACTGTTTTTAGCATCACAGAGTGGATCGCAATATCTGTAAGTTCTCTTTTGCGTCACAGAGAGGATCGCAGAAGTTGCAAAGCAGGCTAGCAGGACGCAGAGAGCAGGAGCGATGCTGGAAATTCCTATGAATCAGAAGCGCTCAGTACATGCTAATAGATCCTAACGACCGCCAAAGTCGTTAAAGAGATCGCTGACGAGTTGTCTATGAGATCTGTTTGGCAGCTACTAGCGACCTAAAAGAGATCACACCAACGATCTCGTTAGCTTGCGTCGTTATCGAGATCGCTAACGAGATCGCTAAGTGTGGCAGTACCTTTAGGGAGGGCACACAGCAATGTGAGCAGCATCTTCTTATCTCAGCACCTCTGGTATCTCCAGTATTAGATCAGTTAGGCAGGGCACACAGCAGTGTGAGTGGTGTCTTTATCTCAGCACCTCTGGTACCTCCAGTATTAGATCAGTTAGGGAGGGCACACAGCAATGTGAGCGGTGTCTTCTTATCGCATCACCTCTGGTATCTCCAGTATTACATCAGACAGATGGTGGACAGCAGTGTGAGCGGCATCTTATCTCAGCACCCCTGGTATCTCCAGTATTAAATAACATATTCCTACATAAGAAAGTAGGGGAAGAACTTCCTACTGCACATGCTCACAGGATCCAGTTTTAATAACATTGTAGGACAAGCTTCTAGCAGTATAACAGGACATTGGTGATTTTGATTCTATAGTGATTACCTCCCTAGTCATAGTGAGTGTAATTTGCTAATTAAAGGCATTTTGAAACTATTAATATAGATATAGATCTTTTTCTTTCTATTTCCAAGGAACCCATTTAAGCTGTATATTCCTCCTTTGAAAGGGTGCAATATAATGGTTATTACTCCTGCAGAAAATGAGCAGCTGACAGTAACTGTGATTACCTATGAGAAACACTCCTAACCATCAACCTATTCTTACACCTGTCAACTAAACAAAAAGGGGGTCATTGGTTTTACCATGTCAGTCTATGGGCTGGGTCTAATACCGCAGCAATGAAGAAAAAGGAGTTGAGCTGTAATACCTTGCACAGCCTATAGACAAGAGTGACACTGTTTCTGGCTACCGCTGAAATATGCTGCCATGCTGTTGATTCCGGAGGCATGCTAGTTACAATATAATAGATATTAATCTCACGTAAGCAGAAGGCAAACCGTACACTGTCTGCACATCAGTGGCTAGTCCGGCTAATCCAATGTACAAGCGCTCTCCCATGGGGAAGATTTTCTGGAAGTCGGTTGTTACCATCTGGGCTTGCACTCCGTAGCGTCTATCGGCAGCAATGGCCACGCAGTTCTTCCCTCTCATGGCCATGACGGCCCCTCCGTTATATGACATAATAGACTGCAGATAAAAAAACACAACATCAATAAAATCCATTGGGTCACAACACTCCCTTGAAACTTTTGTTTAAAAAAAGCACTTGCAACAAAATGTTATCCTCGTAATGTATCCCAGTCATCATATTACATAGCGCTGTGTCCTCATAATTGCTCATGTTATCTTTCTACCCAGCTAATTCTTCTCTTGTCCATTAGATATATCACATCATGTGACTATCTAAGCTCTATGTAGAAACAGGAGGTCTCTTTTCCTTGTACGAATCATCCCCCTCATCAACTTCTGACACAGCTTCGGCTCCTTCCACAGCCAGCGACTTTGCAGTCAGTAGCACTGTAGTTCTAGTGATGAGTCAATTGTAAGTATACAGTGCTATGTAATATGATGACTGCAATGTATAAGGAGGATAAGATTTCTGAGTGGAGTGCTTCTTTAATGGGGTTCCCCACTACTTGGACAACTCCTTTGTCAATCACAATGCATTTCTAAGAAAATTAATAACACCTATACCCACCTCCGATGCCGGCCAGATCCAGCGATGTCTGCAGTGGCTCTCCTGGTGCTCACGTGATCTCTGCAGCCAATCAGCAATGGCTTCATTGCCCCTTCCAATCAACACACCCAAAATACATGAGACACAGCTCTACATGCCTCCAGATGTCTGATTTGTCCAAAGACGGGGAAAGTGAAGCCAGTGCCGATTGGCTGCAGGGGTGAGCACTGGAGAGCCAGTGCAGACACCGGAAGTGGTATAGGTGTGATTATTTAACTGGGGGAAACCACTGTGATTGACAAAGGGTTGTCCAAGAAGAAGCCCAGTTCACATGAAGATTCATCAGGAGCCAGTGTGGCAGATTTTATCATACTCTATGGGAGGAGGCCTACAGTAGGCGGTGTCACAGGCACCATCTGTCACCGCTGATGTCCATTATGGGATGTATTCTGCTCTTGATGGTTTACATTTTTCTGCTCCTATGACAACTGAAATTAAAACACAACTCTAAAGAGGATTTCCTATTTTTTTTAACGGAAAACATTATTAGTTATAAAACACAAATAACAGATACGCGACACCGTTCCAGCGATGTTGGCGCCGGGCATCATGTGACATTGTTATGCCATGTGAGCCCTGCAGCCAATCAGCAGGCGCTATTGTGGAACCGCGCTCTCACTAGGTGACCGCTGACTGGCTGCAGGGCCCAGGAGCCATAGCAATGTCATGTGGCCCCGATGAGTCAGGCGAGGATCTGTTTTTATTTCATAAGATGGTCTACTTCATTTACAAAAGGCCAGTACAGGAAGTTGGACAACCCCTCTAAGTCACTAAAAGGTGCAGTCATGTGACTGGGGGACCTGCCATCACTATAGGGGACAAATGATTCCTCACATTCAGCAGTGAGGCCGAGAAAAGAAAGGATCATGTCAGGAAGGCGTCACTCTCCACTTCCACATAGTGAGACGTGAAATGGCTGACACCAGAGAACAATGCACACACCACTCCAGAGTATCAGCTTTAGCATCGCCTCTAACAGTCCCACGTGACGTCTGCACATGGCCGGCTCCGAAGCGTCCAGTGTAATCACCACAGGCCTTGCCTCTGCCCCCCAGCTCTCTTACCATCGTGACTCCGGTACGTTTTCCTCCCGTCTATTCAAACCGAAAGCAGCAACCCGGTTCCTGCACTGCTGCGCGTAAGGATCCGCCCACTGAATGCTGATAGGCGGCTTCAGCAGTCCGTCCGTGCGCTGATTCGATTACAGTCCTGTCAGTCAACAATGATTGGTCGCGCTGTCTGAAAAGGGAGGGAATAAATGAAATCAGCGAAGTCATAGAGCGCCGTAATGCGTGCTGGGTACAGGAAGTAGTGGTGCATTGTGGGACTCAGCAGATGTAGAGCGCCGGAAGTGGCTGCATGATGGATGCTGGAGGACTGAGGACTGGTTGCTATAGCAATTGAACACATTTCATGAAATAATCATTTCGGATCAGCTATGCGGAGTCTGTGAGACGCAATGTTGGCACATCTGTCTGTAATTGGCAACACTCACTTCTGCACTGACAAGAACTATTGTATGAAAGGTACAGGGGATTAGAAAACCTGCACCCAGTTTAGTACTGGATCTTCCTTGGAGACGGTCTTAAAGGCTTAGTTTCCATTAAACAAGTTAAAGAGATAGGCTCAAACTTGGACATTTCCCCCTATCCATGGGAAAAGACCCTGATGTTTGGGGTCCGAACGCTTGGCCCCCCACAGATGCTGAGAACCAGAATCCTGAAGAGCTCTGGGTTCACGGAGCAGAAGAGGACCAGGAGCACTGCCATTTCATTCAATCTTTAAAGTCTGGATTCTCTGAATCGGCGTGGGTCCCTCGGCGACAGGAACGTTATGCTGTGGATGGGGGATAACTTCCAAACTTGAGACTATCCCTTAAACTCTGGCATGTATGCCCATCATTCCATTCAAGCAGGGACTTTACCCCTGAGGAAGCCTCATGGCTGTGGCGAAACGCATAGGGTCTGTGACTCTCTCCCCTACACGCCCACCGTGAGGGCATCTTATTTTAATATCGTAATACTCTACACATGTCATAATTTGATCCCTTTTTTTGAATTACATGTGTTTAGCGTTATCATGGGCACCCAGACATATAATTCAGTTTGGGCTGATGTAATATTTCTTTACTAACGTGTATACTGTTGGTATATGCATTGTGTTTGTGTAGTAATCTTTATGAGCTGTTATATCTGCTGCTACTGATGCACATATATTTACCGTCCCCTATAGAAATCAGTGGGTATAGATGTATTTTCTGTACATATAAATCGTTCTACGGTGCTATATATTGACTTACAGGCATAGATGCATTTTTGCATATACTAATTGCTTTATGGTGCCATCTGTAAATTTGATCTATCTCCATATAGCAATTACTTTTTGTGGGAGCGGGTTGTTTTGTTCTCACCCTGTCTATTGTGACATAATAAAAATGCCTTATTGTAGGGAATAAGTTTTTGCACCTTTTTTGTTTTTAAATGGTTTTTTTTATGCATACTAGTGCTTGTGCTTTGTATCAATAAAGGTCTTATGTGCATAACTTTCTATCCTATTATGGTATATATCCCATCATTTATTATGTTTTTTGACTGTTATACATCTTGTAAGGCAGCGCTTATCATCCTGGGGAATACTCGCTTCGCTGCGCCAATCAATTCACACTTGAAATGTCTTTTCAATATTTTCACAATTTAGCAGTTTATTCCTTCATAAACTCCATGTTTCCGGGTCCACTCCGTGGCCCGCCGACACACACATTAACAATATTCGTGAGCCAAGTGGCACACCGGCCCACTTGCTCCAGGTACAGCCTCCGCAAGGTAACAATTGCACAATGTCCAGATCAATGTCCATATGACAACGAGTATTACCTTGTCCGGGTTTGGCTGCTACAGTCCATTTAGTCCGCCACCACTGCGGCTTTGCGGCTTCCCAGTTGGGGTCTCTAGCCGTCGTTCCCTTTAAGGCTACTGGCATGCCTTCACTCCAACATCCAGCCTTCGCCTTCCAGGGCTCTTCACTACAGTCCATTTGCCTTCCAAGGCCTCTAGCATCCACACAGGATCCAGACTCTGACCTTTCAGGCAGTCAGGCTTCACTCGGCCTCACACAAATGGTGTCCCCCACCCCAGGGGAACAGGAACAGGCCTCACGCCTATCACTGACACACCTGTCTCCAATTAAGCAGGGTTTATATACCCTTATATACACACACACACACACACACACACACACACACACACACACACACACACACACACACACACACACACACACACACACACACACACGACCTGCGCTGATGTCATAGTCATGTGTTCAGACTTGTGTGTGCAAAAGGACCTGTGTGATGTCACAGTCATGTGACTAGTCAGACGAGGGGAAAAGAACATGGACAGTCAAAACACACACACTGAGCCATTAAAGGAATGCCAGCCAAGGGCTGCATTACAATCTTTTCTTTCTTCATAATTATTGTTATGTTGTTGTTTCTCTGTCCCATATCCTATTGTGGATGATTTGGGTCCACTTTGACCATTACTTATCAACATTTCTACTTTTCTATTTTATCCTGATTCCGCCTCTATAGGATTTTCCTTGACTCCTGATTTATTTTATTTTGGCCTTATTTAGTTTATTTGTTATGGATGTCAGCTACTTATATTTTCATCCCTCTCATACATGGCATTATTATTTGTCTGCATATTGTGGCCTTGGACTAAAGGGATTTTTGCTGTTCTACTTTCCCTCTATGATTTTAATTTATTTTATCACATTTATGTTTCATATCAATAAAGTTTGTTACCTCATTCTTACCTGGGTTGTTGTGGATTCCCATTTCTTTAGTATTTCTTGGCTTTTGGAAGCCCCTTTGTTTTTTTATGCCTTATATAGGTTTTCATGTGGATGGAACAGGAATCAATCATGCATACTGTTGCTCCATTTAGTGCCAAAGCCAGGTGAGTGCAGCACTCTGCTATCTCCAGCAGACCATTCAGAATGAATGAAACAACACTGTGCATGATCAACCTCCACACCATTTACACGGGTCTCTTTAGAGCCCCAGTTCTCAGGATTGGCAGGGTTACTAGCGGTAAGATTCAGTGATCTGGAAGCTATCCAATGGATAGGGAATAAATGCCAAACTTGAGAGTATCTCTTTGACTATGGCATGTGCAGCCATCGCCCTATTAAAACAGGGAGCTTCAGAGCACCTTCCCAAGATTGGTGGAGCCCAGCAGCAATTATCAAGTTGTCACCTATTGTGATAAATTACTATATGGGGTCAACAGCCAGTATCCATGTGAAATTTGGTTAAAGCACTAAATTGCTACTCATGCCCCAATACACAATATTCTAAGGATGGACAAACCTACTGATATCTTTCGATAGTATAATGTGTATGAAGGATTCTTTTATTGCTGGTGACATAAGCTGCGCCAGCGCAGTCTGACAATGGTGCTGTCATAAGGCCGGTGTCCCACTTGCAACTGCAATGCGAGAAACTCGCGCAAGTCTCTCACCTCAATACCCGGCAGCACTCGGGACCGGAGTGTTCGGTTTCATATATTTCTATGCAGCTGAACGCTCCGGTCCGAACCGCTGGCAGCAGTGCCGGGTATTGAGGCGAGTTTCTCGCCTAAGGAGAGGTTGGAGAGATTCCATCCTTCAGCCAACAGCTCTCTGATGTGTATGGGGGAGGGTTCAAAGGGATACTGTCATGTTGGATAATGCTATTAACCTGCAGATATAGGGATAATCTGCAGGTTAATAGTGTTAAAAATAAGTGCCCAGATGCAGCACTGAAAGTGCGGCTCCGGGAAAAAAAAATAGCTTTATTCCTCCCAGGAACTACCTGCTTTCAGTTATACAGGTGTGTCCGTTCATCTACAGTCACCGCTCACAGCACTGCTCATTATACTGTGCGCAGCGGGTGTAAGTACGCCCTGGCACTTTGACAGCTGGCTCTGCAGTGTCAGTAAAAGTCATTTTCTTCCGAGAGCCGCAGGTTAATAGCCTCATCTGACGTGATAGTCACGAAACAGTAATTTTTCATGGTGTTCCATTCCCTGAGAGCCATAACTCTTAGTTTTTCACCATCAGTATGATTTAATAAGTACCATGTGTGATTTTTTTTTAATAGCTTTCTATCCCAGTTTTTGGAATAAAAAGCAGCAGCTCTCTCTTTTTTAGTTAATACAGCATTTTCCGTAGGGGTCAACTACTGTGACATTTTTTACCTCTTGGGTTGTTACGAATGTGGCCTTACTACTGTAATTATATGTATTTATTATTTAATTTATTTACATGATAAAAAAGGAGAAAGGTGAATATTCTTTACACTTATTTTAGTCTCACTCGAGGACTTGAACGATCAAGATTTCTCAAAATACACTGGGCAGATTTTACATCTTTTACCACTTGCAGTATGTGGCTTTGTATCAGACTTTGACACATTATCCAGGTTTTTATGAGAGCCGTCTTCACTTTATAGCATGGTATGTATGAAACTGGCTACTCATTTTAGGTTACACTCCCAAATAGTCTAACTATAGTCCCCATCTCCAGTAGTTACACTTATGTCACATTACCACTGGTAATAAGCACCTGGCCCTGTACTTTCCTCTAGTCACCACACAACTTTTCTACTATGGTAGTTATAGTAAACCCCTCTCTACAGTAGTCACAAAGACCCCCTTATCCAATATCCCAGCAGCTTCACACTTTCCCAGTAGTCACAGCAGGCACCCCTCATCTTCCCTTTAATCATCGCTGACCTCTCTTCTCCAGTAGTGACCACTGCCTGTTTTTTATGCACAGCAACCTGGCACTTTCCAGTGGGCACAGCAGCCTAATGCCCAGTAGTCCTCATCCCATTTACTCAGTAGTCATGGCTGGCAGCCCACACTACTTTTTCCTGTGGTCACAACAGCTGTCATATCCTAGTAGTTTCACAGGCATCCCCACAACAGGAGTCATAGCAGACTTCTCTGCCCCAGTAGGCAGAAGTAGTGACAGCCATCTTTTGCAGTAGTCATGTCAGCCCATGCTTCTGCCCCAGTAGTTACGACATCTGCATGTATCTCCCAAGTTCTGCATAGTCACAATTGCACCCTCCACTCCAATAGACACAGGTGGTGATCATGGCAGGGCCACCTCCATCCTCAGCAAGCAGTAACAGCCAAAGAACAGCATGAAGAAAAACGCAGAAAAGCCAACACCAGTAGAGATATTTGTCTACGGTATATGTATGACATTGATCCACATAAAATTAGTCTGTTATCACTAAACTGCCCGACCACTGGGCAAGAAGTGTTGATTTAGGGCAGGGGTGATGAACCTCAGGCCCTGGGCCATTGACAGCCCGCGATGACCTTTCCTCCGGCCCTGGGCTGATTCCTGGGGTCCACAGTGCTTGGGTTGGCAGGTGTATTTTGATGGCTACCGGACTTCTAATTTCGCCTTGCTCTGTAAGCAGTGTTCACTACTGACCGCTAAGGTGCGTGCGATGAAAGATTACTGACACCACTGCCAGTATCAGGACGTACTTTGTGGGCGAAGTTAGTGCGCAATTTATTCTCATTTGCACAAGGAAAGACGAGAAGCAATGGGATGAAACTGAATGGGAGGAGACACAGATTAGATATTAGAAAAAACTTTTTGACAGTTAGGGTGATCAATGAGTGGAACAGGCTGCCACGAGAGGTGGTGAGTTCTCCTTCAATGGAAGTCTTCAAACAGAGGCTGGAAGACATCTGTCTGGGATGATTTAGAGAATCCTGCTTTGAGCAGGGGGTTGGACCAGATGACCCAGGAGGTCCCTTCCAACTCTTCCACTCTATGATTCTATGAATTTGTATGGCCCCGAAGGATGGTATAAATATCCACATGGCCCTTGGCAGAACAAAGGTTCCCCACCCCTGATCTGGGGGGAAAGCAGTAGAGCACCAAGATGTCTCCCACAGTGACTCTCAAAGTATGACTTGGTGACCATTCAGGTGACTGTCAATTCATGCAATAAATGGACAGACGGAATCCGCCAGAGCGAGAGGTTCTGCTTGTCAGTGGCTTCCTGTTATAGGAATGAAACCCATCGGTGTAACTGTAAATGACCATGACATGTTTATTCACTCCGTTATCTCCTGGTCGCCTCATCCATCCTCAGTCTGCCTCATTCATTCTCTTCATGTAAAGAATTGCACAAATTTATCTCCCAGCGGCCAAAATACCTTCTCATCTGACTGATGTCTGAGTATGTGCACATCATTGTAAAGTCTTTCATGTATTAATTAGTGTAAAATAGCGATGAGTAAGGAGGCAGAACTGGTTTATCTGGGTCAGCGGCATCTTCAGGAACACATCCATGAGGTGCTTAATATTTACACTTCCATCAGTGCAGATCCAAACGGTAGACCGTATGCCGGCTGCGGCATCCATGCTACTAGCCAATCTCCCACTATTGTTTAGAAAGCCCGACACACAGGAGACTTTGCCCTGGTTACTGGTGGCTTTTGGCATGGCTCACGCGCCTTCCTCTACATCTGACCTGAAAACTGGAAATGTACAACTAATAGATGTTTGGATTGGCCCGGTCTGCTGATTATGGTATGTGATTATCTGCATATTACAGATGCACTTTAGAACTTACAAGAGGGAGTTTATCATCTCCTGCACACCACTTATGGTGCAAACGCATCATAAATGAAGGTGCAAGTCACTTATGTCAAGGGATGAGGAAAAACAGAAGGATAGAACATGTTGAAGTCGAACTGTCCGATCTTTCCCTTGGCTGCTGGAGAAGAGCCAGAGCTTTTGCCTAGGACTTACATTTCTATGCCTTTTCCGTGGGATAGGTTATCAATATCAGATCGGTGTGGGGTGTCTGACCTGCACCCCAATCGCACAGCTGTAACCAGATATAAGCAATGTACAGGATAGAACACAGAGATGAGCGTCTCCGCAAGAGAAATAGACATGCTGCGGTATGGAGAGACGCGCCGCATGTCCGTCTCCGCGAGTGAGTCATGGGCGTCTGGGCATGGGATTTCGTGAAATCCCATTCACTATGCTGTAACATCTGGACGCTGCAGGTTGGACGCTGCACAAGAACGTAGCATCCAACCCGCAGCGATTACAAATCGTGTACACATACAAGCATATAACATGTTCGAGTACTATCTGATGTTCTATCGCATAGCACTCGGCCCAATGTTATATTATGGGGCAGTGCAGATCTGTGACAATTAGTTATGAAAAAACAATTGCAGCATGCTACTAGTACATCCGATAATTGGATCACGTGCACCCGTACAATCGGACTGCACTCTGATGTCATCCGAGTTCTGTCTGACATCTGTGGACAGAGACAGAGTAGAAGATGGAGAAATTACGTTCTCCATCTTCTCCGCACCTGTGCTGCTATTTTCTCACGCGAGAGATTTGGATACAGTAAGATAACACTCTGGCAGAGTTTGAGCCGAGTGTCATTAGCATAATTGGCCCCGACCTTAGGCTCAGAGCAGAGACACAGTGTGCACTTATTGGTGAATAATCTGCATTGAAAAGGAAAGTCTGGTTTTACCAATTTTACAACTATCCAGTAATTAGCCATTATTTTTGTTGTGCTGTTAGCAGTGTCATTGCCGCTGCGGAGAATGGCCAACTGGTTGCACCAACCAGTGTCTGATCAACATGTCTGGAGGCTTCAGGGCAAAACGTTTGTGGGAGGCCTCTGCCCATTGCTTAGGAAACAGAGTAATTTTGTTCAAGAAAGCAAATACTGGCCTGGCTCTTAACGGCACTTCCAAATTAAATATCGACCTATCAGCAAGACGAAGCAAATGCCATATGCTTAAAAAAATTAATATAAATCTTTATTAAACAAATAATTACATACACTTAAAAATTCAATGGGAAACACAAGTACAAAAAGGATCTGCAAGCACAGGATAAGTAAACCTTATATATATAAAGAATTCCACCTTTGGGGGTGATTTTAAATAATGCTCTATAGTATTCAGGATAAGCTGATAGTACGGATGAACAAGGGGGAGTTTCCATTATGTGAATTTGACCCATACACATCAGATCAAAAACGTTAAACCATCCCAAGACATGGTATACACGGTTAGTGCTTATAGAAGTCAATGTACAAAAGTATTATCTTAAAAAAAAACTCTCTAACACTCGTAAATCTAAATGTCTCTGATCACATTAATTATTCAGGCAGCAAAATTTATTTTAGCCTAGTAGCAATCATTAGAAGTCCAAAGTGCTATGTGCTAAACATTGTTTAATATCAATACAATTGAACAAAGTTTAAGTGCATTGAATCTGGGGGATAGTTGAAAAAGACAAAAGACGGCTAAATAGATCCAAGAAAGTTCTATGGTTAAGTAACTCCTGAAAAACTCAAAAAGTGTTTTATATCGCAGTTAGTGCTCGTAGGGTTTAATGCATAGAGCAATTTGTTCTTCGCTAGAAATAATGCACAAGGGCTGTATACATCCAGTAGATTACATATACTATTCGGTACAATTTATAGAGCTCAAGAATTCCAAGTGGAGGTATTAAATAATATCTGGGGTAAATCCCATAGTACCAGAAGTATATATAGTGTATATGACATTTGCTTCCTCTTGTTGATAGAGTAATTTTGTTGTAGAGCTGTAATAATAGTGCCATATGGTAATTATGACGTGTCATAAAGTGTCTAAATTCCAGTGCCACTGTATTACCACGGTATAGTCCTTAAATCATGTTACAGTCAGTGCCACTTAGTTCCCCATCAGGAAAGTCTAGAACCTCAGTTTTTATTGAAAATAATAATTATTAATCAGTAGTCAAACACACAATGTGCTGTGACACAAAGTGGGGTAACAAGCAGCGGACAACAGGTAACACCATTTGTCATACACAGGTGATGGCATCATTAGGCAACTGGAATGATGTAAGGGCAACACCTTTTCCGGGAGACTTAGTGCAGCCATCGATTTGCATTGGTGCCATGTACTATGAAGACGTCTTTGCCACCACATGCCATTTAAAATTCAGTCAGTTCTTCAGCGTTCTGTCATCCAAGTCACGGTCTGCCGCTAAGGAGCGACTAGTAGACTATTAAATGGCAGACATTATCTCTTCAATGGTGGGAAATTGGAAGATTAATGTGTCACATTGTACTTGCACTAAGACGGAAGTTCAGCCCAGGTGTGGCCAGCTTCAGATTGAGATATGTAAGAATCACAATGAGAACGCGCCACGTCATGGAGAAGAGCAAGAACCGAAACACAATATACTTTACAGTATGAATATACGCTATTAATCGTGGGTGTGCACCAACACACTGTCATTTCTAAATATCATTATACACTAGGGAACGGCATACTCTATAAATCCTTGCACAGATGACATTGGATCTTGGTCCCACAAAAAAAAAAGTGAAATAATTTTGTGTAAATGGCAAAGTCCAAAGGAGTTATTGGGGAGAGCTCCGCCGCGTGCCCCATACTTACCGGGTGCTTCAATAACCAGTGGAGTCAACGTGAACACTAAACACGCATGGAAGCTTATGAGGTCAGAGGGATAGCTTATTTACATGTACGGTTAGCTTTGATTGGGGTCTGCTAGGTACTTGGCTACCCATTCTAGCCTGCCACATAAAAATATATACAGTACTAGCCAGTGGTGTAAATAGTCTGATGGGCCCCAGTGCAATGTTTGCAACACTGCATGTTGGTCAGCTGCATGGGCCCTTGTAGTGTTCTAAATTTTAGAAAGACATATATGTTGCCCCCCATTATGTAGTAATGTCCTCTTTCCGGGTATATATGTCCCCCATACTGGACCCCTTGCTGGTATATATATCCCCTATCCTAAGCCCCTTGCTGGTATATATATCCCCCATCCTAGGCCCCTTGCTGGTATATATATCCCCCATCCTAGGCCCCTTGCTGGTATATATATCCCCCATCCTAGGCCCCTTGCTGGTATATATATCCCCCATCCTAGGCCCCTTGCTGGTGTATATATATCCCCCATCCTAGGCCCCTTGCTGGTATATACAGTGCCTACAAGTAGTATTCAACCCCCTGCAGATTTAGCTGGTTGACACATGCGGAATTAACTTGGCATTGTGACATTTGTACTGTAGATCAGCCTGGAAGTGGGAAATGCACTGCAGCAAAAATTTTTGTTTTAATTTTTTTTTTTTTCTAAAAACGTTAAAAGTTAATTCAGAGTGTCATTTATTATTCAACCCCTCAAACCACAAGAATTCTGTTTGGTCCCCCTAAAGTATTAAGAAGTAGTTCAGGCACCAAGAATAATGAGCTTCACATGTGTGGATTAATGATCTCTTTTGCCAGCCTTTTCTGACTATTTAAGACCCTCCCCAAACTTGTGAACAGCACTCATACATGGTCAACATGGGAAAGACAAAGGAGCATTCCAAGGCCATCAGAGACAAGATCGTGGAGGGTCACAAGGCTGGCAAGGGGTACAAAACCCTTTCCAAGGAGTTGGCCCTACCTGTCTCCACTGTTGGGAGCATCATCCGTAAGTGGAAGGCTTATGGAACTACTGTTAGCCTTCCACGGCCTGGACAGCCTTTGAAAGTTTCCTCCCGTGCCGAGGCCAGGCTTGTCCGAAGAGTCAAGGCTAACCCAAGGACAACAAGGAAGGAGCTCCGGGAAGATCTCATGGCAGTGGGGACATTGGTTTCAGTCAATACCATAAGTAACGTACTCCACCGCAATGGTCTCCGTTCCAGACGAGCCTGTAAGGTACCTTTACTTTCAAAGTGTCATGTCAAGGCTCGTCTACAGTTTGCTCATGATCACTTGGAGGACTCTGAGACAGACTGGTTCAAGGTTCTATGGTCTGATGAGACCAAGATCGAGATCTTTGGTGCCAACCACACACGTGACGTTTGGAGACTGGATGGCACTGCATACGACCCCAAGAATACCATCCCTACAGTCAAGCATGGTGGTGGCAGCATCATGCTGTGGGGCTGTTTCTCAGCCAAGGGGCCTGGCCATCTGGTCCGCATCCATGGGAGGATGGATAGCACGGCCTACCTGGAGATTTTGGCCAAGAACCTCCGCTCCTCCATCAAGGATCTTAAGATGGGTCGTAATTTCATCTTCCAACAAGACAACGACCCAAAGCACACAGCCAAGAAAACCAAGGCCTGGTTCAAGAGGGAAAAAGTCAAGGTGTTGGAGTGGCCTAGTCAGTCTCCTGACCTTAACCCAATTGAAAACTTGTGGAAGGAGCTCAAGATTAAAGTCCACATGAGACACCCAAAGAACCTAGATAACTTGGAGAAGATCTGCATGGAGGAGTGGGCCAAGATAACTCCACAGACCTGTGCCGGCCTGATCAGGTCTTATAAAAGACGATTATTAGCTGTAATTGCAAACAAGGGTTATTCCACGAAATATTAAACATAGGGGTTGTATAATAATTGACCCACACTTTTATGTTTAAAATTTATTAAAATTCAACTGAGCAACATAACTTTTTGTTTTGTAAGATTTATGCTTCTGTTAATAAATCCTACTCTCGTTTGCAGTTTGAAGGCTCTAACTTATTTGCATCTTATCAAACCAGCTAAATCTGCAGGGGGTTGAATACTACTTGTAGGCACTGTATATCCCCCATCCTAGGCCCCTTGCTGGTATATACAGTGGGAAAAATAATTATTTGATACACTGACGATTTGGCAAGTTTTCCCACCTACAAAGAATGAAGAGGTCTGTAATTTTTTATCGTAGGTGCACTTCAACAGTGAGAGACAGAAAAATCACATTGTATGAATTTTACATAATTAATTTGCATTTTATTTATTTCATGAAATAAGTATTTGATCACCTACTAACCAGCAAAAATATTGGCTCTCAAGGACCTGTTAACTTTTCTTTAAAGGCCCCGATAAAATAATAAAGCCTATACTCATCTCCCGTTCCGGCTCGGTTCCAGCAGTGTCGGCACTCACGGTCCTGGGGCTGTGATGTGGTGGAATGACGTGATGCCGGCGACCCAATCAGCGCTGGCATTACTGTGTCCACCTTCGCACAAACTGAACATGAAGAGTAAGTCTGGGATGAGCTGCAGCCCTGGCTTCCTCATGTTCAGATCATGCGATGGCGGAGACAGTCATGCCAGCGTTGATTGGGTGCCGGCGTAAGGCAACACTGTATAGCAGTCCCGGGGAGAGCGAGTGCTGACATTGCGGGAACGGCGCCGGCACCGAAGGTGAGTATAGGTTTATTTTTTTATGGGGGTGAACATTTAGTTTAAGATGGGGTTGTCCTAGTAGTGGACAACTGCTTTAAGAAGCCCTCCTACTCTACACTCCATACCTGTATTAATTGCACCTGTTTGAAGATGTTACCTGTATAAAAGATACCTGTACACACAACCAATCACATTCCAACCTCTCCACAATGGCACAATTATTAGAAAATGGAAGAAACACAAGATGACTATCAATCTTCCTCAGTCTGGAGCTCCATGCAAGATATTATCTCACGGGGTAAGGGTGATTCTGAGAAAGGTCAGGAATCAGCCCAGAAGTACATGGGAGGACCTGGTGAATGACCTGAAGAGAGCTGGGACCACAGTCTCAAACATTACAGTTAGCAACACACTACGCTGTCATGGATTAAAATCCTGCAGGCACACAAGGTCCCTCTGCTCACGGCAGCACACGTTCAGGCCTGTTTGAAGTTCGCCAATGACCATCTGGATGATTCAGAGGAGGCATGGGAGAAGGTCATGTGGTCAGATGAGACCAAAATAGAACTTTTTGATATCAATTCCACTCGTCGCATTTGGAGGAAGAAGAAGGATGAGTACAACCCCAAGAACACCGTCCCAACCATAAAGCATAGTGGGGGAAACATCATACTTAAGGGGTGCTTTTCTGAAAATGGAACAGAACGACTGCACTGTATGAAGGGAGGATGGATGGGGTCATGTATCCTGAGATTATGGCCAACAACCTCCTTCAATTAGAAAGAGCATTGAAGATGGGTCGTGGCTGAGTCCTTCCAGCATGACAATGACCAGAAACACACAGCCCGGGCAACTAAGGAGTGGCTCCATAACAAGCATTTCAAGGTCCTGGAGTGGCATCGCCTGTCTCCAGACCTGAACCCAATAGAAAATCTTTGGAGAGAGCTGAAACTCAATGTTGCCCAGTGACAGCCCCGAAACCTGAAAGATCTGGAGATGTGTATGGAGGAGTGGGCCAAAACCCCTGCTGCACTGTGTGTAACCTTGTTCAAAAACCACAGGAAATGTCTGACCTCTGTAATTGCAAAGGTTTCTGTACCAAATATTAAGTTCTGTTTTTCTATCGTATCCAGGGACGGCGTCAGAACCCGGCGCATCCGAGCAAATGCCGGGGCCCTGAGCAGGCGGGGGGCCCACTCACAGTCGGGGACACCGTCATGCTATGGGGGCCCGGTGCCTGTGCCAGTAAAGGGGGCCGTTGCCTCGAGCAGAGCAGCGGCCAGTGAGGAGAGTATTTCATTTTTTATTTTTTTTTTATGTTTGGTGCAATATACGGATACAATCATATGGGGCCCATCATACACTGGAGTATCATATATGGAGCATTACATAGGGCCTATAAAACACTGGAGCATCATATATGGGGCCCATTATATATCGAGCATTATATGAGGCCATACACTGGAGCATCATATATGGGGCCCATTATATATGGAGCATTATATGGGGCCAATCATACACTGGAGCATCATATATGGGGCCCATTATATATGAAGCATTATATGGGGCCCATCATGCACTGAAGCATCATATATGGGGCCCATCATATACTGGAGCATCATATGGGGCCAATTAAATATGGAACATCATATGGGGCCCATTATATATGGAACATCATATGGGGCCCATTATATATGGAGCATCATTTGGGGCCTATTATATATGGAGCATCTTATAGGGTCCATTATATATGGAGCATTATATGGGGCTCGTTATTCTGTATGGAGCTCTATGTGGTGACCATAATACTGTATGGAGCAATATATAGGGCTCATTATTCTGTATGGAACACTATGTGGTGCCCATAATACTGTATGAAGCAATATATGGAGCTCATTATACTGTATGGAGCAATATATGGGGCTCATTATTCTGCATGGAGCACTATGGGGTGCCCATAATACTGTATGGAGCAATATATGGAGCTCATTATTCTGTATGGAGCACTATGTGGTGCCCATAATACTGTATGGAGGACAATACTGTTTGCCTTTTAAGCTATTGTAAAATTTACAATAGATACTCATGTAATGTATGAAGTAAGTGAAATGTTTGGCATTGTACTATACCTATATTTCTCTGCCATATCTGTGCATCATGAATTGTGGTGTGTGTTAAAGGGCCCTTTGAAACTCTTTCACCTGGGGCCCATGAAAACCTTGAGCCGACCCTGATTGTATCAAATACTTATTTCATGCAATAAAATCCAAATTAATTATGTAAAAATCATGCAATGTGATTTTCTGGATTTTTTTTTAGATTCTCTCACAGTTGAAGTGTACCTATGATAAAAATTACAGACCTCTCCATTCTTTGTAGGTCGGAAAACTTGCAATATCGTCAGCGTATCAAATACTTATTATGTAGGTGTTATGGATCTGTACGTTGTCTTTGCGCCGCCATATGGTTCCCCAGGGGGTATCCATGGTAAGGCTACATTGAAAAGCTACAAAAGACAGTATAGAGTTAGATCAACCTATGGATGCCATATTTTTGATCGGTATTGTGGCTGTAGATAGGTGCCCTCTGACTAAAGGTAATTATATACGGATGGATCTATATTGTGCCACCATCTGACGTCTCGTCATGCCCCATATACCATAGAAGCAATACTTATAGGGGAGAATATCTCTGTAATATGGCATGTAATTCTGCAACTCTTCATTCATTTACATACCTTGGAATGATCCCATATAAAATTGTTGGTACATGGGGGTACAGTATGACACTGACCCTATGGGCATAATAACATGGACTCCCAACTCCATCTCAGTGCCACACATCACATGCTCATAGTGCCAATCACTGTGCCCTTTTATATGACGATAATGTGTGCAAACTGTAAAGCGCTGCGGAATATGTTAGCGCTATATAAAAATAAAGATTATTATTATATGTATCAGCCAGTACTTAATTCACACAGGAGCTGAGAAATCTTCACACACAGAAAACACCCATAGGCCGGGATCACACATGCGACAAAGTCGTCCGACACTCGCATGTGAAATCCCAGCTCTGGCGCCGGCACTCGGGAGTGGAGTGTGAGGCTGCATGTAGTTCTATACAGCCGCTCGCTCCACTCCGAGTGCCGGCGCCAGAGCTGGGTTTTCACATGCGAGTGTCGGACGACTTCGTCGCTGTGTGATCCCGGCCATAAAAGGATATGTGTACACAGGTCCTATACGCAGCAGATTTTTCTTCCAGATATTACTTATGGATATTCTGCTGCGTACTGCAGGGCCATTTTGGATTACAATAAGGCTACGCTCCCACAATGAGCTTTTTGGTTAGTTTTTGATGTTGCTGATTTTCTGCACCATTTCTGTACCCATTATGTAAAATAGATTACTTGCATTTTTCCTAAAATCCGCAGCGTAAAATACTCAACAAAAACTCAATGTGGAAACGTAGCTTTAAGTATGTGCACACGTTGCAGATTCTGTTGCAGTTCCGCAGCGGATTTTGCCTTGCAGATCTGCAGCAGAACTGGAAGTGATGTACAGTACCATTCTAGTCAATGGAAATCAAAAAATGAAGTGCACATGCTGCAGATTTTTCTGCGCAGATTTAGTGCGGATTTAAAACTGCAGCACGTCTCTTCTTTTGTGCAGAACTGCAGCGTTTTGAGAGCTGCTCCATTATAGGAATCTGCAGGTCTCAAAAGGCAGGGGAAATCCGCACAAAAACTGCAGTAAATCTGCAGATAAAAAGGACAAAAAAAAGGATAAAAACTGCGCAGATTTTGACCTGCAGTTCAAGAGATGCAGATTCTGTGCAGAAAATTCTGCAGACCAATCTGCAACATGTGCACATACCCTGAGGATTCACATCCAGTATTTTCCCCCAAACCATTTGCAAATAATTACACCTAAGGCCATGTGCACATAAAAATCTGCTGCAAAATCTAGAATGCTGGCAAGAAATACACTATGTAAAATACGCACATCTGTGCTCTGTTCTTTACCTAATTCATCTGAATGGGTGAAAAACGCTGCAAAAAAAGCTGACATCAGTGACATGCTGCAGGTACAAAACTGCTTCACATGTGAAAGGTGAGAAATAAGCAACGTGTGCATGAGATTTCAGAAATCTCATTCACTTTGCTGGGACAGGAAAGTGCAGCGTTGTTCGAGGGAAAAACAAGGAGAAAAAACTGGTGGAAAAATACAGCAGAAATGCGTCGTGAACATATCTATGGAGTGTTTGCTGCAGGAAAAACGCTGCATAAAATACACATTTTTGCGTCTGTATAGTATGCACATTTTTCCTTTGCACTTGATAGAAGTAGGACCAAAAATACGGTTGTGTGTGAGCCCCAATGGCGACTTTCAGGCTACAGTTACACGGACTCAGCGCTGCTATAGAAGTGAATGGCGCCACATGGTGACACCTGTACAGCCGTGATCACGATTTTCGCGCCCTGTTGCGGCAGTACGGGTGATGCAAGTGGCCCCATCCTTTTCTGTGGTACTACGATGTAGCAGCAGCCCCGAGCGACCTGCGGGCTATGTGACGGCTGCTGCCTATGTCGCCATGAGCCCCATGTTTGCGCCTTATTCATTATTTAATTTGCGCCTTTTCACCCTTTTTTTCATTTGCCGTTATGGATGGGGTTTTCTTCCTCCAGATGTTTTACCCTAATTCATCATTTGCGCAATCAGTAAAGTCCTAAATATGATTTAAATTCTGCGCAATTGAAGGATCGTGGCACTCATCTCTCAAAAAACTAAAGCATGTTTAATTCGGTGCAAAATTCACCAACCCCGCGTGAAGAATTAAGAGATAAAAATGGCAACGAATACCAAGTAAATATAGAAAAAAGTAACGTAAAGGAAAAAAACCACAGAGGATGATGAATGGGGGGCAGTGTCTGCAGCAGCCCCACTATCAGTGCATTGGGTGGGCTGCAGATCCAGCCACTATAGTGCATATAGGGGAGAGTGCCTCAGGGTGGCAGGGCACAGGCTGGCAGTGTCTGCAGCAGCCCCCCCTATCAGTGCATTGGGTGGGCTGCAATCCAGCCACTGTAGTGCATATGGGGGTGAGTGCCTCAGGGTGGCAGGGCACAGGCTGGCAGTGTCTGCAGCAGCCCCCACTATCAGTGCATTAGGTGGGCTGCAGATCCAGCCACTGTAGTGCATATAGGGGAGAGTGCCTCAGGGTGGCAGGGCACAGGCTGGCAGTGTCTGCAGCAGCCCCACTATCAGTGCATTAGGTGGGCTGCAGATCCAGCCACTGTAGTGCATATAGGGGAGAGTGCCTCAGGGGGCAGGGCACAGGCTGGCAGTGTCTGCAGCAGCCCCACTATCAGTGCATTAGGTGGGCTGCAGATCCAGCCACTGTAGTGCATATAAGGGAGTGCCTCAGGGTGGCAGGGCACAGGTGGCAGTGTCTGCAGCAGCCCCCCTATCAGTGCATTGGGTGGGCTGCAGATCCAGCCACTGTAGTGCATATGGGGGGAGTGCCTCAGGTGGCAGGGCCAGGGTGGCAGCCAACACAGGTCTGGCAGTGTCTGCAGCAGCCCCCACTATCAGTGCATTAGGTGGGCTGCAGACCAGCCACTGTAGTGCATATAGGGGAGAGTGCCTCAGGGTGGCAGGGCACAGGCTGGCAGTGTCTGCAGCACCCCCCTATCAGTGCATTGGGTGGGCTGCAGATCCAGCCACTGTAGTGCATATAGGGGAGAGTGTCTCAGGGTGGCAGGGCACAGGCTGGCAGTGTCTGCAGCAGCCCCCACTATCAGTGCATTGGTGGGCTGCAGATCCAGCCACTGTAGTGCATATAGGGGAGAGTGCCTCAGGGTGGCAGGGCACAGGCTGGCAGTGTCTGCAGCAGCCCCCACTATCAGTGCATTGGGTGGGCTGCAGATCCAGCCACTGTAGTGCATATAGGGGAGAGTGCCTCAGGGTGGCAGGGCACAGTCTGGCAGTGTCTGCAGCAGCCCCACTATCAGTGCATTGGGTGGGCTGCAGACCAGCTACTGTAGTGCATATAGGGGTGAGTGCCTCAGGTGGCAGGGCACAGTCTGGCATGTCTGCAGCAGCCCCCACTATCAGTGCATTGGGTGGGCTGCAGATCCAGCACTGTAGTGCATATAGGGGGAGTGCCTCAGGGTGGCAGGGCACAGGCTGGCAGTGTCTGCAGCAGCCCCCCCTATCAGTGCATTGGTG
>JARQOD010000003.1:154380422-154425837 GCA_033576555.1 Oophaga sylvatica
AAAAAAAAAAAAAAAAGTCAAAGATGCTATAGGATTTTTACAGGATGAAAATGATGAAATGGTAAGAAAGGATGTTGAGAAGGCTGAACTTTTAAATTCCTATTTTGCATCTGTTTTCTCTCAGAAAGGAAATGTAACATCAACTGATCTTCACTGTCCTATTAAAGGAATAGAAAAATCCAGGATATCTATAAACAGAAAAACAGTGAGGAAACACTTAGCTAACCTAAATGAATTCAAGTCTCCAGGTCCAGATGAATTACACCCCAGAATACTGAAGGAGATAGCGGAAGAAATTCTTGAACCACTGTCCATAATCTTTGAAAATTCTTGGAGAACAGGAGAAGTCCCAGAAGACTGGAGAAGAGCAAATGTTGTTCCTATCTTCAAAAAGGGGAAGAAGGTGGACCTAGGGAACTACATGCCGGTGAGTCTGACTTCTATACCAGGAAAAATCTTTGAACAAATTATTAAATAACATGTATCTAAGTATCTGCATAAGAATGAAGTGATTAAACAGAGTCAGCATGGGTTTGTAACTAATAAGTCATGTCAGACTAACTTAATTTCCTTCTATGACAGAATCACTGACTGGGTGGATCAGGGAAATGCTGTAGATATAGTATATCTTGACTTCAGCAAAGCATTTGACAAAGTATCTCACACAATCCTTATTGAAAAAATGACTAAGTATGGAATGGACAAGGCAACTGTTAGGTGGATTCATAACTGGCTTAGTGATCGGACTCAAAGAGTGGTCGTAAATGGCTGCACATCCAGTTGGAAGAATGTCTCAAGTGGGGTACCACAGGGCTCTGTTTTGGGCCCTCTATTGTTCAACATCTTTATCAATGATTTAGATGAAGGAATTGAGGGTAAACTGATCAAATTTGCTGATGACACAAAGCTAGGAGGGGTAGCTAATACTAGAGAAGAGAGAGAGAGGATTCAAAAAGATATAAATAAACTGGAGCAGTGGGCAGCAACTAACAGAATGGTTTTTAACAGGGAAAAATGCAAAGTACTACATCTGGGCAATAAAAATGAAAAAAGCATATACAAAATGGGAGGAATAGGGCTAAGTAACAGCACATGTGAAAAAGACTTGGGTATACTAATTGATCACAGACTGAACATGAGTCAACAGTGTGATGCAGCAGCAAAAAAGGCAAATACAATTCTAGGATGTATCAACAGAAGCATACAGTCTAGATCACGTGAGGTCATTATTGCCCTCTACTCCTCTTTGGTCAGACCTCATCTGGAATACTGTGTCCAGTTTTGGGCACCACATTTTAAAAAAGACATCAACAAACTGGAGCAAGTTCAAAGGAGAGCCACCAGAATGGTGTCCGGTCTGCAAACCATGTCCTATGAGGAACGATTGCAGGATTTGGGAATGTTTAGCTTGCAAAAAAGAAGACTGAGAGGAGACTTAATAGCTGTCTACAAATATCTCAAGGGCTGTCACATTGTAGAAGGATCATCTTTATTCTCATTTGCACAAGGAAAGACTAGAAGCAATGGGATGAAACTGAATGGGAGGAGACACAGATTAGATATTAGAAAAAAATTCTTGACAGTTAGGGTGATCAAGGAGTGGAACAGGCTGCCACGAGAGGTGGTAAGTTCTCCTTCAATGGAAGTCTTCAAACAGAGGCTGGACAGACATCTGTCTGGAATGATTTAGAGAATCCTGCTTTGAGCAGGGGGTTGGACCAGATGACCCAGGAGGTCCCTTCCAACTCTACTATTCTATGATTCTAACTCAGGACATAAGGCAAGGGTGGAGGCCCCGCCTCTTCACCTTCAGAACTATCCCGGGGAGTAGGGCGAGTAGTGTTAGGGACAGGGAAGGAACCCCTGGTCCTGGGTCACCCGACAGCTGTATCGTGACATTATCGTCCCTTGTTTGACAGCTGTGTTAGAGGTTTTATATTGTTACAGATTGAATTTGTGTATTGTTCTTTTACCTGTTGCTTCTCCTACTGCTTTTTCACTAACTGATTAACTTAGTGCCAGCTGGTGGGGTGTACACTGCTGGAGGGGAGCTAATTTTTTTGTGCATAGTGTAAGCCATCTAGTGGCAGCACCATACATCCCCCATGGTTTTCTGTGTCCGCCATGAAGGCTCCGAGAAACAGATTTTACGGTGAGTAGCCAACAATCCCGTTTTCTTAAAATATTTCTTTTCTGAAACTGCTTCAAATACTTTATGTAGACAAAGATGTAAAAGAAAGAAAACATTGGCTGCCTGCAGTCACCACTAGGGATACAGTGGGGAAAAAAAAGTATTTAGTCAGCCACCAATTGTGCAAATTCTCCCACTTAAAAAGATGAGAGAGGCCTGTAATTGACATCATAGGTAGATCACAACTATGAGAGTCAAAATGAGAAAATAAATCCAGAAAAACACCTTGTATGATTTGGCAAGATTTATTTAGCAAATTATGGTGGAAAATATGTATTTGGTCACCTAAAAACATGCCAGATTTCTTGTTTTTACAGACGTGTAACTTCTTCTTTAAGAGGTTCCTCTGTCCTCCACTCATTACCTGTAGTAATGGCACCTGTTTGAACTTGTTATCAGTATAAAAGACACCTGTCCACAACCGCAAACAGTCACACGCCAAACTCCACTATGGTGAAGACCAAGAGCTGTCGAAGGACACCAGAAACAATATTGTAGCCTTGCACCAGGCTGGGAAGACTGAATCTGCAATAGGCAAGCAGCTTGGTGTGATGAAATCAACTGTGGGAGCAATAATAAGAAAATGGAAGACATACAAGACCACTGATAATCTCCCTCGATCTGGGGCTCCAAGCAAGATCTCACCCCATGGGGTCAAAATGATCACAAGAACGGTGAGCAACAATCCCAGAACCACACGGGGACCTAGTGAATGACCTGCATAGAGCTGGGACCACCGTAACAAAGGCTACCATCAGTAACACACTACGCCGCCAGGGACTCAGAACCTGCAGTGCAAGACATGTCCCCTGCTTATGCTAGTACATGTCCAGGCCCGTCTGAAGTTTGCTAGAGAGCACTTGGAACTTGTGAAAATTAAAAATAAAAAATTTCGGGCAAAATCAACCTTTTTTTGCGGTAAAAATTTATTTTTTTCATTTTCATGTCTCAACGTTGTAAAAACAGGATTTTGGTTGCTT
This sequence comes from Oophaga sylvatica, assembly GCA_033576555.1. Classification (NCBI taxonomy): domain Eukaryota; kingdom Metazoa; phylum Chordata; class Amphibia; order Anura; family Dendrobatidae; genus Oophaga; species Oophaga sylvatica. The sequence continues at coordinate 154,383,594 of JARQOD010000003.1, forward strand.
ACCGTAAAATCCGTTTCTCGGAAGCCTTCATTGGGGGACACAGAAACCATGGGTGTATGCTGCTGCCACTAGGAGGCGCTGACACTATGCATATGCAAAAAAGGTTGGCCTCCTCCTCTGCAGTATACACCCCACCGACTGCAAGAAGCAAATCAGTTAGTGAGAAAGCAGTAGGAGAACAACATGATAGAATAACAAACAGACAACTCAACTGTAACAATAGCACATAGAAGAAGGAACAGGAGTTGTAGAAAAAAAATGGGAGGGTGCTGTGTCCCCCAATGAAGGCTTCCGAGAAACGGATTTTACGGTAAGCAACCAAAATCCTGTTTTCTCTATCGCTTCATTGGGGGACACAGAAACCATGGGACGTCCCAAAGCAGTCCATGGGGAGGGAAACAACAGAAAACTCTATTGCGATCAAAGAGCTTACCACTGCCGCCTGCAAGATATCTCTGCATAGGCTGGCGTCCACCGAAGCGTAGGTATGGACCCGGTACACTTTGGCAAACTTAACACTTGATTGACAAGCATAGTATATGGAGCAATTAGCATGTCATATTGGTAAAAACTGCTCCAAATATACAAGAACTCATGCAATATGATTCGACTGTAAATAAATCATAAACAAAAAACCTCCACTACAGCAATCAGTCACAGAATCAAATTATTCAAATATAAAAAATATTTTTATTTTTATTAAGTTACAAAAAACGCTAAATAATCATAACATCAGGACACAAGTTCAGATGAAGGGACATAGAAGTCACAAAAGGGTTAAACCCATAAGCGCTCACTGGGATATCCAGTAGTGCCTCCCCATATATATTAATAAGATACTCAGGACCATATAAGCAATCTTTATAATGATAGCGATCATATAAGTATAATAGGTATAATAGGTACAAGAGGAATCGTAAACACAAAGATATGCTGCGGATAGGTAAAGATACAACATGTACACATAAGTTAGATTAAATATAGCAACATACCGCGATGTAGATGGGGAGACGCCAACGGAGATCACCAGTAACCCCGACGCACGTTTCGGAGATTACTTCCTTCCTGAGGTGGATCCTGAGGAAGGAGAGTAATCTCCGAAACGTGCGTCGGGGTTACTGGTGATCTCCGTTGGCGTCTCCCCATCTACATCGCGGTATGTTGCTATATTTAATCTAACTTATGTGTACATGTTGTATCTTTACCTATCCGCAGCATATCTTTGTGTTTATGATTCCTCTTGTACCTATTATACCTATTATACTTATATGATCGCTATCATTATAAAGATTGCTTATATGGTCCTGAGTATCTTATTAATATATATGGGGAGGCACTACTGGATATCCCAGTGAGCGCTTATGGGTTTAACCCTTTTGTGACTTCTATGTCCCTACCTTCATCTGAACTTGTGTCCTGATGTTATGATTATTTAGCGTTTTTTGTAACTTAATAAAATAATATTTTTTATATTTGAATAATTTGATTCTGTGACTGATTGCTGTAGTGGAGGTTTTTTGTTTACTTTGGCAAACTTGTGGATAGAAGACCGGGTTGCCGCTTTGCAGAGTTAAAGGGCGGATGCCCCATGTGTACCACCCAGGAGACGCCCTCTGCCCTGGAAGAGTGAGCCTTAATCCAGGGGGGCAATCTCTTCTTAACTAGTAAACCTCCAAACTTGCGGACCTGATCCAGCACGCAATCGTAGCCTTGCAGGTGTGCGTCATCTGGATGACGAATAGGAGATCCGACTTCCTAAAGGAAGCGATCTTAGTGAGATAGATCCTCACTGCCCTGACCAGGTCCAGCCAGTTTAGTGAATGCTCCGGAGAATGAGTCGGAGCTGGACAGACGGAAAGGATGACAAAGTCCTCAATCAGGTGAAAAAGTGGATACCACCTTGGGAAGGAAAGAAGGTGGAAGATCAGATCTTGTGACAGATTTGGCCCGTCTGGGAGCTTCCAGGAGTGTTCGTCAGGAGATTGACGAACCAAGAACTACTGGGCCAATCTGGTGCGATCAGAAAGACCAGCACCTCTTCCGCCTTGATCTACTTCAAAGGCCTGAGAAGAAAGGTAAGGGGAAGCGCGAAGTGCGACCAGGCAATGGTCGTAGCATCAGCGACCACTGTGGGGGGGACGCAGAACCTGGAGACGAACCGTGGAACCTTCCTGTACAGCTGGTAAGGGTATGAGATCCACGTCCGGAGTTCTCCATTGAAGACAGATCTGATGGAAGACCTCCTGATGCAGGAACCGGTCTCCTGCAACGAGAACCGTGCGACTGGGAAAAGGACGAAACGTGGAGGAAGGAGCCTTGGATGACTATGGATCCTACAAAAAAAAGGATTCTGCGTCCCCATGGAAGCAAATACTGAGCGGAGGTACTTCATCCCGAACTGATCCAGGAGGACTCTTGAGATCAGAAAGCTAGAGATCAAATGATCCAGGAGGACTCTCGAGAAGAAAACTAGAAATCCAGAGTGGGCCGAACCATGCCGCCCTTCCTTGGCGCAAGAAACAGGTACTGAATAGAATCCTGTGAAGCATTCTTGCTTTGGTACGGGAACGATAACCCCGTACTGAGAAGGGAGGCGATGGACGCAGGGAAACTCAAAACCAGGACGGGATTCGAATAACCGATCTCAGGGGCGAAATGAACCCTACGTTGTATCCTGAGGATATAACCCCCTGACCCCTGCATCCTCTACCGAGGCGAGGCAAAAGTCCCTGAAAAAAGAAACACCTGGCTTGGGAGATATGGTGGGCCCTGGATCCAAGTGATGCCGAGGAGGACCTGCCAGGTCCAGTCCCGGTAGGGCTACCGAGGGAGCTATGAGGGTGGCAGGGAGTGAGCCTGAAGAAAGCCTTCTTCCTGACTTGACAGGTCCGCGGCATGCGTTGACCGGAGGGAGCCTCCGTCGTCTCACACGATGACAAAGGCCGCAAGGAGTGGAACTGTCACTTCAGAGGAGGCCTGCGAGGTTTGGACTGAGGAAAGAGGGAACTGGTGGCTCCAGATGCCTCCTTTAATGATCTAGTCCAATCGTGGAGCCAAACCGGCGTTCTCCCTGGAAAGGGAGACAGGTAATCGACCTCTCCGATGAAAGGTCCGCTTGCCATGCTTTGAGCCAAATATTCCTACAGATGACCTCCCTATTGCCAAATATGTCCTGCATAGGGAATCTGGTCTGCAAGGACGCAAGTTCACTCGGCGGGACTCCCGCAATAATGCCCTTACGAAGTTGTTTTGGCCCATCTGGCTATGGCCTTTGGTAGAGGCCGGGCAAAACGTAGAAGCCGTCGTTCCCAAGGCTGATTTTTCCAGCGATCCTATAATTTTATCGTTGGAATCCTTGCGGAAAGCTGTATTAGGAGGTAGAGGACCGTGTTGTTGGCCAGTCTGGAGACTGGCGGAACCACAGCCGGGGAGGCGTCCAAATAGCGGTGAGCTCAGGGGAGTAGTGATATAAGATGCCGGGGCGCTTCCCTGTTTGAAAGCGTCTGGTAGAATTGTCCCTTTCCCTCTTATCTCCACAAATTTAGCTTGTGGGCAAAGACCCTGGAAGGTAGTTAGACCGTCTAAACGAAACCGCCTGATCTGCAAGTTTCGTAGAGGTATCTTAGATGCCTAGGGTCTGGTGGACCGCAGTAATCAGGCTCTGCACCATGTCTGTATGCTGGAGGCCTGTCTGGATCCAGGTCCGACTCATGTTCTTAAGGCGCGTCCGAAGATGCCTCGGCTGGGTGCTCCTGTCTGGGCCTCTTGCGGCCTGAGTTGGAAGGGGCCCGTGAAGAAAAAAGAGCAAGTCCTCCTCCCTAACTGATGCTAGAAGGTTGGGGGACAGAAAAAGGAGACAGAGGAGAGTGTCAGCTCTGCAGGGCAGAGCAACTAACGGTTCCGTGTGATGTTCCGGCTGTGACTATGTGTCTCATCGTTTCTTCTTATCTTCTGCCTTTCTCCTATGTGGGAGAACAAACAGTCGCTCACTTATGCTTAGGCCTGGTGAGCAGTCCCACTAACAGATGCCAGACGATTGGGGGACAGGAGAAAACAGAGGAGAGTGTCAGCTTTGCAGCGCAGAGCTTACTCACAGATCCTGTGTGGAGCTCCCTGGAAACGATAGCAGAGACTGTGTCTCCGCCTGCTGGAGCCGAAGATGGCGACTAGCTGAGGGAGACGCTGAATACGCGCTACTTTGGCGTCGCAAGGGGGGTACTAACGCTGAGTCAGGCTCTGCAGGTAATATGACGCCGGCTCCAGCCCATAGTGACGATGGTAGCGGTGAGCGGAGCCTAAAGACGCGCCAGGGAGAGGAGATGAGCGGGAAAAAAGACCGCCCGGAAGCCTGGGAAGGGGGCGGAGCCCGCGCCGGAAGTAGGGTCGGGATGAAGCCGGGGCCTCGATTAGGGCCTGCGGCCGAAAATGCAGGGGGGGGCGACGCAGAAGACTCCGACCGCCGAGCGGATGCTGCAGCGTGTAGGGGCGCCGCAAGGAGAGGGCAACGGCGCCGCAGGAGCTGGAGGCAGTGCATCGCATCCTGTGTGCGATGATGGAGGTGGGCGGAGCCTAAGCAGCGCTGGAGAAGGCCGGGCGGGAGAAAAGCCCATCCGGAAGCTAGGAGGAAGGGGGGCGGAGCCGGCAGAAAGTAGGCCCGAGGTGAAGCCGGGCCTAAATTTGAAATCGCGGCGCCGATGGAGGGGGGGCGGCGCGGAGGTTACCGATCGCGGCCGCCGATGGAGGGGGCGGCGTGGAGGTTAGCAATCGCACCCCAACGACGCCCCAAAACCAGGGCCCCCCTCGAAAAAGTGTGCAGCTGCGCATCTAGGCACCTGTAGCTACAATAAAGGCCCCAAAGAAGGAGAGGGCTGATAAGGTGCAGCCCCTTAACTCCCAGGGTCCCCCTCACAGCCCAAGGTAGCAGAGGGGGACTGCCGGCAGGCCCCCTAATTGCTAACCTCTTCCTATACTGTGTTTTTTTTTTTTTTTTTTTAAGTCTTCATCTTTCTTCTTTCTTCCATCTTCTCCGTAACTAGGGGGAAAGAGGGACAGTACCTCTAAGGAAAGTCGGACGTCCAGTATCCGGTTGCAGGACGTCCGTGTCTCCTCAACCGACAGGCTCTGGTGGGCGAGTGGCTGAGAGACGGAGGCAGGAACGGGTCTTCTTTCTTCTTCCAGATCGCCAAACACACGTCCGTGATGGGGATCTGCTTTGGGGTCTTGCCGGGAGAGCAGACATATGAGGATACGGGGTGGCAGTACACGCCGTACTCATAGTCTCTGTGTGGGAGTACAGTAGTGACCGTTCACACTGTATCCCTCCGGAAAGTACCTGTAAAGGAACGACGCACAATAGGTAGATATGGGTCTCAATAGAGACCCGTGTCCACCTCCTACTGACACTAAGCTAAAACTGATTTGCTTCTTGCAGTTGGTGGGATGTATACTGCAGAGGAGGAGCCAACCTTTTTTTGCATATGCATAGTGTCAACGCCTCTGTGGCAGCAGCATACACCCATGGTTTCTGTGTCCCTCAATGAAGCGATAGAAAAAATCTGTGAAGCACCTATGCATTCAAGTTGCTTTCTACACCTCTAGATAAGTTTCTTCAGGTGTCTAGTTTCCAAAATGGGGTCACTTGTGGGGGTTACCACTGTTTAGGCATATCAGGGGCTCTCCAAACGTGACATGGTGTCAGCCATCGATTCCAGCCAATTTTGCGCTCCAAAAGTTAAACAGTAGTTTTCCACCACTTATGGGGTATCGACCTACTCTGGAAAAATTGTACCGTCCATTTTCTCCTGTTACCCATGTGAAAATGAAAAAGTAGCATTTTCATTATTTCCTTCCGCATTGCTTTCAGTCCTGTGAAGCACCTGAGGGGTTAATAAACTGCTTAAATGTGGTTTTGAGCACCTTGAGGGGTACAGTTTTTAGAATGGTGTCACTTTTGGGTATTTTCTGTAATTTAGGCCCCTCAAAGTTACAAATGTTATGTGATCATTCAAAAATGGTTTTGTAAATTTTGTTGAAAAATGAGAACTTGCTGACCAACTTTTAACCCTTCTAACAAAATAAAATTATGTTTCCAAAATTGTGGTGATGTAAAGTAGACATGTGGGAAATGTTATTTATTAACTAATTTTGTGTGATATAACTATCTGGATTAAGGGCAAAAAAATGAAAAGTTTGACAATTGCAAAATTTTCAACATTTTTGCCCAAATTCTGATATTTTCACAAATAAACACAAAAAATATCCGCCTAACTTTACTACTATCATGAAGTACAATGTGGCGCGAAAAAAGTCTCAGAATCAGTGGGATCCGTTGAAGCGTTCCAGAGTTATTAACCTTATAAAGTGACATTGGTCAGAATTGAAAAATTTAGCCTGGTCAGGAAGGTGGAAACAGGCTGGGTGGTGAAAGGGTTCATTCAATCCCCCCACTGTTTACCAAATTTAGCAATGCCCCCACCTTTGATGTATATATTTTTTCCCCATCAGAATACCACCAACTATTTCTGTTAACTTGTTAAGGAGTCAGACTGGGGGGTTAGAGAAAGGATTGGGTTAGAAATAACATTTATTGCTTCACTGTTGGGCAGAGTTCTCCTCAGGAAATCTCTGCACAACCTTAACACACTTTACCTCCTGTCAGCCTGAGCTGATAGAATTTGCACTGAGACGTAGCAGCTAATAAATAACTAATTTTCTAGCATCCAATCTGCAGTCTGAGCCGTACTCCGGCTGTAAGATGGCAAATGAGGCTGTGTCTTGTCCAGTCCTGTACTGCATTCCCAGTTTCGGAGTGCAGCAGTTCGTTACCGCTTGTCACCATGCCACTCTACCAACAGAGTGCTCTCTCGCTCAAGTCAGATCAGCTCTGCCCAATCAAGGATCTCTGCTGCTCCCTCTTGCAGTGCCTGCTCCCACCAATAATACAAATGCTGACGGGGGTGAGGGGTAAAAGGTATATTTAAATTTTTGATATTGACCAAAATGAGAATCTTGTGAATCTCAGATGGCAAATTACAGTAATCAAATACGATTAATCATCCAGTTCTCCTTAGAGTCCCATAATACTAAGTACATGTGAGCAGCAGATCAAGCAGTGCCACCTAATCCTGTGCCAGGCAGAGATCACAGAAGAGATCTGTAGGCAGACCAGTAATACTGGAGTTTCATGTGGACATAGGGCCCATGAGTGGCCACCATGGAGGTGTATAGATCCTACTCAAACTAGAAATGAAATTATGAAATTATCTTAATTCTGTATGTTTTAGACAAAACATGAAAAAGCCCATAATGTTCATCTAATAGATTCATTTAATTTACAATTTCTTACAAACAGTTTAACAGTATTTATTCTGATTCATACATAGATAATCAGCACGTAAATCATGTAACTTGTAGATCAAAGACCAGAAAAACCTGAATCTCCCCTCCTGTAGGTAGTCTACAGCGTGAGTCAGGGTTGACATTGTGGCCACATTCTGACATAGACCACTGTCTCCATCTGCTGTCACCTTAGCCTTGTCATAGAGACCCCCGGCAAATATAATAATGTACATGACATCTGTTGCATTGTGATTTATAGCTGCTGTAGATTGGCACAATTAGATTGCACAGACCACAGCTCAATTAACAGACCAGAAATCACTGTTCCAAGGAGCAATTCTGCACGTAGCTCTGTTTGTGCGTCCCGTCACAGTATGGAGGCTTTTTTGTCTGCTTGCAGCCGCAGAGCCAGGCATCCTTATCTTCTGTTAGAGTGAAGCGAACTGGAGCAAGATCAGGAGCTGCCTTCTTGTGCGACCCATCACAGAATGGCTGCAGATCAGATAAGAAAAAAAACAATTATGAAGTGTCCAATCATCTATGTGAAAAACCTCCATTTTCACAAATAAATTAAATTTACTGCACTGCAACAAAAAGAAGGTCACTAATTTCACAGAATTGGAGAACCCCTATAGAATTGCTCTAATGGCTTGATTTCCTTTCCCTAGGGCATTTCACTATGTGGAGAAATGACACCCATCTCCGTCACTTCTAGGTTTGTCATATTTTCCTCCTAAACTGGACGCTCCTTTTTCGGCACAACCCAAAAAGTAGTTTGATTGTTAGAAAAAAGCCCACGGAGGAGCTCAGAAAAGTGGGCTGCAGAGCTCAAAAACCGGCTGCAGAGCTCAAAACCTGCTTCAGAGCTCAGAACTGGCTGCAGAGCTCAAAACCTGCTGCAGAGCTCAGAACCAGCTGCAGAGCTCAGAACCGGATGCACGCCGCAGAGGCACCTTCTACTGTTGGTGCAGGCCTCATGGACCTCTATGGCAGCCAGTGTGAAGCAAAACTTTTCTGACACTGTACCATTCTGTGGATTAAGGCATACAGAAATATGTGTACTTGCCACTAGTAGAATCATATTCAGATGAATGGAACTGATTATCCATTGCTGGCATTTCTCCAAAAATCTGCTGTGTGTGAATATAGACTAATATGTGGTGAGTGGTCCTATTAAAACGCAATTAGCACAAAACGGCAGTTGTCCACAGAAGTTATCCACTACTCTCCCGCTGTAACCGTTTTAATGGACTGCATAAAGGACTGTTTTAATTTGGAGGGCGAGTGCCACCTTTTTTCTCTTCCTGGACATTGTTGACTAATATGTGTGTGAGCAATGAACGACAGCTCAACCGTATCCACATCACCAAGTTGGGAAAACTTGGGACTGTGCCATTGTACCACACTGGCACGGCTACACATTTCAGAAATCTAAGGTGAAAAATCTGCCCAGTGTTCGGAAGGTGAATTATGGAACATTGCTGCTTTGCTGGTTGGGACCTATGTCCCTTTTCTGTTCAATAACTGTAAATATAGTACATTTACGGGAATCCTTTAGGAAATCACCACATACCGGTACTTATAGAAAGGTGGGTTCACAGCATGGACTAGAATTCACACCACTCACCTGCTTCTTGCTGTGTCCACAGCTACACCATGAGTATCGTTTGTCAGCCTTCAGCTGCACTTTAAAAGGATGTTTTGCTGCAATAACCGGGGCCGACTGCGCTGTGCTGCATGCCTATAAAGAGCAAAAAGATTACCAGCAAATGCACTTAGTACAGTAAAGCAAGGGTATGACAGAAGTAGATTTCTGGTAATACCTATGAGTAATGCTTAAAAAATGGGTTATGCAAGAATGATTTTCATGCCAAAAGTCTTGAAATATTTGTTGCTGTTTTCCAATGTTAGTGGCATACCAAAATATGTATTTTTTTATATAATTTGATGTTTCCATTGATCCCCCATGGGTGGCTGTTAATCTGTCTTGGTGGTGGCAGGATTCAATACCCTTCCCTTTTTGGGAATCCATCCCCTTCCGCTCCTGGGAGCGGACAGTATAATCCCTTCTTACGTTCCATGGAAATCTTCTCAGCTGTGCTGCCATGCTACTCTAGGGAATCTCCTTATTTCCTGACAAGTCACAAAGATTCTTCCACTGGCTTTTCTGCAGAGCAGAGAGGAGTTAGAGACAGAGCTCTTGTGCCCGCACTCATATTCCATAGGTGAAGGCACACATAGCTATAGCTGAACACTTTTAACACCTGGTAGCACCATACTACATGAGTAAATGCAATAACTGGATCACTTTTCTAACAGTTTATAGATGGCAAAGATACAATGGACATGATATTTAATAGTGCGACAGCCCCGTTGCCTGGCTGTATCAGACATAATGAGTAGGGCAGCTGCTAGGAGGGCAATGGGCAGCTGCCCCATACCACTAATGTTGAAGGGCCCATTTTGATCCCTAGATGAGCAGCATTCAAAGCAAGCGGATATAATTAAATCTGTTTCTGATTGAAAATACCTTATTAACACCTGTAGAAGAGCAGTCATGGGATCTACTGCCCACCACATTGCTCCACCTAAGAGAAGCCTCAGCCCGTGAGCTCAATGGGGACATGGGATTGGTAGAATTTTTCTTCTAAATAGTGCCCCTTTAATTGTTAAAGGGGCACTATTACTTTATATAGAGGAATTCTGTGAATTATAGCCTTTAATGGGACATAAATGGGGCATTACAATGACATCAATATTTCTGGAGTACAGTATTTGGTACAGCAGAACATAGCAGGGACAGCAACAGGCACAGAATTAGGGGTGTCAGCGGGAAGGGAAGCTTGTAGGTTGGGAGTAGATGGGGACGTTGTGGCAAACGCTACACACAGTCGTGGCTGGAACACATCATCATAGTCTGGGCCAAATGAAAAAAAAGACTGCAGTTGGGCTCAAATAGTTTTGTCTTTGCAAGACAAAGACTATTGCATGTTGCAACTTTTTTTTTTAACCCACGGAGCCATGGTCTTTGTGGAAATAAATGGCCTAGTCCCTTATATTCGTCTGTCTAGTGTGCACACGGACCAGACCTACGCTACGTCTGCACTGAGGAGACTGCAAAGGGGCAAATAATAGGTAACAGTCAAGGGGGCAAATATCTTAAAGGTTAGATTAAAGCATATATATTCTTTGCATATTGGTACAGCAGCCAGGGGCCCATGGAGGTAAGGAGGTCCATTTCCAGCTCCAAAGAAGCAAGCAGCTTCTGTTAATGACACCTAAAGGGCTACATTATGATAAACTATTGGACTGCAATATCTATCTAATCCAAGTATATTCCTAGGAATAGGTCATCAATATCAAAGTAGTGGACAACTCCTTTAAATCAGTAGTAGACTGGAATAGATGGATTCGGCTGTAAGGCTGAAGTCACACTGGCGACAAAATCGGACGACTGCAATGCGATGAAATATCGCATTGCAGTCGGACCTATGTTAATCTATGGAGCAGCTCCCAGTATCAGATTTTTTGTGGTCCGTTTTAAACGTCCGTGTGCAATCGCAGCATGCTGCGATTGTCACCGATTGTCGGTCGACAATCGCCAAAGCAAGTCTATGGGAGCGATGAAAAATCTGATTACAAACGGACCGCACGTGTGACTTGCGATTAAATCGCATCGGTGTCCTTTAGAAAAGCCGGCAATTCATCCCCGGCTATACTGTAAAATCACACTGACAGCTTTAATAAAGACTAGAAAGAATAGATATATACACATAGAACACATATATATATATATATACATGTCATTGTGATATGTATATATACATATATTTATAGTTCCTAGACTTCTACATACTGTTATAGCCGCTAATTCAATTGCCGGGTTTTGTGAAATCACAGAAGCCGACATGAAATGATACATTGTTTCCACACAGTTAACCATGTCATTTCCTGTATTTTGATATTTGTTTAGAACTTACAATTACATGAGTGTATTTGTGCAAAATTTCAGACATGTAGGGGTTAATTAAAGGTGTAATTTCGTTGAAAAAAAATGCGTGGGCTCCCGCTGTATTTTCTCCACCAGACAGACAAAGCAAAGCGAGTGGGGGCAGATAATAATAGCCTAGGGAGGGTACATTTTTTTTGTGCCCCCCCTGGCTACTAACATCTGCCCCCAGACACCCCAGAAAGGGCAAATCTATAATTAGATTCGCCCTTTCTGGCACTTTGCCTGTCTATTCCCATTGCCCTGTAGCGGTGGCGAATGGGTTAATCTCACCTTACTGTCACCTTAGTATTGAAAGGTGACCTTAAGGCAGGTTAATAATTGAGAGCTGTCAATTAGACAACTATCAATTATTAATCCTATTGAAGTAAATAAAAAAACACACACACACTTTAAGAATAAATAATTTTAATGAAATAAAAACACATTTTTTTGACCATATTTTATTTTACACTTAATCCGTGCGAAGCCATTGATCTCCTAAAATAAAGAAAAAAAAAATAAAACAACATTATTCTTACCTATTCCGCCGATCTGTCACGTCCCACGCTGTAATCCTTCACAAAGGGTTAACTAGCTTTGAGCCAAGCAGTGCAAGTAATCCTGCATGCTCAGCTCAAAGCTCATGAATGAATAAGTTCCTCTCCTGGCGACAGGAGAGGATGTGTTTCATGAATGAAGCTTAATTGATTGTGTCCACTTTCCCTTTAGGTCAGGTCACTACAGTTAAATTGGCAATAAATCAATTAAGCTCCATTCATGAATCTATTCCTCTACTTTCGCTGGGAGAGGAACTTATTCATTCAGGGGAATACAGGTCTGAGACAGCATTATTAGCTCTCTGCGACCTGTAACCTGTTAACCCTTTCTGATGGATTACACCGTGGGACCTGACTGTACATCGGATTGGTAAGTATAATTTTGCTTTTTTATTTTATTTTTATTACAGGAAATGGTTTTAGCAGGAAAATAAAATATGGTCAAAAACTGTGTGATTATTTAATTAAACTTATTTTTTATTAAAGTGTGTGTGTTTGATTTTTCTTTCATACAATAGGATTAATAATTGATAGTTGTCTAATTGACAGCTCTCAATTATTAACCTGCCTTAAGGTCACCTTTCAATACTAAGGTGACAGTAAGGTGAGATTAACCCATTCGCCACCGCTACAGGGCAATGGGAATAGACGGGCAAAGTGCCAGAAAGGGCGAATCTAATTATAGATTTGCCCTTTCTGGGGTGTCTGGGGGCAGATGTTAGTAGCCAGGGGGGGCACAAAAAAAATGTACCCTCCCTAGGCTATTATTATCTGCCCCCACTCGCTTTGCTTTGTCTGTCTGGTGGAGAAAATACAGCGGGAGGCCACGCATTTTTTTTCAACGAAATCACACTTTAATTAACCCCTACATGTCTGAAATTTTGCACAAATACACTCATGTAATTGTAAGTTCTAAACAAATATCAAAATACAGGAAATGACATGGTTAACTGTGTGGAAACAATGTATCATTTCATGTCGGCTTCTGTGATTTCACAAAACCCGGCAATTGAATTAGCGGCTATAACAGTATGTAGAAGTCTAGGAACTATAAATATATGTATATATACATGTCACAATGACATGTATATATATATATATATATATGTGTTCTATGTGTATATATCTATTCTTTTTTTTGTGATTGAAATACTATTCTTTTGGATCCATTATATGTCAGTTTTGCAAGCCTGCGAGAAAATCTCGCAAGTCGGATGAAAATCGGATGTTACAAGGTACACACACATGCGATTAAATCGCATCTTTGAAGGAAAATCGGATGCCGGGAAGATGTGTGATGTTTGCATTTTGATCCGACAATCGACCGTCTAAAACGGACCGATTTTTTGTGGTTGTGTGTGACTCCAGCCTAAGTCAGACATTCATGGGGACTAATCGCACACAATACCAGACTTGTCATTCACTTGTAATAGCCTTCATTGGACGACAGAGGGCGCAGGTGTAGCACACAGGAAAGAGCTGCACAGAACGAAGCTGCACACGGCGGACATTACTGCTGCACACAGCTGTGCTCCGCTGCACGGTCCAGGGCTCCAGCCGCTGAGATTACAGTCACTATTACTCCTGCACTCACCCGCGACACTATGACTTTCAGCCCCTGCAGTGACCTCATTGTGTACGGTACCAGCGGATATCTGCCTCCTCCGGAAACAGTTTCCGGACACTTTCGTTCCGTTTTCCTCTATACACTTCTTGAAATGGCTCCTTGTAAAACGCTATTATATGAAGCAGGAGCTCACAAAACTCTTTGGGGGGACTAAATACCTACCCCACACAGTATATATGCTGGCAGCCTCCACTAGGGGGAGCTGAAAACGTGTATATAATGCCCATTGGCAGCGTTATTCCCAGGGAGCTCCCTCTAGTGGTTGTCAGCAGCTGGACAGCCGCAAAGGGGCAAATACTACAAATAATTCTCTATTTTTCCTCGCTGTAACTATATGTGTCCCCCAGTAAATAATTTTATATAGTCCTAAGTCTACACTTATTATGTAAAGGGTGTGTTCACACTGTAGCTTTCTGTGTGGAAGAAATGGATATGCATTTGTCATAAAGTCACTGACATTCTTGGATGGAACCTGGGATCTAGCAGCTTTGAGTTCTCAAAAGGGTTAATTTGTAAGTGGCTACTTAGCCAGTGGTTTCTAGGTGGAATCCACTCAAGGATCACTCTAAGGGCCTGTGCACACGTTGCGGATTTGCCTGCGGATTTTTCCGCACAGAATCTGCATTTCTTGGCAGAAAACGCAGGTGCTTTTTTTTGATGCGTGTTTCATGCGTTTTTGTCAAATAAAGATATTTTATTTAACAAAAAAAAAAGATTTGTGATATCATTTCTTGTCCAACCTCCTCTTTTACATTTGTCCAACTCACACTCCATTCCACACACAGATAGACAGATAATAGATAGATACCAGATAATAGATATAGATAGATAGAAAATAGTTAGAAAGATATATAGAAAGATAGCTATATAATAGATAGAAAGATATATAGGTAGATGATAGATAAAATGGTACATAAATAGTGACACACACACACAAAATCTTAATGCAAATAGTTAAAAAAAAAAAAAAAAATGGGAAAAAAAATTCCCACGCAATTTTCTGCACCAGAGGGGGAAAGCCGACAGCCGGTGCCAATATTTCTAGCCTGGGAAGGGGTTAATACCCATGGAGCTTCCCAGGCTATGAATATCAGCCTGCAGCTAGCCTTCACTGGCTATTAAAATAGGGGGTCCCCCTATAATTTATAGCCAGAAAGACTAGACAGGCAGCTGTGGGCTGCTATTCATAGCCTAGGAAGGGGCCATGGATATTGGCGCACCCCCCTGGCTAAAAATACCAGCACCCAGCTGCCCCAGAATTGGCGCATCTATACGATGCGCCATTTCTGGCACTTAGCCCCTCTCTTCCCACTCCCCTGTAGCAGTGGGATATGGGATAATAAGGGGTTAATGTCACCTAGGTTTTTTTAGGTGACATTAAGCCCGGTTAATAATGGAGAGACGTCAATAAGACGCCTATCCATTATTAATCTTATGGTTTGAAAGAGTTAAAAAAAAACACACATAAGAATAAAGTATTTTAATGAAATAAAACACAACACGGTTTTCATATTTTTATTACACGCTCAGATCCAAGCTACGCCCTCAGTCTCCTGTAATAAAAAGTGAAAAAATAAAACAACCTATACTCCCTGTCCGACGCAGTCCAATTAATAACGAGTGTCCCACGACGATCTCCCATTTAGAACAGTGATATCAGGTGATGCCACTGTCTATAGTGCCTCCCAGTGATGCACTGACAGGAGACAATGGCTCCTGCAGTGCATCACTGAGGTTACCTGAGTTCATTCTCTCACTTTATGGCAATGCTGCCTTGGAATTCTCTCACCCAGCATTGCCGGAGAGAATGAACTGTAGTGACGTCATTCTCTCCCGGCGTCTGAGCGATACACAGGAGTGTATTGCAGGAGCGGTGTAGAGCGCTGACATCACCCGATGTCAGCGTTCTATACCGGAGATCGTCGTGGGACACTCGTTAATAACTGGACTACGTCGGACAAGTGATGTATAGGGTGTTTTATTATTTTATTTTTATTACAGATCGATGGCTTTGGGGATTAGGTGATTGGTGAGTATGTACTCTATGTTATGTGTATGTTCTGTATGTTCTCTGTTCTGTGTATGTAATGTATGTGTTTTTTTTTTTTTTTTTACATTCAGAACATTAGCCGGATGATAGGACTACTACTCTCCCTTCATTGGCTAATGTGTCAGTCACTGTAGCAGGCATCGCCGGATGGGACTTGTAGTCCCATCCGACGATGCTTGCATACACACACACACACACACACAGCCCCGCAGTCCCCCGCACATACACAGATCACGCACACAGGCCCACACATACACAGATCACGCAGACACCGAAACACATACATGCACACAGTCACCGCCCACACACATAGCGCTGCACACTATACACGCCCACACTCCGCCCACACACATAGCGCCGCACACTATACACACCCACACACATAGCGCTGCACACTATACACGCCCACTCTGCCCACACACATAGCGCCGCACACTATACACGCCCACACACATAGCGCTGCACACTATACACGCCCACTCCGCCCACACACATAGCGCCGCACACTATACACGCCCACACACATAGCGCCGCACACTATACACGCCCACACACTTCCCTCCTCCCGAACTGCAGCGTTTCACCTGCAGCAAAACCGCAGATCTTTTTTAGACCTGCGGTTTTGCTGCAGAAGTGCCCGACTCAATGCAAGTCAATGGCCACAGAAACGCTGTAGTTCCGGACAAAGAATTGACATGCTGCGGAAAATAAAACGCTGAAAATCGGCACTTTTTTTCCGCATGTGCACAGCAGACCTGCGTTTACCATTGAATTACATTGGATGTGCACTGTGCTGCGGGTTGGATGCGTTTCCGCACGTTGAAAAACGCAACGTGTGCACAGGGCCTAAGGCCATGTTCACACGGTCAGTATTTTACTTCAGTATCTGTAAGCCCAAACCAGATGTGGGTGATACCTACAGAAGTGGTGATGTGTTTCTATTCTACTTTTTCTCTGATTGCTCCACTCCTGATTGGGCTTACAAATACTGAGGTGAAATACTGAACAAATACTGAACATGTGAACGTGGCCTAATAGATAAAATCATTGACTGAGGCAGTTTTCAAATCTGTATGAAAGGCAGCACAGGTTGCCCATTTTAAACAACAGTAGCCACGTTGTGGATGATAAGTGGGAAAAAATCTCAGTGTAATCATACTATAAGATTTCATCCTAGAAGAAGCCTTTGAAGTTGTTTGCATTTTATATGGTCAAATAACTAATTTCTGCTAAATTTACAAAATGTTTGACCAATCAGACAAAATTCCCATGCAGGTCCGATGTAGACCATGGCGTTCCCCCTGACGATCCCATAATCCGACATCCAAAGGCTATGGAGCCTCATTGAGGGAATTAATCTCCAAAGGCTGTAACAGCAGCCACTCCGGGTCCCGAAGCGCTCTGTGAGACTCGGTGTCTGATGAGCAGTGAAGTCAGTAACTACACCGCTCATCACTCGCTGAGTCACACTGCCCTCTGTATAGTGGCCGCACATAATGCCCCTCAGTATGATATGCCCCACATAGCGCATCCTGCTATATGTCCCCATTTTGCCAGCTGTTCAATGCATAAAATAAAACCCCCTTTCTACTCACCTTCCCTCCGCTCCCGCTCAGCGCGGCATCCTGTTATGTGTCAATATGTTCAGAACATATAGAGTGCTTTCAAGCAAAATAGGAATCTTGTGAGTATGATACCTTTTAATGGCTAACAAAATATAGTTTAAGATATTAGAGGGCAAAGCTTTCGAGACTGCTTACGTCTCTTCATCAGGCTGGTATAGCAAAATATTTGAAGAAACCAAATTATATACAGTGAAAAGCAAAGGCATGGTGTGATACATGGACATTTAAATAAACACTGAAATAAACAAACACTGAGCTTAAAGAGAGAAAGCAAAATAGGAATCTTGTGAGTATGATACCTTTTAATGGCTAACAAAATATAGTTTAAGATATTAAATATAAGATATTAATATGTTCAGCGCACAGCAGCGTGATGATTTCCCTGCTGTGCTCTGAACAGGTCGGCGGTGAGCGATGTACAGCAGCCTGTATTGTACTACTGATGACAGGCTGCAAGCTCCGCTCACTGGCCCCCGATACTTGTCTCACCCCGGACCTTCTCTCCTGGACAGCTCCTTTCATGGCACGGCTCATGCTAAGCAATGACGGGAAAAGCGCAGCCCACAGCACACACTATGGACTACACAAAGATGGCACCGATCTCCTCCCACAGCAGTGAATTGGACAGCCCCGTGCATGCTCAGGTCACAGCTATTATACTTTTCTTCTGATTGTTCCACTCCTGGTTTTGGCTTACAAATACTGATAGTGTGACCGCAGCCCTGAATCAGTCTGAATGATTATAGACACAAGAATAAGGCTAAGTTCACATGTTGCGGAATTGCCGCGGAAATTTCCGCGGCAATCCCGCACTTCTCCCGCAGGAAATACGCACGTTTTTTTATGCTGATTCCCGCCAGAATAATAGCGTTTTGCAAGCGTAATTAGCTTGCAGAATGCTAGCGTTTTCCTAGCGATCTGTAGCATCGCTTGGAAAACTGATTGACAGGTTGGTCACACGAGTCAAACATAGTGTTTGACACGTGTGACCAACTTTTTACTATTGATGCCGCCTATGCCGCATCAATAGTAAAAAGATCTAATGTAAAAATAATAAAAAAAATAATAAATAATGATATTCTCACCTTCCGGCGGCCCCCCGCAGCCTTCCCGCCTCTCAGCGACGCTCCCGGCAACTCGCGGTCCCAGGAGTGCTTTGCGACAAATCACACCGATGACGTAGCATCTCGCGAGACCGCTACGCCATCTGGTGATTCTCGCAAAGGACTCTTGGGACCGGAAGTTGCCGGGAGCGTCGCTGAAGGCGGGAAGGCTGCGGGGCCGCGGGAAGGCTGCGGGGGCCGCCGGAAGGTGAGAAATATCATTATTTTTTATTTTAATTATTGTTTTACCAGGGATATGGTACCCAGGGCCTGGAGGAGAGTCTCCTCTGCTCCAGACCCTGGGTACCATCCGCACATGAACCGCTTACATTGCGCATAGTGGGCATAGCCACATGCGGAAAGTAAGCGGTTCAATGCATTCCTATGGCGGCGGAATCACCGCGGTTACGCTAAATTAATGAACATGTTGCTTTTTTTTTCCGCTACATGTGTACAAAACATGCGGAATCAATTAAAACGTATAGAATGCTTAATGCTTGCGTTTTGTTCGCGGTTTAACCGCGGAAAATAGCGGAAAAACCGCGAAAAAAACGCAATTATTCCTGATCGTGTGCACTTAGCCTTAGGAGAGCACATACAGCAGCAGTGATGACGCTGCTTACTGTCCGGGTGCTACGGATTTTATATTGTTAGGTGGGTACATGATTTTGCAGAATACATGTTTCACCTGCCTGTAATAGCTGTATTGTTTGCAATAAAACAGCGGTACCCTTGCAAAATCACGTGTCCATTTAAAAGTCAATTAAAAACAGCGGCTGCTATCCACCACCAGTTTCTGGTGGCTCCGCCTAACCCTACTCTTAGGCTGGGTTCAGACGGCTGTATTTCACAAATAATATACGGACCTGAATTTTAAGAGGACCTGTCATAAACTGTGACCTTATAAACTGTATATTCCAGCACATAATAGCAGGAATGTAGATTAAAACCCTTTTTTTCTCCACTCCATTGTGGATAATAAAATATTTCTGGTGCCATGACCCATGGCCAATCCTGGCAGTGAAATATGGCTATATAAAAATAAGACTAAAGAGTAGGTTCAAATGCTTTTGAAAAAAATGGATAATAAAACCTAGGAAAATCCAAACAGTGAACATAAAGATCTGCATCCAATTTGCAGAGGATTTCATAACTTACAGACCTGTAAATAAAATGTGCAGTGGGGCAAGCTGAATATACTAATTCCCGCACAGTGTCCTAAAAATCCTATTTACTTACATTTAGGGAGGAATTTACGAAGACTACAAAGTTTTGCACAAATATCAGCAGCTACAAATTTTGAAATTTGTTGACACCATGAAACTTGCATAGTCTTCTGTGGTACCCCAGGAGTCCGGTTGTCACAGTGGCATTGCTTCCCTCACAGGGTGTTATGTCATGCCTGAAAGCAAGGAGGGATCCCCTGGCCAGGTAATACCAACAGGCAACACTTTTCCTAAGTCCAGACCAGAAGGCGGAGCTCTAAACCCGGTTTCAGGGGAGCTTCCCTATTAATTCTGGCCTGGAGGCAGGGTTAGTCAGTCGGTGAGAGTCGGTGTAGGGAACTGGAGCAGAGAGACGCTCGCCCCAACACTAGAGAGAGAAAGAGTGGAAGAAGATTCAGAGGAGGAGAGAAGTTTAGGAGAAACTGTGAAGTGGGGCTGTAATCAAGCTCATCCCAGACCTCAGCGCTAGAACTGGACACCGGAGTCCATGGCTGCACGGGTACAACAGTCCCGGCAGCTAAATCCGGAGGGCAGGGGACTGCAGGTCTCCTGACCCCATCATACACCTGAAGTCACAGCAGCAGACCAGAGCCCAGAGCTGCCACAAAGGCGCAACACCTTTAATAGGCTCAAACTGCCTGCCATACGGGCAAGTACTGAGAAACAGTAAGGAACAGAGGACTGAGCATAGCTTTAGGCAGCAAGGACCTCAGAGAGAACAGCGCAGAAAGGAGGCCTCCAACCCACAGGGCTTAGTGGATCCTAAGTTGCTTCAGGCTGCCTGGACCTCCATTGTCATCTGTAACCAGTGCCCCGGTCTGCACCTCAATACATCCAGTAAAGGTAAAAGGAAACTACAACTCCGCTATGACCTGAGATTTATTTACTGCATCAGCTGCCCTGCACTACAACCACCATCATCACCTTTAACACCCATAACTGCCCTGGGGCCTAGCTCTACCTGTGGAGAGCTGTAACAACTCTGCTGCATCACCAGCAGCCCCAGCGGTCTCTTAAGCAGCGTCGGCTAACACCATTATTGCCGAATACCACAGGTGGTATCACAAACTACTCCCCTATCCCCCATAATTTTTAATTTTACATCTTCATCATTTTTATTGGACGCCCAGGGCCACGGACGGGGTCACTGCTGCCGTGACACTTCCCCTTTAACCCCTTCACCCCCAAGGGTGGTTTGCACGTTAATGACCGGGCCAATTTTTACAATTCTGACCACTGTCTCTTTATGAGGTTATAACTCTGGAACGCTTCAACGGATCTTCGCGATTCTGAGATTGTTTTCTCGTGACATATTGTACTTCACGTTAGAAGTAAAATTTCTTCGATATAACTTGCGTTTATTTTTGAAAAAAACCGCAAATATGGCGAAAATTTTTAAAATTTTGCAATTTTCAAACTTTGAATTTTTATTCCCTTAAAACAGAGAAATATGTCACATAAAATAGTTAAGAAATAACATTTCCCACATGTCTACTTTACATCAGCACAATTTTGGAACCACAATTTTTTTTTGTTAGGAAGTTATAAGGGTTAAAAGTTGACCAGCGATTTCTCATTTTTACAACAAAATTTACAAAGCCATTTTTTTTAGGGACCACCTCTCATTTGAAGTCACTTTGAGGGGTCTATATGGCAGAAAATACCCAAAAGTGACACCATTCTAAAAACTGCACCCCTCAAGGTACTCAAAACCACATTCAAGAAGATTATTAACCCTTCAGGTGCTTCACAGGAACTAAAGCAACGTGGAAGGAAAAAATGAATATTTAACTTTTTAGCCACAAAAATGATCTTTTACAAACTTTTTTTTTATTTTCACAAGGGTAAAAGGAGAAAATGGACAGATAAGGTTGTTATGCAATTTCTCCTGAGTACGTCAATACCCAATATGTGGGGGAAAACCACTGTTTGGGCACACGGAAGAGCTCGTAAGGGAAGGAGCGCCGTTTGACTTTTTCAAACTAAAATTGGCTGGAATTGAGATTGGACGCCATGTCGTGTTTGGAGAGCCCCTGATGCGCCTAAACAGTGGAAACCCCCACAAGTGACACCATTTTGGAAACTAGACCCCTAAGGTACTTATCTAGATCTGTTGTGAGCACTTTGAACTCCCAAGTGTTTCACAAAAGCTTATAATGCCTGGGTGTGAAAAAAAAAAAAAAACAATTTTCCACAAAAATGATTTTTTAGTCCCAAATTTTTGAATTTTCCCAAGGAAATTGGACCCCAAAAGTTGTTGTCCAATTTGTCCTGAGTACGCTGATACCCATATGTGGGG
The DNA here is from genome assembly GCA_033576555.1 of Oophaga sylvatica. Classification (NCBI taxonomy): domain Eukaryota; kingdom Metazoa; phylum Chordata; class Amphibia; order Anura; family Dendrobatidae; genus Oophaga; species Oophaga sylvatica. The sequence continues at coordinate 154,405,410 of JARQOD010000003.1, forward strand.
GGGGGGGAACTGTTTGGGTGCACGGCAGGGCTTGGAAAGGAAGTAGTAACGTTTTGGAATGCAGACGTTGATGGGGGTCATGTTCCGTTTGCAGTGCCCCAGATGAGCCTAAACAGTGGAAACCCCCCACAAGTGACCCCATTTTGGAAACTATACCCCTAAGGAACTTATCTAGATCTTTGGTGAGCACTTTGAACCCCCAAGTGCTTCACACAAGTTTATAATGCCGGGCATGAAAATAAAAAATCCTATTTTTTTCCCACAAAAATTATATTTTAGTCACTAATTTTTTATTTTCTCAAGGGTAACAGGAGAAATTGGACCACATAAGTTGTTGTCCAATTTGTCCTGAGTACGCTGATACCCCATATGTGGGTGGCAACCACTGTTTGGGCGCACGGCAGAGCTCGGAATGGAAGGAGCACCATTTGACTTTTTCCAACCAAAATTGGCTGGAATTGAGATTGGATGCCATGTTGCATTTGGAGAGCCCCTGATGTGCCTAAACAGTGGAAACCCCCCACAAATGACCCTATTTTGGAAACTAGACCCCCTAAGGAACTTTTCTAGATCTTTGGTGAGCAATTTGAACCCCAAGTGCTTCACACAAGTTTTATAACGTAGAGCCGTAAAATTTAAAAATCATATTTTTTCCACAAAAATGATCTTTTCACCCCAATTTTTATTTTTCCAAGGGTAACAAGACTCCAAAAGTTATTGTGCAATTTGTCATGAGTGCGCTGATACCCCATATGTGGGGGTAAACCACTGTTTGGGTGCATGGCAGAGTTTGGAAGGGAAGGAGCGCCGTCTGACTTTTTCAACGCAGAATTGGCTGGACGCCATGTCGTGTTTGGAGAGCTCCTGATCTGCCTAAACAGTGGAAACCCCCATAAATGATGCCATTTTGGAAACTAGACCCCTCAAGGAACTTATCTAGATGTGTGGTGAGAACTTTTAACCCCCAGGTGTTTCACTAAAGTTTATAACGTACAGCCGTAAAATAAAAAATCCTTTTTTTTTTTACAAAAATGATTTTTTCGTCCCCAATATTTTATTTTCACAAGGGTAACAGAAGAAATTGGAACCCAAAAGTTGTTGTCCAATTTGTCCTGAGTACGCTGATACCCAATATGTGGGAGAAAACTACTGTATGGGCGCACGTCAGGGCTCGGAAGGGAAGTAGTGACGTTTTGGATTGCAGACTTTGATGGAATGGTCTGGGGGCGTCATGTCACATTTGGAGAGCCCCTGATGCACCTATACAGTGGAAACCCCAAGTGACCCCATTTTGACAAATAGACCCCACAAGGAACTTATCTAGATGTGTGGTGAGCACTTTGAACCCCGAAGTGCTTCACAGAAGTTTATAACGTACAGCCGTAAAAATAAAAAATCTTTTTTTTTTTTTTTTTTACAAAAATGATTTTTTCGCCCCCAATATTTTATTTTCACAAGGGTAACAGAAGAAATTGGAACCCAAAAGTTGTTGTCCAATTTGTCCTGAGTACGCTGATACCCAATATGTGGGAGAAAACTACTGTATGGGCGCACGTCAGGGCTCGGAAGGGAAGTAGTGACGTTTTGGATTGCAGACTTTGATGGAATGGTCTGGGGGCGTCATGTCGCATTTGGAGAGCCCCTGATGCGCCTAAACAGTGGAAACCCCCCACAAGTGACCCCATTTTGGAAAATAGACCCCACAAGGAACTTGTCTAGATGTGTGGTGAGCACTTTGAACCCCGAAGTGCTTCACAGAAGTTTATAACGCACAGCCGTAAAAATAAAAAATCCTTTTTTTTTTTGCAAAAATGATTTTTTTTGCCCCAATATTTTATTTTTACAAGGGTAACAGGAGAAATTGGACCCCAAAAGTTGTTGTCCAATCTGTCCTGAGTACGCTGATATCCAATATGTGGGAGAAAACTACTGTATGGGTACACGTTGGGGCTCGGAAGGGAAGTAGTGACGTTTTGGATTGCAGACTTTGATGGAATGGTCTGGGGGCGTCATGTCGCATTTGGAGAGCCCCTGATGCGCCTAAACAGTGGAAATCCCCAACAAGTGACCCCATTTTGGAAAATAGACCCCACAAGGAACTTATCTAGATGTGTGGTGAGCGCTATGAAGCCCCAAGTGCTTCACAGAAGTTTATAATGTACAGCCGTAAAAACAAAAAAATATTTTTTTTTGTACAAAAATGATATTTTCGCCCCCAGTTTTTTATTTTCCCAAGGGTAGCAGAAGAAATAGGACAAATTGCACAATAACTCTTGGGGTCCAGAGTACGCTGATACCCCATATGTGGGGATAAACTACTGTTTGGACGCATGGCAGAGCTGAGAAGTGAAGGAGCACCGTTTGACTTTTTCAACGCAGAATTGGCTGGAATTGAGATCAGACGCCATGTCACATTTGGAGAGCCCCTGATGTGCCTAAACAGCTGAAACCCCCCAATTCTAACTCCAACCCTAACCCCAACACACCCCTAACCCTAGTTCCAACCCTAACCACAAACCTAACCCTAACACACCCTAATCCCAACCCTAACCCTAATCCTAACTTTAGCGCCAACCCTAACCCTAACTTTAGCCGCAACCCTAACCCTAATGGGAAAATGGAAATACATACTTTTTTTTAATTTTATTATTTTTCCCTTACTAAGGGGGTGATAAAGGGGGGTTTGATTTACTATTTATAGCGGGTTTTTATGATTGGCAGCTGTCACGCTAAAAGACGCTTTTTATTGCAAAAATAGTTTTTGCATCATCACATTTTGAGAGCTATAATTTTTGCATATTTTGGCCCACAGAGTCATGTGAGGTCTTATTTTTTGCGGGACGAGTTGACGTTTTTATTGGTACCATTTTTGAGCCCGTGACGTTTTTTGATCGCTTTTTATTTCGATTTTTGGGAGGTTAGAATGAACAAAAATCAGCAATTCATGAATTTCTTTTGGGGGAGGCGTTTATACCGTTCCGCGTGTGGTAAAATTGATAAAGCAGTTTTATTCTTCGGGTCAGTACGATTATGGCGATACCTCATTTATATCATTTTTTCATGTTTTGGCGCTTTTATAGAATAAAAACAATTTTATATAAAAAATAATTATTTTTGCATCGTTTTATTCTGCGAGCTATAACTTTTTTATTTTTTCGCTGATGATGCTTTATGACGGCTCGTTTTTTGCGGGACAAGATGACGTTTTCAGCGGTACCATGTTTTTTTATATCGGTCTTTTTGATCGCGTGTTATTCCACTTTTTGTTCGGCGGTATGATGATAAAGCATTGATTTTTTGCTTCGTTTTTTTTTTTTTTTTTAAGGGGTTCACTAAAGGGGTTAACTAGTGGGACAATTTTATAGGGGGGGTCGTTACGGACGCGGCGATACCAAATATGTGTACTTTTATTGTTTGGTTTTTTTTATTTACAGGAAGAAGTGAATTTATTGGGGAATATTTTTTTTTTTTATTTTTGATTTTTTTTTTTTTTTACACGTTTATTTTTACTTTTTTAACTTTTTTACTTTGTCCCAGGGTGGGACATCACAGTATTTTATCAGATCGCTGATGTGACAGTGTGTCACACCAGCGATCGCACAGGCATAGATGCAGGCTTCTCAGTGCCTGCTCTCGGCAGGCACTGAGGTAGCCGCCTCCCTCCAGGACCCCGGCGCCATCTTGGATCCGGGTCCTGGGAGGGAGGAAGCCCTCAGAACAGCGCGATCATATCGCGCTGCTCTGAGGGTCTCAGGGGGGCGCGCAGGGAGCCCCCACCCTGCGCGATCCTCCCCTGTGCCCCCAGTACACCGCGATCATGTTTGATCACGGTGTGCAAGGGGTTAATGTGCCGGGAGCGGTCCGTGACCGCTCCTGACACACAGTCATGGGTGTCAGCTGTGATAATCAGCTGACACCCGGCGGCGATTAGCTGCGCTCCCCTCAGGAGCGCAGCTGATCGCCTATGACGTACTATCCCGTCCCCGGTCATACGGGCCCAGGTACCATGGACGGGATAGTATGTCCGATGGCAGTAAGGGGTTAAGAACCGCCCGACCCGGGTCTGAGTACCCCACGGCCCTTGGTGGCGCTCCACTTCCCCTTAGGCCGGGGTCACGCTTGCGAGTGTGATGCAAGAAACTTGCATCAATACCCAGCACTGCCGCCGGCACTCGGACCGGAGCATTCAGCTGTATAAAAATACATGCAGCCGCACACTCCAGTCCCGAGTGCCGGGTATTGAGGTGCGAGACTTGCAAGTGTGACCCGACCTAAGTGTATCTTTGGTGCTGAATTTCGTTTTTATACCTGTTTTGCAGCTGGTGTTCTTACACTGGTAAGACGTTGAAAAGGAATAAAAGGACAAGAGTCTTAAAGTGAAAACCAACATTTTATTTAACAGTCTTATCAATTACTCCTGCAGAAATGGACAAAAAGACACAAAGTATTTACAAGTATAACAAGGAATCCATGGGAGCTATAAAAATGCTAAGTTATATTTGTAAAAAGCCCAGACAATTGCCACATTTAACATTTCATAGAAAATCATAATATATATATATTATCAGTCATTTCATCCTGGGGTCAGCACTTTACCAATCACTTAATGTGCTGAGAACCCATCTTTGTATTATAACCTGATAATAATAAATGCTGAATACAATAACATTATATGTCATTGCTTTAAGTGCAAGTAAACAATGTGTAGTAAGTGTCCTGTCAGGAGGACCCCCCTCAGCAATCAAAAGAACAGGGGTACCTTGTCCCCCAATCACTGTAAGTGGTACAGCAGGTAGTGGAGGAGGGCAGTAATCAGCAGACGCCCATTCAACTCTATGGGAGACATAGATACAGCTGATTTGAGTATATGGTACCCCTCTTCTGATGATCATTGGGCGCCCAGTTATCTGGCCTTGCTTATCACACATTTCTTCTATGGAGCAGTTTGGCTGCTGTTAAAACATGCTATTGCCCAACTTTATGTTATTAGAAAAGTTTATACTGCTCTAAACTAACCATATAATTGGATGACAACTAGCATGTAAAGGGTTATTCCCAGCATTAAAAGCTAGCACCTATCAAGTGGACATGGTGCACCGATCTGCTCCATTCTGAAGGGGCATTTCTGAGACCTGTTCTCTAGTTTACCGGGGGAAACAAAGCAATCAGTTCCTTCCTTTAGAGAGATGACAATTTTTATTGGTGGGGATATCCCTTTAAGACTGCAGAAGCAAATTTCCTATTACATGAATGTCTCCATTTGCAATGTTCGCGGACATTGATTCACGTAATAGGAGTAACTTAGGGAATTGTAATTAAGGTGACGCTCCACTATAATGCTTTCCCGTCTTCTGGAAATTAGATGGCTTACTAGAACAACCAAACAAAAAGGAAATGTGTATACATGAGAGCACTGAAATAATCAAACCGCAAAACAGAAATGTATGGACGTTCTGATTGTATCTTATTAATGAAATATGAGGAGTTGAATGTCCTGGATGCAGCTCTTATTGTGGGTCTGATTCATTAAAGGTGATTATGCCAGAAATCTCCTCCATAAACACCTTAAGAAGTCACATTATTTTTGCACAACTCGGCAGTTTCACAAAAATATTGTGACATTTGTCATTTATACAGCAGACCCAAAATGGGCATAGCAGAGGCGGGATGGGGCCTGGTCACACCTGCCTGTCAAATTCATCATAAAAGTGGAAAAAATTACTCAAGAACTGTAGGCCAGCCCAAGATTTCTGGCAGAAGCATGCGGAGTATCAGACGTTGCCTGATTCATGTAGTGGTGCCTGCACATAATGAATCGGGTCAGTGACCTCCAGCGAGCACTTCATTGTGTCTGGCGTGTGCTATATCGCCCCCATAGTGTCAGAAGGTTATGTCTTTCCTGGAAAACACTGCCACAGATATCTAGCCTTCGTGTCTTACTACTTTCTTAATATGCTGATATTCCACTGAAACGACCTGTGGTTGCCCTGCAGATCAGCAATGGTTTTTGTGGGTGCAAATGACAAAAAAAACTCATTTTCCTTCCACCTTTAAAGAGAACCTGTCTGCGTGGCTATATAAGTGCTTCTTGTCCAATTAAAATAACACCTTTTTGTAGATCTTCAATATGCGAGCCTTAAAAATCTAGCATAGAAATCAAATGCAAAGCAGGCTGAAGTGGCTAAGGGCGTATCAATGTATTTAGAAGAAGCAGTCCAAGTGCTATAATACACCCCAGTGCACTGGGACCCTGATTTGCATTTAATTTTAATTTCTATGCTAGATTTCTTATGGCTCGCACATCGGATCTTTGCAAAGTATAAGGTTTATTGCTGGACAAAAATTGCCATACCTCTTCTTCCATATGTAAAACCTGCTGATGGGTTCCTTTCAACACAAAAGCTTACAACCTGGTCCATGAGTTTCAAATACATTTTCCTTTACATCAGACAGTATTCTCTGGCAGAACAGGAGCCATATAATATACAGTTTATTACTGTAAGGCATAACGGACATAATAATCCAGTAAATACCGCGCTGTGTCCAGCTGCCGCCCAAAAGACCTTAGAAGATACTAGGTGCACGCTGTCTAGCACAGTCTGGACAACTATAGTAAATTGCAACATTGGACGGAAGAGAATAAGTTATCGCCTAGCCATAGGTTAGGTAATAAATTATAGATTAGGTACAACTGCTAGGACCTCCACCGATTGGTAGATCGGGCATTTTTGTACTTGTTAGCATGTTTGACTGTAGCTATATTCACTGTCTATGGGACAAATGGTAAAAAATGAGCACAATGCTCAGTCCCACAGTCAATAAATAGAAGAATGGCTGAGCCGGCGCACTGCTACGCCATTCCAATGAGAATGAAAATGTCACTTTCTGGAGATCAGTGGAGGACACAGCAATGGGACCCCAACTAATCTACAAGTTGTCTCCTATCGTGTGGATAGACGACAACTTTTTATCACCGAACAACTCCTTTAAAATGGAATCTGTCAGCAGGATTGTGACTGACTGCTATGTGACTGACAGCCTCTATGATGTGAGACGTCAGTCAAGCAGGAGGAGGCGACGCTGAGTAGGAATGGAGCTGGAGTGACAAGGGCTTTAGATCTACCATAGCTCTTCAGCTTCGTTTACATATCAATTCAAATGCTGATTTCTCGGTAATGGAGTGGCCATGTAAAAGTATTGTTAGACTTATCTTTGAAAGAGCTACGTATGTATATAAATAGTTTTTTTTGAGGGTGTTAGGGGGGATGAGGTGGATGAGCACAAGAAGGTAAATCCTGTTGACAGATTCACTTTAAGAAGAATGCTGTAATCTAATACATGGAAAAAAATACAGTAATTCATAGAAATATGGAGTGTTACCTATTCAGGACAAATTGGCAAATGATCACAGCGTCATCTCTACCTGTCCTTCATCTCATCTTTTATGCAGCAAAGCTTAACGGATGTTTTTAGCCACGCGTTTCATCTCATTCTCTACTCACGTCTCATTTATATATTTATAAGAATGGATATTGATAACAGGGTTATGGGGGAGACAAGTGGCAAATTACAAGCCCCTCATCATTATGACACTATTGTATTGTAATGCACATGCTCCACGGGTCATTTTCTACCCATTTTTGCCATCGTATCCAGCAGGGCATGACTGCTTCCATTAAAATCAAATGGATCAGAAATGGAGAAAGAAGCAGCTTTTTCTAACAACAGATATTGCAAAATTTCTTATATTCTCTTGTATTATTGATTTATGCAAAGTCTGCTGAAAGTTCAGATTCCATTTAAGTTTAATGGTACAGTGAATTATTTTCATAAAATGTTATATCAGTCTTTTTTTCCTTTTAATAGTAGATGGCTTGCAACTTTGACTTGTGTAATAGCACCGGCCTTAGTGAAGTTTAAAAGGAATGTGTTATCAGAAAATAATCTGGGTTTTATGTTACATTTATTTTTGTAGTTTTGTAAATTATTTTGTTTGTTTTGCTATCGCAAGCTGTATTAAAAAAGAATTAGAAATCTTGAAATTTTCACACTGGCCACTAGGGTATTCTACATTCACATGTACCCTAGAATCAATGAACAGACCCTTTCTTTTGTATTTAAACATCTAATGAGCATTTACAAAGGACAGTGGGAAAGAAAGCTGTGACATCACCTATTGTATGTGAATGGTGGAGACTGTATTATCAGCTATGTATGGAGGTGTTAACTCATCCTGCCTCTGATGATAATGAGACTTCTGAAAAGTTTACTGAAAAGAACAGGAAGTGTGAGTTTAAAATAGCCCCAATGGGTACTGTGAAATTAAGATTTTTTATTTAGTTTTCTGATTATACATTGGCTTTTGGACTACATGGAATGATAACTGAAACTTCCTATGAACCTGTCATCAGTTTGCCAATTCAAAGCATCCGTTGAGTTACTCCTGTAGAATCCAATAGGGAGAGCTGCATGGAAGATGGGCCACCTCCCTATTATACTTTAAATCAGCTGAATAGGGGGACACTAGACCTCCTTCTAGAAATGAGACCCCTACTTATTAGACATTGCAAAATCCTGTGGATATCCAGAAGTGTCTACCCTGCCTGTTTATTATATTATTTCTTAGGTAATCCTGCACAATCAGGCTTTATCAAGAGGTTAATTTGGACTACCCGAGTATGGGTAGATGATCTTCCATTGAAAATGCTACTCCTGTGGAACTACAAGTCCAAACTGACCACAACATGCCACAACCTGTAATGACATAGCAGTAATGAGTTCCTTTTATCATGTTCAAGCTATTTTTTGTCTATATAGTGCAGTATAGTGTATCACTGAATAATAAATGTAGAGACTCTTGTGTATGCTTTATGTATACTTCTCTCAGTTTATGTGCTGTGTCTGGATTGTCACTTTGATTTATTCTTCCCTCTTAGATGGTTTCCATAATCTAGACAACATTGTGTATGGTGCCAGAGTGTCATCACATTGTTCTTGCTCCTATATAATGGTTGATTGATCAGTAACATAGGGCAGATGTCCCCTGATGTATACAGCAGTCTCAGTGTGTCCTATGTGATGTATACAGCAGTCTTAATGAGATGTATATACAGCAGTTTGTGTCTCCTATGTGAAGTATATATAGCAGTCTCATTGTATCTTATGTGATGCAGATTTGGCTCATCTCACTGCTCACTTATATAAAGCAGAAATGGATAGACGGGAGACATACAGAGGGACAGAGAGGGGAGGAGTCTGGGAGCTGCTAGGAGGGATCTGATAGGTGGTGACATCTTCCTGTAGTTCACAGTAAGTCAGAGACTGACATCCTGTTTACACATTACCGCATGAAATGGACTGGTTGTCAGATTTGAGATCATGTGACTCACCTCCTATAATGAAGGGGAAATTGTATAGATCTATCTGAGGTGGAATGGAATAAATTACACAGGTAAAATATTGATGGTATATATCGTATGTGCATAAAGAAGCTGGAATGCTTCTTTAATTGAGGTCATTTATTTAGATCTGTGGCTGTAGACAACAGTAAACTTTCCTGCTTTATGACAAAGCCCTTTATATTAGGACTAGTGATGAGCGAATGTGCTCGGATAAGGTGTTATCTGAGCATGCTCAGGTGCAAACCGAGTGTCTTCCACATGCTCGAATAATATGTTTGCGTCCCCGCACCTGCATGTCTTGTGGCTGTTCGACAGCCGCAACACATGCATGGATTGCCTGTGTGTTAGACATGCAGGTACGGGATCTCGAACATATTATTGGAGCACGCCGAAGACACTTGGTTAGCACCTGAGCATGCTCAGATAACACCTTATCAGAGTACATTCGCTCATCACTAAGTTGGACCAAAAACAGAAGTAGGCAGCTTTTAGCTTACCAGCTGCAAAAAACAAATCCAGCATATTTTCTCAGCCAAAGATTTCCTACACCTGTCCTATCATGCAAAAAAAAAAATTTCCTATTTCTGTACAAAACAGTCATTGAGACAAAGGTGCAAATTTTGGGGCTACCAAATGCTCCGGACATATTTCTTACATAGTTATATATATGTATATATATGCTTATATTACATAGAAGCCAAGCCCCTTTAAAAGGGATCAATAAATTCCTATTTACCCCCAAGATACACACATGGTAAAATATCTACATCTTGTGCTAAAGAATTCACAAGAAATTGCTACATATATTGATCCGTGCACAGTTATCACGGAAACATGAGCGACCAGGGTCAAGAGAACAAAAAAAGAGAAAAAAAAAAAAAAAGCTTGTGTATACGTAAGTGTACAGATGAACATATACTATAAAATATGGATCGAACGTACACAGAGAAACACAAGGATAGTGCAACAGAGCGAAGAACTTGCCGACACACATCCTTCACATGGACTGATACTTAGTATCACAAGGTGCTTCAGGCTTCGCCCATAGTGCCGGAGAACGGAAATAGATAGGGCTGAGTGCACAAAGTTCTACTTCCAACTAAGAGAAGAATAAGGAGAGAGGAGAAGGACCGCAAGGATCCCTGCATGAAATGAAATAGGAGAGGCCACTGGGACATTTAACATCTAGAAATGTATATACACGCACACAATAATGTGCACAGCGTACTAAGGAGTGAAGTAATCTGCATGACACATACATTTAAAGGTGCTGTGCATGAATAGACCATTACATGGAAATGACACATCAGTCTGCATGAAACACAGATACCCTACATATTTTCAGTATGTGTCCGGATCGGATATTTCCAGCTACTCTACGTAAAACGACCTTATTCGCAGGCCGGTATATATTGTCATTGGTTTGTAGACATGTGCTCTTTTCTCCAGAAGATCTGGGTATCCTCTCCTACTGCCGATATTGGGAACATCCTCCCAGTGCTCCATAAGCTTCTGCTCAGCTGGGTAGAGACCGGTCGGATATGGTGGACGCAGGGAGTTTGGTTCATCCCTTGTCGTGATTTGTGGGCGTCTTCTCACCTCCTCTCTGTAATACAAAACAGACAAGGAAACGATGAGGGACGATTTGTGCCCATGTTAAAGCGAACCTGTCACCAAGTTTGGCCAATACGAGTTACGGCCACCGCCTTTCAGGGCTTGTCTACAGCATTCTATAATGCTGTGTATAAGCCAACGATCCAACCTGCAAGAGAAGAAAAATAACTGTTATTATACTCACCTGCGGTGCGGTCTGGTCTGAGGGGTGTCTCTCTTATTGGTCCGGTGCCCTCATCTTCTTGCGATGCCGCCCTCCTGCTTGCTTTATGTCGCGCTCCTGCACAGGCGTACTTCTCTGCCCTGTTGAGGGCAAAGTACTGCAGTGCGCAGGTGCCAGGAAAGGTCAGAGAGGCCCAGCGCCTGCGTATTGCAGTACTTTGCTCTGCTCTCAACCGGGCAGATCAGTACGCCTGCGCAGGAGCGCGATTCCGGGGAGCCATGAAGCAAGCAGGAGGGCAGCGATCATAAGAAGATGGGAGGCGCCAGACCAAGAAGAGTGACACCCCTTCGGAACGGATTGCCCCGCGGGTGAGTATAATAAAAGTTATTTTTCTTCTCTTGCAGGTCAGATCGGAGGCTTATCTACAGCATTGTAGAATGCTGTAGATAAGCCCTGAAAGGCGGTGGCCGTAACAAGTATTGACCAAACTTGGAGACAGGTTCCCTTTAAGATAAAGAAGAATAGAAAAAATGTAGAACATAAGGCCGATGCATGAGGCAAAAGCAATCATAATAAAAATATATGCAATGCTCTCTTTATACCACTACCGAATGAAACGTACTGTCGACTTCTGTACCCCCCCTCGCCTTGTGGCACAAGGTAGGGGGGGGCTTGAGCGGTAAGAATGGGTGGGGCCGGGGAGGATGCCATGGTGTTAGATGTTGATGTCACTGGCAGCAGAGGAGGGGCAACTGGCGCTGTAATCAGGCGCTGTAGATCCTGTCGTTGTTGTAAGTGTTGAACAAGTTGATAAAGGACATTCTGCTGTTCCTACAAAAGACACAAAATACATAGTTGAAATAAATGGATAAAAGGCACCAATTTCTAACTATACAAGACTTGTGATTCGCCATTCCATCTGATGGATCTGTAATGATCTGTTATGGTCTTGCTTTCTATTCCCTCGACTTATGATAATGTCTGGCAGATTTCCATTTCTTCGTATTGGATTTAAAAAAAATTTAAAGTGAGCTACAATATTCTCATCAAAAAGCAATGAAAATAAAAGAAAAAAATGAAAACGCGAGTGTGAAGACATCATAGGAAGGTATTGTACAGGCTTAAGCTGCAATCAAATTTATTCAGTCCCTTGGTTTATTAGTAAAATTTACAAACTTTCTGCTGTTTACAAGAAACCAAACTGGAACAATATTATTCACCCTTCACGACAAGCGTCTTCAGTACTCAGTAGAGCCTCTTGGTTGTTATGACCTGTTGCATACGTGATGCACAGGAAGAAACCAGCTATTGGCAGCATTCATGAGGAGTCTTAGCTCGTTCCTCATGGGCAATGGCCTCCAGGTCACTAATATTCTTGGGTTTATGTGCTTATCTGCCTTCTACAAATCCCACCAAAGATTTTTTTTATCGAGTACAAGTAAAGTGACTGACGGCCGCGCTTGAAACCAAGATTTGGAGAACTTTGAAGTATGTTTCAGATGATTTTCCTCCTGGGAAGTTCAATGACACCAAAGCTCTAGATTCCTCGCAGAAAGCAGGGCTGTGGATTAGGTAAAGCCAAACCTCTGACTCCGACCCCACAGCACTGGTCACTACTGAGCATGTGCATAAAGCGCAGCACAGATTCATCTAAACTAAAAGCCCAGATCCTGAGATCAGGAACAGAACAGACATTTATAGAACATTTCATAACTTTCCCAAATTCTTATGAAAACATTTACAGCAGATCCTGCACTGTACTACTGTACCCAATGTATTATATATTTTAGGAGTCTGTCCATTTTATACCGACTCCAACTTCACAGCCCTGACAGAAGATTATTTCTCATATGGTTTCTTGATATTTGGTTGAATCCATCATGACTTGCATACGCTGCAGGTTTCCAGTGTCAGAGAAGGCAATGCAGCCCCAGATCATCACTAAGCCCCCGCTAGTGGTACTAAAAAGGGTCCCAGGAGCCGTTTTTGAACATGACAGCACCAGGCTGCACGTTGCTTGTGCTTCTGTGAACAACCTTTGTGGTCTAAATGTGTAACCATGGCCTTCAGCATCTCTGAACTTGTCTCCCATCAAGCACATCTGGGATCAGCGGATCCTGATGATTTATGTGCCCAAGTGCATTCAGTGTGGCAGAACATTCCTCAGACAACCACTAATAACATCACTGATAACAGCCAAGGAGAGTAAAGCCTGGGTCTCACATAGCGATACACCAGCGATCCCGACAACGATATGCACTTGTCAGGATCGCTGGTGTATTGCTACATGATCGCTGCTGAGCTGCCATACAGGCAGCGATCTGGGACAGCGACACTGCGGGTAACATTGCTTAGTTACCCGCAGTGTACCTTGGATACCAGCGCCCTGATGCAGGGAGCTGGTCACCAAGGTACACATCGGGTTTCCAGGCGCTGCGCGGTGCCTGGAAACCCGCTGTGTACCTTGGTGACCAGCTCCCTGCATCAGGGCGCTGGTATCCAAGGTACACAGCGGGTTTCTAGGCACAGCCCCGCGCCTGGAAACCCGCTGTGTACCTTGGTTACCAGCGGATCGCTGGTCTCCTGCCTGTCACACGCAGCGATGCGTGCCTGTCAGCGGGAGACCAGCGATCAAAAAAATGTCCAGGACATTCAGCGACGATCAGCGATACCAGCAGGGGGGCTGATCGTCACTGAATGTCACACACAGCGATATCGCTGGGGAGATCGCTGCTGCGTCACAAAACTAGTGACTCAGCAGCGATCTCGCTAGCGAGATCGCTGTGTGAGACGGGGGCTTTAGTCTGGGGATTTCTGCATGTGGGGCTTAGACTCAATATGGACTAAATTGTCACGTTTTAAAAAAATGTTGATTAAATGCTACTCGAGTCGCAAATTTGAAAAGATATGGAGTCCTTGGTTTGATTCTCCAGGGCTAGCCACAAATCTTTTAATTAGAGATAGAATATTTACGGTGTTACTCCCTAATCACTAGGGACTCCTTTATTCTAGAAATGCTGTGTAAATAACAATGGTTCTCTCTGGAATGTTGGGATATAGATTAAGGGAGGGCTAGGGATTTGAAGATGTGATGTTTTTTCTGTGTTTTAGAAAATGAAATTATTATGTCATACTTGATAATTGAGATTTCAATAAAAATAATCTGATTAAAAAAAATTGTTTCCAATTTTTTATCATTTAGGCTAGGTTCACATTAGCGTTTGGGTGCGCAGAGTATCAGCTGCAAGCGCAAACACATGAAAAAAACGCATGCTAATGCAGCATTTTTTATCTGCAAAGGCTTACACGACGCAAAAAAAAATGCTGCGTGTATGCGTTTACGTTGTTTATGCGCATGCGTTCGATATTTCCAGGTGCTGCAATCAGTTCCTGGGCATATCCTTGCGTACCAATGCGTTCCCATAGACAGTAATGCGTTTTTTTGATGCACTCATCCGCATCACTGCGCATATTTGACGTATTTTTGACGCTTCAAAATATGCAACATGTTGCGTTCGCCGGACACCGCAAAACGACGCATGCGTACGCAAACGCATGTCCCTGCGTACACCATGTTAAAGATATCTACGCATGACGCATGCGGATCAAACACTGCGCACCGATACGCAAATGTGAAACGGCCTTACATATCATTAACATATCTATTCATCCTGTGATTTTCATAAATCCAGGTCTCATCCTTCTTGATGTTGCAATTTCAATGTCGAGGAGTGTATAAAGATTACAAAGCACACCACTAAGGGACTCTGTCTGCAATTTTGACCCAGAAAAAATGTTGTCAGCACTAGGTAGGACAGGTGTAGAGGTGAATATGAATGTAAAACTAAACTATTACTCTGAAGCACGTTACTGCCACAAACGCTCCAGGAGTGATCTCCAAGGCTGAAGTGCTCTTAGTTCTACCATAATGATGTGATGTTACTGCCTGTAATAGTCACAAGATAGAATTTACTTATAATCCTGGAAGCTTAACCCTATAGATGCTGCTGTCAATACCATGGGATCTGAGGGGTTTGTCGCTGTCTATCCACTAGCTGAAATTGCAGATCAGCGCCTTTAGACTGAATAGGTCTGAGTTGCAATATTACCTGTGTGCGGCTGTTTAATTGATTTTGGAAGAAAGCAGCCATGTTTTTCCAGTTCTGTATACCCCACATAACCTCTGCAGTGAATCCCTAGACTCAGCGTTCTTATGCTGTATATGGCTGAGGCCGGTGATTGGCTGCAGCGTGAAGTAATCCGAACATTATCCCTACATCCAGCTAAGCAGAAGACCAGAGGGGAGGATTGGGGACACAGTGCTGGAATGGTTGGGATTAAATAGGAAGCAGAAAGCAGTTGTCTAACCCTTTAATGCTTATAAAAGGCTTAGGTGTAGTATAGGCTGAGGATACCTACCACAGTGAGATGAGCAGAGGCGAGCTGCTGCAGCTGTTGTGCTAGCTGCCTCTGTTGTTCTGTCAGTGCGCTCAGCGGGGAAAGGCTGCATAGGAAAGGAAGCAGACTTTGATGAATTGTAATAGGAAGCTAATGTAAAACGTGAGATATAAAATCTTCCATATGCACCAGCTCACCTGGCTGGTATGTGGCTGCTGGCAGTCCCGCTGCACAGAGGGTTCGGAGTTTGCCCAGATGTCTGCAGAACGCCCGTGATACTTCCTAGAATAGCATTCAGTGATAGTGCACCAGGATTACCAGAAAGAGCTCCAAGAAGAGGAATAGCTGCCAGAGCAGAGGGCGCTCCAGGGCCTGCGGCTCGTACCAGCCCATTCATTAGCTGCTCTGCTCCCATTGTGGGAATTGATGAAGCTGTATGAGATAGGGGTCCTGGGGGAGGAGTGCTGTGCAAGGATAGACAGGAGCTGCTTCTGCTGGGACAGCCGGACTGTGGGTCCTGTGCGGGAGCATTGCAAAAATAAGGAAAGGTTATTAACTGAAGGAAAAAAATAGAAAAGCAAAAGTTAAAATGCATGAAAAGTACAACAAAACAGGAGATATCCGTAGCACATGACAATAATGGGCACCAGTATTGGTTAATCTGGATAAGGGCAAGGAAGATATGAAACCAGTATATGTATGAAAAATTAAGCAAAGAAAAAAAAAAAGATAAAATGACGATGTATGCAACTTAAACTAGAGGAGAGATAGAAATATCCCCACCTCAGAAGGAGAGTTTTCAGTACGAACGCTGCTCTTGGAAGTCGGACTCTTATTGCTCAAAGTGTCTTGGGCGCTCACTGCAGATACAGAACAAGGGAGTTATGGAAGAAGAGGCCATCTATATAGAAACTGCTGGTAGACGTGAACCATCTCTAAATATGAGAACCATAAACCAAGGACTCACCATGAGGAACATTAATTGCTGGTAAAGTAGGAGGAAAGGGACAAGCAAGTTGAACATTCAGTAGCTGGAGCTTTTCCTTCCGAGCGGTCAGACTCAAGATCTGGTCTTGTAGTGAGCGGTTCTCTTTTTGCAGTGAGTGCAAAGCCTGGAGCATGTCCACAACTGTGGAGGCAGAATGAGAACTATGAATGATAATGCACAGTGCTACGGTGATTGCACTCACTTTGTATAATGTACACTAAACAGTGCAAAAACACGGATTTTGGTAAAGACTTACCTGTAAAATCCTTTTCAGCGAAGGAAGGAAGAGAGACACAGTATTCATTACTGATGGGTAGGCGGAGCCCCAGATCAGGATGTTACCTCAGATCAAAAGAGTGATGACTGGCTGGCCCCTCCAGCTCGGGCTCCTCCTACTCAGCTCCAGTCGTATCAAAGCTTTTAGGAAAAGAGCCAAGATCACCAGCGGAGCAACATAACCCCTTCTGAAGGAACTTCAGAGAAAAAACACAAGGATACAGGTTATGCATGCAAAGAAAGCCAAAAACCACAGAGTTCCAGGTACTACTCACGGAACCTGACTACTGCGATGAGCTGGCGATGCTGGAACAGAGCCTTAGCGCGCTGACCTCAGCCCAGATAATCGCTATCAGATAAGGGTCGCGCTGCATCTGAAAACATCAACACACTTCTGCCGTGGGAGGGTGCTGTGTCTCTCTTCCTTCCTTCGCTGAAAAGGATTTTACAGGTAAGTCTTTACCAAAATCCGTGTTTCAGCTGCAGATGAAGGAAGAGAGCCACAGTATTCATTACTGATGGGACGTCCCAAAGCAGTTCAAAAATAAGGGTGGGAAAAAACCAACAAAAGGCAGAAACCCAACAACCTTAACAACAAAGCGCAACCAGCGCTAAACACAAGTTCATCCAGAACTTTAAACTACAGCTGCCTGCAGGACCCTACGTCCGAGGGCTGCATCAGCGGAAGCACTGACGTCCACTTTATAAAATCTTGTAAACGTGTGGACAGAGCGCCAAGTCGCCGCTCGGCAAAGCTGCACTGCCGAAGCACCTTGATGAAAAGCCCACGATGAAGCCACAGCTCTCGTGGAATGGGCTCGAATCTTAATCGGGCAAGATTCACCCGAAGACGGTAAGCTTCCAAAATAGCTGACCGGATCCAACGAGCTATAGAACCCTTGGAAGCTCGTTGACCACGCCGACGACCTGCCGGAACCACAAACAGGGAGTCCGTCTTACGAAAACCTTGAGTAATAGATAGATAAAACTTCAAGGCCCGCACTAAATCCAATGTGTGTAAATCTCGCTCTTTCGTATTCTTCGGATCCGGACAGAGTGAAGGCAACACAATATCCTGGTTAACATGAAATTGTGACACCACTTTAGGCAAAAAATCACCCCGAGTGCGAAGCACTACACGATCCGGAAAAAACTCCAGAAAAGGAGGCGAGCAAGAAAGAGCTGCCAATTCAGAAACTCTCCTCAAGGAAGTGACTGCAACAAGGAAAGCCACCTTCCAAGAAAGTAAAGAAAGGCTAGCAGAAACCATAGGTTCAAAAGGTTTATGCTGAAGAGCCTCCAAAACAAGGTTGAGCCGCCAAGGAGACACGGGTGCCTTCCGCGGCGGAAACTTACGAGAGATACCTCGGAAAAAAGAGATCACGTCTCTATTTGAAGCAATGGTTCTCCGGAACAATAAGGACAGAGCAGAAATCTGACCTTTCAGAGTGCTAACTGCCAAACCCTTGTCTAGCCCATGCTGCAGAAAAGCCAACAGATTGGGAATGGAAAATTTTCTCGGGTTCCGAGAAGACCCAAACACCACGAAAAGAAGGTTTCCCAAATTTTGTGGTAAATCCTAGAAGTAGCCGGACATCTTGCAGCACGAAGGGTAGCAATGACCTCGGCTGAAAAACCTCTACGGGTCAAGATCTCGGTCTCAAGAGCCACGCCGTCAAACGCAGGGACATCAAGTCCGGATGACAAATGGGCCCCTGAGTCAACAAGTCCGGTTGAAGAGGGAGTGGAAACGGAGGTGCCGCCAACAGCGACATTATTGTCGAGAACCACACCCTTCTTGGCCAGTCTGGAGCTATCAGAATAGCTGGAATTCTCTCTAGTCTGATCCGACGCAGCACTAGAGGAAGTAAGGATATCGGCGGGAATACATAGATCAGCTTGAACTGATCCCACTGAGCCACTAAAGCATCCACCGCCACCGCCTTCGGGTCCTTGTACCTGGACATGAATGTCGGTAACTTGGCATTGGACCTGGAAGCCATCAATCCACTTGGGGGGTTCCCCAGCGAGAGCACAGTAGTGCAAAGACTTCCGGGTGGAGGCTCCATTCCCCGGGATCCATCCTTCTGCGACTGAGAAAGTCCGCTGTAATATTCTGAACCCCTGGAATGTGAATCGCCGAAATGGCTGGTACATTGGCCTCTGCCCAAATCAGAATTCGGGACACCTCTACCATGAGTCTGGAACTCCTTGTCCCACCTTGGTGATTGATATACGCGACAGCCGTCGCATTGTCTGTCTGCACACGGACTGGCAGACCGCTCAAAGGGACCGTCCAATGTTGGAGGCAAAGAAAAATCGCCCTCAATTCCAGGATGTTGATCGGAAGCACAGACTCTTCCGGTGACCATACCCCCTGAATCCAGAGATTGTTCCAAACACCCCCCCAGCCCGTCAGGCTGGCATCGGTGGTTATGACTGACCACTTCAGAGGGAGGAAAGACTTCCCCAGGGAGAATGCCCCTGGACGTAACCACCATTCTAGAGAATCCCGCACCGCGCGAGAAATGGTGACACTGCAATCCAGCGATTGCGACTGATTCCATCGACTCAAGATGAACCTTTGAAGAGTCCTGGAGTGGAACTGGGCAAAAGGAATTGCCTCCATGGACGCCACCATCAGTCCCAGAAGACGCATACACTTCCGTAGGGACATTGCCATTGAGGATGTCATAATCTGTACATGTCGAAGAAGACATGACTGTTTGTCTGGTGGTAGGGAAACTACCGACCGAAACGTGTCGAGATGCATTCCCAAAAAGAGAATTGTCCTCGATGGTTCCAGGGACGACTTCTCCCAATTGACCAGCCAACCGAAGTCTTTCAGAAACTGAAGAGACAAATCCCGAGCCGTCAATGCCTCCTCCTCCGAGGAAGCCACGATCAAAAGATCGTCCAGATAAGGGAGAATCGTAATCCCCTGTCTTCGAAGGAGTGCCATGAGGGGCGCCAGAATTTTTGTAAAGACCCTTGGCGCTGAGGCTAAGCCGAACGGCAGAGCCACGAACTGGTAATGATTCTGACCTATGGCAAATCGAAGAAAGCGCTGATGAGCCTTTCCGATGGGAATATGCAAATAGGCGTCGCGAATGTCGATTGACACCAGAAAATCGTTCTGTGACAGGGCTGCCACAACGGAACGAAGCGACTCCATGCGAAATTTCCGGGCATGGACATGCCGGTTCAATCGCTTGAGATCCAGAATCGGGCGAAATTTGTTCTCCTTTTTGGGAACTATAAAAAGGTTGGAATAAAAACCTTTTCCTCGGTCCTCTGACGGAACCGGTATCACTACACCCTTTTGTAGTAGCGATTCGACCTCTCGCTGTAGAGCGACAACAAGCTCGGGTTCCGACGGAACGCGAGATTGACAAAAAACATTTGGGGGTTGAGAAGCAAACTCTATGAAATAGCCTGCCGACACTATCCGCGTTACCCAGGAATCTGGAACGCGAGCCATCCAAGTCTCCTTGAAAAGAAGCAGGCGACCCCCCACTCGAGAATCCTCGAGTGGACCCCTGGCGTCAATCCGACTTTGCGGTTTTCTTGTCAAGTTCCCGCTTGTTC
>JARQOD010000003.1:154425937-154477902 GCA_033576555.1 Oophaga sylvatica
CGGCAGTTTCACAAAAAATATTGTGAATTTGTCATTTATACGCAGACCCAAAATGGGCAAGCGAGGCGGATGGGGCCTGGTCACCCTGCCGTCAAATTTAAACAAAAAGTGGAAAAAATTACTCAAGAACTGTAGGCCACCCAAATTTCTGGCAGAAGCATGGGATATGGACGTTTGATTCATGGGGGTGCCTGCACTAATAACAGGTCAGTGCCCCAGCGGCATTCTTGTGTAGGCGTGTGTATATCGCCCCCAAGTGTCAGAAGGTTATGTCTTTCCTGGAAAACACGCCACAGATTCTAAGCCTTCGTGTTTATACTTTCTTAATTGCGAATTCACGAAACACCTTGGTTGCCCTGCAGATCAGCATGGTTTTTTGTGGGTGCAAATGACAAAAAAAAATCATTTTCCTTCCCCTTTAAAGAGAACCGTCTGCGGGCTATATAAGGTTCTTGCCAATTAAAAAACACCTTTTTGTAGTCTCAATATGCAGCCTTAAAATCTACTAGAAACAAATGCAAGCAGGCGAAGTGGCCTAATGGGTATTCAAGTATTTAGAGAAGCAGTCCAGTGCTATAATACCCCCATGCACTGGGACCCTGATTTTGCATTTAATTTTAATTTCTATGCTAATTTTTATGGCTCGCACACGGATCTTTGAAAGTATAAGGTTTATTGCTGGAAAAAATTGCCAACCTCTTCTTCCATATGTAAAACCGCTGATGGGTTCCTTTCACAAAAAGCTTACAACCTGGCCAGAGTTTCAAAACATTTTCCTTTACACGACGTATTTCTGGCAAAAGGAGCCATATAAATACATTTATTACTGTAAGGCATAACGGACATAATAACAAAAACCCGCGGTCCAGCGCCGCCCCAAAAGACCTTAGAAGATACTGTTGCCGCTGTCGCACAGTCTGGACCTTTAGTAAAATGCAACTTGGCGGAAGAGAAAAGTATCGCCTAGCCATAGGTTAGGTAATAAATTATAGATTAGGCAACTGCAGACCTCCACCGATTGGTAGATCGGGCATTTTTACTTTTAGCAGTTTGCTGTAGCTATATTCCTGTCGGGACCAATGGTAAAAAATGAGCACAATGCTCAGTCCCCGTCAATAAATAGAAGAAGGCTGAGCCGGCGCCTGCACGCCATTCCAAAGAAGAAAAGTCCTTTCGAGACTGGAGGACACACAATGGGACCCCAACTAATCTACAAGTTGTCTCCTATCGTGGGTAGACGACAACTTTTTATCACCGAACAATCCTTTAAAATGGAATCTGTCAGCAGGGATTGTGACTGACTGCTATGTGGACTGACAGCCTCATGATGTGAGACGTCAGTCAAGCAGGAGAGGGCGACGCTGAGTAGGGAATGGAGCTGGAGTGACAAGGGCTTTAGATCTACCATAGCTCTTCAGCTTCGTTTACATATCAATTCAAATGCTGATTTCTCGGTAATGGAGTGGCCATGAAAAGTATTGTTAGACTTTATCTTTGAAAGAGCTACGTATGTATATAAATATGTTTTTTTTTGAGGGTGTTAGGGGGGGGATGAGGTGGATGAGCACAAGAAGGTAAACCTGTTGACAGATTCACTTTAAGAAGAATGCTGTAATCTAATACATGGAAAAAAATACAGTAATTCATAGAAATATGGAGTGGTTACCTATTCAGGACAAATTGGCAAATGATCACAGCGTCATCTCTACCTGTCCTTCATCTCATCTTTTATGCAGCAAAGCTAACGGATGTTTTTAGCCACGCGTTTCATCTCATTCTCTACTCACGTCTCATTTATATATTTAATAAGAATGGATATTGATAACAGGGTTGGGGGAGCCAAGTGGCAAATTACAAGCCCCTCATCATTATGACACTATTGTATTGTAATGCACATGCTCCACGGGTCATTTTCTACCCATTTTTGCCATCGTATCCAGCAGGCATGACTGCTTCCATTAAATCAAATGGATCAGAATGGAGAAAGAAGCAGCTTTTTCTAACAACAGATATTGCAAAATTTCTTATATCTCTTGTATATTGATTTTGCAAAGTCTGCTGAAAGTCGATTCCTTTAAGTTTTTATGGTACAGTGAATTATTTTCATAAAATGTTATATCAGTCTTTTTTTCCTTTTAATAGTAGATGGCTTGCAACCTTTGACTTGTGTAATAGCACCGGCCTTAGTGAAGTTTAAAAGGAATGTGTTATCAGAAAATAATCTGGGTTTTATGTTACATTTATTTTTGTAGTTTTGTAAATTTATTTTGTTTGTTTGCTATCGCAAGCTGTATTAAAAAAGAATTAGAAATCTTGAAATTTTCACACTGGCCACTAGGGTATTCTACATTCACATGTACCCTAGAATCAATGAACAGAACCCTTTCTTTTGTATTAAACATCTAATGAGCATTTACAAAGGACAGTGGGAAAGAAAGCTGTGACATCACCTATTGTATGTGAATGGTGGAGACTGTATTATCAGCTATGTATGGAGGTGTTAACTCATCCTGCTCTGATGATAAGAGACTTCTGAAAAGTTTACTGAAAAGAACAGGAATGTGAGTTTAAAATAGCCCCAATGGGTACTGTGAAAATTGAAAGATTTTTTATTTAGTTTTCTGATTATACATTGGCTTTTGGACTACATGGAATGATAACTGAAACTTCCTATGAACCTGTCATCAGTTTGCCAATTCAAAGCATCCGTTGAGTTACTCCTGTAAATCCAATAGGGAGAGCTGCATGGAAGATGGGCCACCTCCCTATAATACTTTAATCGCTGAATAGGGGGACACTAGACCTCCTTCTAGAAATGAGACCCCTACTTATTAGACATTGCAAAATCCTGTGGATATCCAGAAGTGTCTACCCTGCCTGTTTATTATATTATTTCTTAGGTAATCCTGCACAAACAGGCTTTATCAAGAGGTTAATTTGGACTACCCGAGTATGGGTAGATGATCTTCATTGAAAATGCTACTCCTGTGGAACTACAATCCAAACAGACCACAACAAGCCACAACCTGTAATGACATAGCAGTAATGAAGTTCCTTTATCATGTTCAAGCTATATTTTTTTCTATAAGTGCTGTATAGTGTATCACTGAATAATAAATGTAGAGACTTTGTGTATGCTTTATGTATACTTCCTCAGTTTAGTGCTGTGTCTGGATTGTCACTTTGATTTATTATTCCCTCTTAGATGGTTTCCCATAATCTAGACAACATTGTGTTGGTGCCAGAGTGTCATCACATTGTTCTTGCTCCTATATAATGGTTGATTGATCAGTAACATAGGGCAGATGTCCCCTGATGTATACAGCAGTCTCAGTGTCCTATGTGGATGTATACAGCAGTCTTAATGAGATGTATATACAGCAGTTTTGTGGTCTCCTATGTGAAGTATATATAGCAGTCTCATTGTATCTTATGTGATGCAGATTTGGCTCATCTCATGCTCACTTATAAAAGCAGAAATGGATAGACGGAGACATACAGAGGACAGAGAGGGAGGAGTCTGGGAGCTGCTAGGAGGGATCTGATAGGTGGGACATCTTCCTGTAGTTCACAGTAAGTCAGAGACTGACAATCCTGTTTACACATTACCGCATGAAATGGACTGGTTGTCAGATTTGAGATCATGTGACTCAACTCCTATAATGAAGGGGAAATTGTATAGATCTATCTGAGGTGGAATGGAATAAATTACACAGGTAAAATATTGATGGTATATATCGTATGTGCATAAAGAGCTGGAATGCTTCTTTAATTGAGGTCATTTATTTAGATCTGTGGCTGTAGACAACAGTAAACTTTCCTGCTTTATGACAAAGCCCTTTATATTAGGACTAGTGATGAGCGAATGTGCTCGGATAAGGTGTTATCTGAGCATGCACAGGTGCAAACCGAGTGTCTTCCACATGCTCGAATAATATGTTTGCGTCCCCGCACCGCATGTCTTGTGGCTGTTCGACAGCCGCAACACATGCATGGATTGCCTGTGTGTTAGACATGCAGGTACGGGATCTCGAACATATTATTGGAGCAACGCCGAAGACACTTGGTTAGCACCTGAGCATGCTCAGATAACACCTTATCAGAGTACATTCGCTCATCACTAAGTTGGACCAAAAACGAAGTAGGCAGCTTTTAGCTTACCAGCTGCAAAAAACAAATCCAGCATATTTTCCAGCCAAGATTTCCTACCCTGTCCATCATTGCAAAAAAAAAAATTTCCTATTTCTGTACAAAACAGTCATTGAGACAAAGTGCAAATTTGGGGCTACCAAATCTCCGGACATATTTCTTACATAGTTATAATATGTATATATATGCTTATATTACATAGAAGCCAAGCCCCTTTAAAAGGGATCAATAATTCCTATTTACCCCCAAGATACACACATGGTAAAATATCTACATCTTGTGCTAAAGAATTCACAAGAAATTGCTACATATATTGATCCGTGCACAGTTTACACGGAAACATGAGCGACCGGGTCCAAGGAGAACAAAAAAAGAGAAAAAAAAAAAAAAGCTTGTGTATACGTAAGTGTACAGATGAACATATACTATAAAAAATGGATCGAACGTACACAGGAACACAAGGATATGCAACAGAGCGAAGAACTTGCCGACACAACATCCTTCACATGGACTGATACTTAGTATCACAAGGTGCTTCAGGCTTTCGCCCATAGTGCCGGAGAACGGAAATAGATAGGGCTGAGTGCAAAAGTTCTACTTCCAACTAAAAAGAAGAATAAGAGAGAGAGAAGGACCGCAAGGATCCCTGCATGAAATGAAATAGGAGAGGCCACTGGACATTTAACATCTAGAAATGTATATACACGCACACAATAATTGTGCACAGCGTACTAAGGAGTGAAGTAATCGCATGACACATACATTTAAAGGTGCTGTGCATGAATAGACCATTCATGGAAATGACACATCATCTGCATTGAAACACAGATACCCTACATTTTTCAGTATGTGTCCGGATCGGATATTTCCAGCTACTCTAACGTAAAACGACCTTATTCGCAGGCCGGTAAATATTGCATTGGTTTGTAGACATGTGCTCTTTTCTCCCAGAAGATCTGGGTATCCTCTCCTACTGCCGATATTGGGAACATCCTCCCCAGTGCTCCATAAGCCTTCAGCTCAGCTGGGTAGAGGACCGGTCGGATATGGTGGACGCAGGAGTTTGGTTCATCCCTTGTCGTGATTTGTGGGCGTCTTCTCACCTCTCTCTGTAATACAAAACAGACAAGGAAACGATGAGG
This sequence comes from Oophaga sylvatica, assembly GCA_033576555.1. Taxonomy (NCBI): domain Eukaryota; kingdom Metazoa; phylum Chordata; class Amphibia; order Anura; family Dendrobatidae; genus Oophaga; species Oophaga sylvatica. Next base: position 154,431,229 of record JARQOD010000003.1, read on the forward strand.
GACGATTTGTGCCCATGTTAAAGCGAACCTGTCACCAAGTTTGCCAATACGAGTTACGGCCACCGCCTTTCAGGGCTTGTCTACAGCATTCTATAATGCTGTGTATAAGCCAACGATCCAACCTGTCAAGAGAAGAAAATACGGTTTTTTGTGTTACTCACCGTAAAATCCTTTTCTCCGAGACGCTCATTGGGGGACACAGGACGTGGGTGTAATGCTACTGCCGCTAGGAGGCTGACACAAGTAAACATAAAAAAAGGTTAGCCCTCCTCCGCCGTATACACCTCAGCACTGGCCGCAGGCAAACCCAGTTTAGTGCAAAAAGCAGTAGGAGGCTAAAGAATAAATAATTTGTTAATACAGGTACAATTATCAGAAGTAATCTACTGATATAGACCCAAGCAAATAAAATTAACTTAGAAATCAAAGCCATCCGGTAATAGGAGGGAGACTGTGTCCCCCAATGAGCGTCTCGGAGAAAAGGATTTTACGGTGAGATAACACAAAAATCCGTATTTCTCCTTCCGTCTCATTGGGGGACACAGGACTGTGGACGTCCCAAAGCAGTCCCTTGGGTGGGAAAACCGACTCCACAGTGTAATTTATAATCAAGCATTGCTTATATGTGCGCAACCGCGCCCTGAAGAATCCTTCTAAACCCAGACTGGCATCCGCAGAAGCCTGGGTATGGACATTATAATGCTGGAAAAGGTATGCAGACTGGACCAGGTTTTCTGCTTTACAAACCTGTTCCACTGAAGCCTGATGCCGAAGGGCCCAGGAGGCACCACCGCTCTGGTGGATGAGCCTTGTCCCTGCAGGAACCACCCGCGCCTCTGATGCGGTAAAGCCTCCTGAATGGCTAACCGAATCCACCTAGCCAAGGTTGATTTAGAGGCAGCGAGTCCCTTCCTGCGACCTTCAGGAGGACAAACAGCGTGTCCGTCTGTCGAAAGGACGCCGTCCGAGATACATATCTCCTGAGTGCTCTCACCAGATCCGCGTATGAGAGCCTTCTCCACTCGTGCGTCGGAGCTGGGCAAAATGAGGGCAAAACAATAGTCCTCATAAATTGAAATGAGGACAACGACTTTAGGCAAAAAAAGGTGGAGTAGGTCTAGCACCACCTTATCCTGATGGAAAAGCAAGTACGGAGCTCGACAAGACAGTGCAGCCAGCTCCGAAACCCGCCTTATGGATGTTATGGCTACCAAAAACACCACTTTCCAGAAAGAAACGACAGAGAAACTCCTGCAAAGGTTTTAAAAGGAGACTCTTGCAGAACTCCCAGGACTAGATTGAGGTCCCAAACCTCTAAAGGAGTCTTGTAGGGAGGAACTATATGGACAACCCCCTGAATAAAGTCCTAACCTGAAAATTAGACGCGATCCTTCGCTGAAAAAAGCACAGACAAGGTGATATCTGCGTCTAAGCGTACTTGGCGCTAGACCAATCTAGGCCTGCCTGGAGAAATGACAGAATGTTTGAATTGAAAACCTAAGCGGGGAACAACCATGTTCCCTGCACCAAGCAAAAAATCTTCCAAGTACCGTGGTAGATGCGAGCCGAGACGGTTTTTCGGGCGCTAGCCATCGTCGCGGCGACCTTTTTAGAGAATCCACCCCTGGTCAGGATCCAAGATTCAACGGCCAGGGCCGTCAAACACAGGACCGCTGAGTTCTGGTGGTAAACTGGGCCCTGGGAGAGAAGGTCCGCACGCTCTGGCAGTCGCCAGGGGCGTCGGCGAGCAACTGTACCAGCTCCGCGTACCAAGAGCGACGCGGCCAATCCGGAGCGATTAATATCGCTGGAACCCCTCTATCCTGATCTTTCTGATCACCCTTGGGAGAAGAGCTATTGTGGAAATAAGTATGGAAGATGGAATTGATTCCACGGTAGAACCAGGGCGTCCACCGCAATTGCCTGCGGATCCCGTACCGGGAGACGAAGTTGGGCACCTTGCATTCATCCTGGAAGCCATCAGGTCCACATCTGGGGTTCCCCAGCGTCGACATATTGCTGAAAAATCTCGGGATGTAGTGACCATTCCCCTGAAGCTATGCATGAGGCTGAGAAAATCCGCTGCCCAGTTTTCCCTCGCCCGGAATGTGGACTGCTGAAATCACGGAGTGATTTACCTCTGCCCAGGACGAATCTGTTTTACCTCGTGCCATAGCCGCCCGGCTGCGGGTACCTCCCTGATGGTTTATGTATGCCAACCGCCGTGGCATTGTCTGACGAATTCGGACTGGGCGGCTGCCAGATGCTGGTGAAAAATGCCTCAGAGCCAGCCAAATAGCTCGGATCTCTAAATATTTTATCGGGAGGATCGACTCCTGCTGAGACCAAGTCCCCTGGGCTTGTGGTGACGAAAACTGCTCCCCATCCGAGCAGGCTGGCATCCGTTGTGACTACCATCCGATATTCGGAGGGAAACAAACGGCCCTGTTGAAGAGTGGAACTCCTCGTCCACCACATAAGAGTCTTGTCTGACTTCAGGGACAGACGGCCACCGAAGAATGAGGGAATAAAGGCTCCCGTCCCATACTGCCAAGAGTGCATGCTGAAGGGGGCGAAGATGAAAACTGGCAAATGGAATCGCCTCGATCGTTGCCACCATCCTTCCTATGACCCCAGCAAAACCGGATGGTTGAGGAATCGGTTTGTGAAGGATCCGTACCTCTTGACGGAGAACTAAGGCCTTGTCCTGAGGAAGGATTATCAACCCTTGAGCGGTGTCGAAATCCATCCCTAAGAAGGTGATCTTTCGAGATGGCACGGGAGATGACTTCCTTCATATTCACCAGCCACCCCAGGCGAACAAGAGTGTCTAGGGTAATGCTGACCACTTTCCTCGCATGTTTGGAAGACGGACCCTTGATGAGAAGGTCGTCTAGGTAAGGCAAGATGACTATCCCCCTGGAGTGTAGAATGGATACAACAGCAGCCATGACCTTTGTGAACACTCTGGGAGCTGTGGCTAGCCCGAATGGCAAGGCAGCGAACTGAAAGGAGTTTTGCCGATGGCAAACCGAAGAAACCTTTGATGAGGGGGAAATATGGGATGTGAAAATAGGCATCCTGGATGTCTATTGATGCTAGAAATTCCCCTTTTTCCATGGCAGCAAGACCGAGCGGAGAGACTCCATTCGAAAATGTCGAATTTTGACGAACCGATTCGTCTTTAGATCCAGAATGGGCCTTACGGTACCGTCCTTTTTGGGTACATGAACAGATTGGAATAAAACCCCCGACCTCTTCGACCCTGGTACAGTTACGACACCCCGCTGTGTCGAAGAGACTCGACCGCCTTGAATAAGGCGAGAACCCGGACTCCTCCTTGGGAAGGCGCGAGGGAAAAAGAAACGATTTAGAGGGAAGGCTGGTAAATTCAATCTTGTTACCCGAGTGACTAATTCTCTGACCCATTCGTCTTGAGTATTTGATAGCCAAGTGGGAGAAACCAGAGTAGACGGGCCGCCTACTCTGGAAGAATCGACCGGATTCTGCCTCCAGTCATTTTATCCGAAAATCTTTGGGCCTAGACCCTCTAGATTTCGGTTGTTGAACCGCATTCTTCCCAACGGGTTGGTCTTGTAAGAGGCCTGACGATCTCTGGCCTGATTAGGTCGACCTGAGCCGCTGGACTGGCCTGGTTGCAGCCCAACCTGGGTTGCGAAAGGCTCTAAAAGCGGGCTGAGGCTGTCGGCGAAAGGGCTGTTTGACCTTCTGCGAGCAAAAAAAGAACTCTTCCCTCCTGTCGCATCAGATATAAGCTGATCCAGTTTTTCACCAAATAAACGACCGCTTTTGATAAGGCAAGGACGTAAGTGCATTCTTTGAAGTCGAGTCTGCTCGCCAAGTCCTCAAACCACAAGGATCTCCTAATGGCAATCGCATTAGCAGCAGCTAATGCGCGCAATTTGCCGCATCCATAGAAGCGTTGATCAAAAAATCACCTGGAGAGCCATCTGATTAGATATCTCCAAAACCTCAGGTGGCACTTCTACACCGTGAAGAGCCTGTTCAGAGACTCCGACCAGGAAATCATGGCCTTAGAAACCCAAGTCGCTGCAAAGGAAGGAGAGAGAGATGACCCAGATGCTTCAAACACCGAGCGAGCCAGGCTTTCAATCAGACGATCCGTTGGATCCTTAATCGAGGAACCATCAGGAAGGAGAGAAGCGTCTTAGATGCCAAGGTGACACCGGAGGATCGACACTGGGATTCCGCCCACTTCTTAAGAAGTTCAGGACAAAAGGATACCTGGTATTGAGGGCCTTCTGTCCTGTAAAGCGCTTATCCGGTTTTTCTCGGTGGCGCTGCACAAGCTCCCAAACTCAGGATGAGCACCAAAAAACCTTATGGGTCTGTCTGGCTCGTTTGAAAGACACCTTATGACCAGAGGCCAAGGTGGTTTCATCGTCTACCCCAGAGATTGATTGACAGCTTCGATCAGACTGTCAATTGTCTCCTGACAACCTGGAGCTTCCAAATTGAGGGACCCTTCAGATCGGAATCCGAATATTGATCACTTGCCTCTAAAGGTGAGGAGAGCGAGAAGCTGAGCTGAAGGATGCCGAAGCCCTGGACGGCATAGGCGACGCAGTGTGGGTTCGCTTCCCCTGCGTCTGCCTGGTGAGAGCGCGGCCCCTGCAGGCCGGAGGTTCCTGAGACGTCGCCAAGACGGGTGAACCATGTCCCTGCTCCTATCGGGAGCTTGAAGGGACTCGATTGCTCTTGTTAATGATGCCACAGATTGAGACAGAGACAGGGCCCATTCCGGGGGACCTGACGCACTGGGCTGGGCTATAGGTGAGGGCTCCTGAGCCCGTTCAGAGTCCAGGCTTCGCAGACCCGATTAGTCTGGGCATGCGGAAAAGGGGATTTACAGGCAATGATGCGGTATACAGCACCGTGTGAGCCTTAGTTCTTCTGGACATACTGTATTTTGTTCAGAGCCCTGTGACAAATGCGGAGGTATGGAAAGCGGGGCGCAGCGAAGTGGAGCCGGGCTGGAGGTAGCAGCACTTACCCCAGTCCTGTATCCCCGGACGTCCTTAGCAGCGTTGACAGCGCAAAAGGAAAAGAGCAAAGGCTCCAGACTTTCAAAAAGAGCGCTCCCTGTCAGGGAGGCGTGGTCATATAGCTGATCACAGGGGCCGGGGTCGAGAGGCGCGGCCTAGCGCCGTCAGATGCCGGGGAAACGCCACTTCCGGCCGCGGCCTAGTCTCCGGCCGAAGCGGGGACTAAATTTCCGGCCGGCGGCCTAGCGCGGCCCGAAGCTCGGCCTAAATTTTTGGCGGTGGCCGCCCGAAAAACAGGGGGCGGGCCCGCCGGAAGTGACGCTGCCGGGGGCGGAGCACGGCCTATCTTCCGGCCGACGCCGGGAGCAAAATTAGACATGCGGCCTGGTTCCCGGCCGAAGCCGGGGACTAAATTTCAGCCGCGGCCTAGCACCGGCCGAAGCCGGGAGCTAGATTTTTGGCGGCGGCCGCCTAGAAGCCAGGCGGACCGTCACACGCAGAGAGGGGATGGCGCTCTCGGGGGTTTCACAGACAGCCCTCGCGTGACCGCTCCCCGAATCTCGACCGCCCCAGACGCTACCTGACGTCCGACACTGTTCTCCGGAGCTTTGAAGGTGGGTTCTCCTGCTTGCAGTCTTCTACCAAAAAAATGGGGAACGGTGCGGCTCCAGCTCCATGACCTCTAATGGTGGGTCTTCCTTGCTGCAGTGGACTTGCGGCTCTCCCAGACATTAGTCCAGCGTCTCCGTCTTTTAGAGGGGGGCTTGCAGCAAAAAAAGGAGGGACGGTGCAGGCACCCTAACTCCATCACCCCTTCAGGGGATGAGGAGAGGGACCGTCCGCCACCTTGCAGCAACCGAGTCTAGCATTGGTGGTGCAGTGGGGGCCGCACGGACTAACTCCTGCCTCTGTACAGCCTAGGGCTTCAATACCTTAGGGTGGTCAGGGCTGAGTCCGGCATTTATGTCCCACGTTGCGGGAGAGGATACGTTGGAGGCTTTACTCCACGTGCTCGCCCGTTGATGGTTTGGGGAGATCGGACCCTTTCAATAGATCCGTCGCCCCTATCTCATCTTCGTGGGAAAGAAAAAAAAAAAAAAAAGGTCTGGAAAAAGAACCAGACGTGTGCCTCCATCAGACACTAAGCAATAACTGGGTTTGCCTGCGGCCAGTGCTGAGGTGTATACGGCGGAGGAGGAGCTAACCTTTTTTTATGTTTACTTAGTGTCAGCCTCCTAGCGGCAGTAGCATACACCCACAGTCCTGTGTCCCCCAATGAGACGAAGGAGAAAATAACTGTTATTATACTCACCTGCGGTGCGGTCTGGTCTGAGGGGTGTCTCTCTTATTGGTCCGGTCCCTCATCTTCTTGCGATGCCGCCCTCCTGCTTGCTTTATGTCGCGCTCCTGCACAGGCGTACTTCTCTGCCCTGTTGAGGGCAAAGTACTGCAGTGCGCAGGTGCCAGGAAAGGTCAGAGAGGCCCAGCGCCTGCGTATTGCAGTACTTTGCTCTGCTCTCAACCGGGCAGATCAGTACGCCTGCGCAGGAGCGCGATTCCGGGGAGCCATGAAGCAAGCAGGAGGGCAGCGATCATAAGAAGATGGAGGCGCCAGACCAAGAAGAGTGACACCCCTTCGGAACGGATTGCCCCGCGGGTGAGTATAATAAAAGTTATTTTTCTTCTCTTGCAGGTCAGATCGGAGGCTTATCTACAGCATTGTAGAATGCTGTAGATAAGCCTGAAAGGCGGTGGCCGTAACAAGTATTGACCAAACTTGGAGACAGGTTCCCTTTAAGATAAAGAAGAATAGAAAAAATGTAGAACATAAGGCCGATGCATGAGGCAAAAGCAATCATAATAAAAATATATGCAATGCTCTCTTTATACCACTACCGAATGAAACGTACTGTCGACTTCTGTACCCCCCCCTCGCCTTGTGGCACAAGGTAGGGGGGGGCTTGAGCGGTAAGAATGGGTGGGGCCGGGGAGGATGCCATGGTGTTAGATGTTGATGTCACTGGCAGCAGAGGAGGGGCAACTGGCGCTGTAATCAGGCGCTGTAGATCCTGTCGTTGTTGTAAGTGTTGAACAAGTTGATAAAGGACATTCTGCTGTTCCTACAAAAGACACAAAATACATAGTTGAAATAAATGGATAAAAGGCACCAATTTCTAACTATACAAGACTTGTGATTCGCCATTCCATCTGATGGATCTGTAATGATCTGTTATGGTCTTGCTTTCTATTCCCTCGACTTATGATAATGTCTGGCAGATTTCCATTTCTTCGTATTGGATTTAAAAAAAATTTAAAGTGAGCTACAATATTCTCATCAAAAAGCAATGAAAATAAAAGAAAAAAATGAAAACGCGAGTGTGAAGACATCATAGGAAGGTATTGTACAGGCTTAAGCTGCAATCAAATTTATTCAGTCCCTTGGTTTATTAGTAAAATTTACAAACTTTCTGCTGTTTACAAGAAACCAAACTGGAACAATATTATTCACCCTTCACGACAAGCGTCTTCAGTACTCAGTAGAGCCTCTTGGTTGTTATGACCTGTTGCATACGTGATGCACAGGAAGAAACCAGCTATTGGCAGCATTCATGAGGAGTCTTAGCTCGTTCCTCATGGGCAATGGCCTCCAGGTCACTAATATTCTTGGGTTTATGTGCTTATCTGCCTTCTACAAATCCCACCAAAGATTTTTTTATCGAGTACAAGTAAAGTGACTGACGGCCGCGCTTGAAACCAAGATTTGGAGAACTTTGAAGTATGTTTCAGATGATTTTCCTCCTGGGAAGTTCAATGACACCAAAGCTCTAGATTCCTCGCAGAAAGCAGGGCTGTGGATTAGGTAAAGCCAAACCTCTGACTCCGACCCCACAGCACTGGTCACTACTGAGCATGTGCATAAAGCGCAGCACAGATTCATCTAAACTAAAAGCCCAGATCCTGAGATCAGGAACAGAACAGACATTTATAGAACATTTCATAACTTTCCCAAATTCTTATGAAAACATTTACAGCAGATCCTGCATTGTACTACTGTACTCAATGTATTATATATTTTAGGAGTCTGTCCATTTTATACCGACTCCAACTCCGACTTCACAGCCCTGACAGAAGATTATTTCTCATATGGTTTCTTGATATTTGGTTGAATCCATCATGACTTGCATACGCTGCAGGTTTCCAGTGTCAGAGAAGGCAATGCAGCCCCAGATCATCACTAAGCCCCGCTAGTGGTACTAAAAAGGGTCCCAGGAGCCGTTTTTGAACATGACAGCACCAGGCTGCACGTTGCTTGTGCTTCTGTGAACAACCTTTGTGGTCTAAATGTGTAACCATGGCCTTCAGCATCTCTGAACTTGTCTCCCATCAAGCACATCTGGGATCAGCGGATCCTGATGATTTATGTGCCCAAGTGCATTCAGTGTGGCAGAACATTCCTCAGACAACCACTAATAACATCACTGTTAACAGCCAAGGAGAGTAAAGCCTGGGTCTCACATAGCGATACACCAGCGATCCCGACAACGATATGCACTTGTCAGGATCGCTGGTGTATTGCTACATGATCGCTGCTGAGCTGCCAAACAGGCAGCTCAGGCAGCGATCTGGGACAGCGACACTGCGGGTAACATTGCTTAGTTACCCGCAGTGTACCTTGGATACCAGCGCCCTGATGCAGGGAGCTGGTCACCAAGGTACACATCGGGTTTCCAGGCGCTGCGCGGTGCCTGGAAACCCGCTGTGTACCTTGGTGACCAGCTCCCTGCATCAGGGCGCTGGTATCCAAGGTACACAGCGGGTTTCTAGGCACAGCCCCGCGCCTGGAAACCCGCTGTGTACCTTGGTTACCAGCGGATCGCTGGTCTCCTGCCTGTCACACGCAGCGATGCGTGCCTGTCAGCGGGAGACCAGCGATCAAAAAAATGTCCAGGACATTCAGCGACGATCAGCGATACCCAGCAGGGGGGCTGATCGTCACTGAATGTCACACACAGCGATATCGCTGGGGAGATCGCTGCTGCGTCACAAAACTAGTGACTCAGCAGCGATCTCGCTAGCGAGATCGCTGTGTGAGACGGGGGCTTTAGTCTGGGGATTTCTGCATGTGGGGCTTAGACTCAATATGGACTAAATTGTCACGTTTTAAAAAAATGTTGATTAAATGCTACTCGAGTCGCAAATTTGAAAAGATATGGAGTCCTTGGTTTGATTCTCCAGGGCTAGCCACAAATCTTTTAATTAGAGATAGAATATTTACGGTGTTACTCCCTAATCACTAGGGACTCCTTTATTCTAGAAATGCTGTGTAAATAACAATGGTTCTCTCTGGAATGTTGGGATATAGATTAAGGGAGGGCTAGGGATTTGAAGATGTGATGTTTTTTCTGTGTTTTAGAAAATGAAATTATTATGTCATACTTGATAATTGAGTTTTCAATAAAAATAATCTGATTAAAAAAAATTGTTTCCAATTTTTTATCATTTAGGCTAGGTTCACATTAGCGTTTGGGTGCGCAGAGTATCAGCTGCAAGCGCAAAACATGAAAAACACGGATTTTGGTAAGAACTTACCTGTAAAATCTTTTCAGCGAAGGAAGGAAGAGAGACACAGTAATTCATTACTGATGGGTAGGCGGAGCCCCAGATCAGGATGTCACCTCAGATCAAAAGAGTGCTGACTGGCTGGCCCCTCCAGCTCGGGCTCCTCCTACTCAGCTCCAGTCGTACCAAAGCTTTTAGGAAAAGAGCCAAGATCACCAGCGGAGCAACATAACCCCTTCTGAAGGAACTTCAGAGAAAAAACACAAGGATACAGGTTATGCATGCAAAGAAAACCAAAAACCACAGAGTTCCAGGTACTACTCACGGAACCTGACTACTGCGATGAGCTGGCGATGCTGGAACAGAGCCTTAGCGCGCTGACCTCAGCCCAGATAATCGCTATCAGATAAGGGTCGCGCTGCATCTGAAAACATCAACACACTTCTGCCTTGGGAGGGTGCTGTGTCTCTCTTCCTTCCTTCGCTGAAAAGGATTTTACAGTAAGTTCTTACCAAAATCCGTGTTTCAGCTGCAGATGGAAGGAAGAGAGCCACAGTAATTCATTACTGATGGGACGTCCCAAAGCAGTTAAAAAATAAGGGTGGGAAAAAACCAACAAAAAGGCAGAAACCCAACAACCTTAACAACAAAGCGCAACCAGCGCTAAACACAAGTTCATCCAGAACTTTAAACTACAGCTGCCTGCAGGACCCTACGTCCGAGGACTGCATCAGCGGAAGCACTGACGTCTACTTTATAAAACTTTGTAAACGTGTGGACAGAGCGCCAAGTTGCCGCCCGGCAGAGCTGCACTGCCGAGGCACCTTGATGAAAAGCCCACGATGAGGCCACAGCTCACGTGGAATGGGCTCGAATCTTAATCGGGCAAGATTCACCCCGAAGGCGGTAAGCTTCCAAAATAGCTGACCGGATCCAACGAGCTATAGAAACCTTGAAAGCTCGTTGACCACGCCGACGACCTGCTGAAACCACAAACAGGAAGTCCGTCTTACGAAAACCTTGAGTAATAGATAGATAAAACTTCAAGGCCCGCACTAAATCCAATGTGTGTAAATCTCGCTCTTTCGCATTCTTCGGATCCGGACAGAGTGAAGGCAACACAATATCCTGGTTAACCTGAAATTGTGATACCACTTTAGGCAAAAAATCACCCCGAGTGCGAAGCACTACACGATCCGGAAAAAACTCCAGAAAAGGAGGCGAACAAGAAAGAGCTGCCAACTCAGAAACTCTCCTCAAGGAAGTGACTGCAACAAGGAAAGCCACCTTCCAAGAAAGTAAAGAAAGGCTAGCAGAAACCATAGGCTCAAAAGGTTTATGCTGAAGAGCCTTCAAAACAAGGTTGAGCCGCCAAGGAGACACGGACGCCTTCCGCGGCGGAAACTTACGAGATATACCTCGGAAAAAGGAGAGCACGTCTCTATTTGAAGCAATGGTTCTCCGGAACAATAAGGACAGAGCAGAAATCTGACCTTTCAGGGTGCTGACTGCCAAACCCTTGTCTAGCCCATGCTGCAGAAAAGCCAACAGGTTGGGAATGGAAAATTTTCTCGGGTTCCGAGAGGACCCCAAAACACCACGAAAAGAAGGTTTCCCAAATTTTGTGGTAAATCCTAGTAGTAGCCGGACTTCTTGCAGCACGAAGGGTAGCAATGACCTCGGCTGAGAAACCTCTACGGGTCAAGATTTCGGTCTCAAGAGCCACGCCGTCAAACGCAGGGACATCAAGTCCGGATGACAAACGGGCCCCTGAGTCAACAAGTCCGGTTGAAGAGGGAGTGGAAAAGGAGGTGCCGCCAACAGCGACATTATTGTCGAGAACCACACCCTTCTTGGCCAGTCTGGAGCTATCAAAATAGCTGGAATTCTCTCTAGTCTGATCCGACGCAGTACTAGAGGAAGTAAGGATATCGGCGGGAATACATAGATCAGCTCGAACTGATCCCACTGAGCCACTAGAGCATCCACCGCCACAGCCTTCGGGTCCTTGTACCTGGACATGAACGTCGGTAACTTGGCATTGGACCTGGATGCCATCAAATCCACTTGGGGGGTTCCCCAGCGAGAGCACAGTAGTGCAAAAACTTCCGGGTGGAGGCTCCATTCCCCGGGATCCATCCTTCTGCGACTGAGAAAGTCCGCTGTAATATTCTGAACCCCTGGAATGTGAATCGCCGAAATGGCTGGCACACTGGCCTCTGCCCAAATCAGAATTCGGGACACCTCTACCATGAGTCTGGAACTCCTTGTCCCACCTTGGTGATTGATATACGCGACAGCCGTCGCATTGTCTGTCTGCACTCGGACTGGCAGACCGCTCAAAGGGACCGTCCAATGTTGGAGGCAAAGGAAAATCGCCCTCAATTCCAGGATGTTGATCGGAAGAAAAGACTCTTCCGATGACCATACCCCCTGAATCCAGAGATTGTTCCAAACACCCCCCCCAGCCCGTCAGGCTGGCATCGGTGGTTATGACTGACCACTTCGGAGGGAGGAAAGACTTCCCCAGGGAGAATGCCCCTGTACGTAACCACCATTCTAGAGAATCCCGCACCGCGCGAGAAATGGTGACGCTGCAATCCAGCGAACCTTGCGATTGATCCCAACGACTCAGAATGAGCCTATGGAGAGCTCTGGAATGAAATTGGACAAACGGAAAAAACCTCATGGATGCCACCGTCAGACCCAGAAGGTGCATACCTTCCGAAGGGACACTGCTGTCGCAGACTTCATAGTCTGTACATGCTGGAGCAGACATGCCTGCTTGTCTGGAGGTAGGGACAACACCGCCCGTACCATGTCGAAATGCATCCTCAAAAACAGGATTGCCTGCGACGATTCCAGAGACGACTTCTCCTTTGAAGCCACAACCGAAAAGGCCGTCCAAATAGGGACGAATCGTAAGTCCCCGTCTTTGAAGGATTGCCATGAGATTTTGGCATCAGAATCGTTGTAAAAATTCTGGGCGTTAAAGCCAAGCCGAATGGTCGAGCCACAACCTGGGTGAGGTCTTCCGATGGGAACATGCCAAAAAGCGTCGCGAATGTCGATTGATCGTTCTGCGACAGGGCTGCCATAACTGAGCGAAGCGACTTCATGCTCGGCTCTGACGGAATGTCAGAAGTCAGTCCGCCTTAGCAAATTTTTTTTTTTTTTTTTTTTGCCAGCTTCTGCCTTAACAGAAGTTCTGTTTCCAGGGTATGCGGAATTTCTGAGAATTCCCCCTTTTTTTTTTTTTTTTTTTTAAAAAGAGAGAGACGACACAAACCCCCAGAGGGTTGGTCAGATCATCCCTTGAACCGAAAAGGACTGCCGATAACTATCGGCACTAGTCCTGCCAGACGCAGAAGTCACAGCTCTGCGCTGCGGTAAAGCTGCTTCTTTTGCCTTTGCCTTGGCATCAGCTCCGTGAGGTCAGTCAAATAGCTGACCACTTTCTAAGCTAAAGATAGCAAACCCTGTTGGAAAACTGCGTTCCATCCAAGTCACAGTGCTCTTCTGACTGTAACTGCCGAGGATTGCGCCCTGGATAGCAGTGACGCATTATCCTTCAACTAGAAAAGCCCATCTACCTTGATAGAGGGAAACTTGCCACGCCGTCCTTAGACGGTCCAACCGGCTCAGGGGAACTTAACAAGTACACCTAGATCCTTAATACCGAATCTATGATCCACGGCTACACAGATGGAAATTGTTGCCATCTCCGTTCTTCTGTCCAGCGTGTCCTGCAGACTCGTCTTCCCTTTTACCAGGAAGATTTGCTAAGCTGGAATGAAGGAACATTCACTTCAGGAGAAGGGGTCCAATTAACAAATAACTCCGTAGAAAAACGGATACAGTTTGTAAGGTCATCGCGACCCATGCGACCCTTGCAACATCCGGGCCGACTTACCAGGACGACTAGTTACCTCCTCTGGTAACTGTAACGTCCACATGGCTTCCACAGAAATTTTAGTACGGCCCCTGAGAGAGGCAGGGTGTCCCTGCCGATCCTCCTTGACCGAATCGGACTTCTTCGCTAAGCGAGAAGGAAAACACCGATTTGTGTCGCTCCCTTGAGAGGATCTAGTTGACACTCCATAACCTAAAAGGTCATCAATAGAAACCAGTGAAGGCCTTCATTTTGACACCATTGGAACCTCTGACCGTGTATGAGTCGAGGTCTGCGTGTCAGATACGCGAGGCTGATCCGTAACGGATCTGGAGAGGGTCTCTGACATACCCTTGCATAGTATATGGCAGGATAAACCTGTCAGTAACCAGAGCAGTACTTAAATAAAAAACAAACGCTGAAGGGTTAAAGCTCTAAAGAAAGAGCTACCCCAGCTGTCTCCCATTAAGAGTTAACCTCCTAAGAAGGGGTTAAAGTAGCTGACTCCCCACAACCTTGATAATGAAAAAGGGTGTGCGAATCTCAGGCGCCTCTTATAAGGTCGCAGCTGCAGGACAGCCATGCCACACTAAACAGAAAACGTTCCACAAGATCGCTAAAAAATTGCGCTGTTTTTTATAACACAATGCCTGCCAAAGTTGTCAAGGAGATCGCTAATCGCCTATGCGATTGCCCAGATTGGCAGCCACCAGCGACACTAAAAATGACACACAAACGATCGCAATATTATGCGACGCCATCAGGATCGTCAGCGGAAACGTATAGTGGCAGCATTAATGTCGCAGACTCCCCACAGCCTCTTTATTAATATTAAAAGAGTGTGCGAGCCCCTTATGCGAGAACAGCCGCAGGACAGCGCAATCTGTCACTCAGAAGTGCCCCAGACGGCGCCCGCGCTGTGGAGGTGAAGGGGTTAAGCTTCTGCCCGGCGGGCTAGAAGCGACTCACCAAGCTGGTCACGTATTCTTGCCGGGAGGGGAGGAGAACGATCCGGGGAGCTTTCAACCTACAGCGCTTTATCAGCAATAGCCACGCTGTGGAGGTGAAGGGGTTAAGCTTCTGCCCGGCCGGCTCGCTTGTCAGCAATGGCCGCCGCGCTCTGCCTCCGTATGCTCCATGTAGAGGAGCCGGAAATGGAGGCTGCAGTAAAGCGCGCGCTCAGAAGCGGCGCGAAATTCAAAAAATAAAAAGAGCGCGTACTCCCCTCCTTTCCCTCGTCCTGCAGGCATCCTCCTGCGGACATAGAAAAACTAGTCATCGGCATATATATGTACAGCGGCTGCCGCAGCAGTCGCTAAAACACTCACACACATTTTACCAAAATGTGGAGTACTCACCAGCCGAAACGCCACAGGGACCCCCAGGGGTTTCTGGCGCTATGCCCATGCTTCCCCCCCAGGGCGGGAAGCGCAGTGACCCCAGTGTGTGGTTTGCGCCCCCGCCAGGGAAACTCTCCTCATCCCCCAGGGCCGGCAAGATTCTGCAGGGACCATTATGTAGTTACAGATCCGCCAAGGGAGAGGCTGGTGAAATACATTGATAAACATGTAATAGCGCTGTCACCGCAGCGCTGAAGCATACTGATATACATGTAATAGCGCTGCCATCAGACGCTAAAGCACTCACACATTAATAATAAAATTTTGTGTGGAGTACTCACCAGCCAAAGCGCCACAGGGACCCTCAGGGGTTTCTGGCGCTGTGCCCATGCTTCCCCCCAGGGCGAGGGACGCAGTGACCGCACGTGTGGTTTGCGTCCCCGCCAGGGAAGCTCTCCTCATCCCCCAGGGCCGGCAAGGATTCTGCAGGGACTTTGAGTAAATACAGATCCGCCAAGGGAGAGGTTGGGGTACAGCAGCGCTGGTACCCCTGAGACCTCTAGACCAACTGGTGATCCAAGTCTCCTGTCCGAATATAAAATAATAAAATCTTCTGAGGAGCTGCATTAGCAGCGACCATCCTCTGGACCTCAAATCTTAGACTGGAGCTGAGTAGGAGGAGCCCGAGCTGGAGGGGCCAGCCAGTCAGCACTCTTTTGATCTGAGGTGACATCCTGATCTGGGGCTCCGCCTACCCATCAGTAATGAATTACTGTGTCTCTCTTCCTTCCATCTGCAGCTGAAAAACGCATGCTAATGCAGCATTTTTTATCTGCAAAGGCTTACACGACGCAAAAAAAAATGCTGCGTGTATGCGTTTACGTTGTTTATGCGCATGCGTTCGATATTTCCAGGTGCTGCAATCAGTTCCTGGGCATATCCTTGCGTACCAATGCGTTCCCATAGACAGTAATGCGTTTTTTTGATGCACTCATCCGCATCACTGCGCATATTTGACGTATTTTTGACGCTTCAAATATGCAACATGTTGCGTTCGCCGGACACCGCAAAACGACGCATGCGTACGCAAACGCATGTCCCTGCGTACACCATGTTAAAGATATCTACGCATGACGCATGCGGATCAAACACTGCGCACCGATACGCAAATGTGAAACCGGCCTTACATATCATTAACATATCTATTCATCCTGTGATTTTCATAAATTCAGGTCTCATCCTTCTTGATGTTGCAATTTCAATGTCGAGGAGTGTATAAAGATTACAAAGCACACCACTAAGGGACTCTGTCTGCAATTTTGACCCAGAAAAAATGTTGTCAGCACTAGGTAGGACAGGTGTAGAGGTGAATATGAATGTAAAACTAAACTATTACTCTGAAGCACGTTACTGCCACAAACGCTCCAGGAGTGATCTCCAAGGCTGAAGTGCTCTTAGTTCTACCATAATGATGTGGTGTTACTGCCTGTAATAGTCACAAGATAGAATTTACTTATAATCCTGGAAGCTTAACCCTATAGATGCTGCTGTCAATACCATGGGATCTGAGGGGTTTGTCGCTGTCTATCCACTAGCTGAAATTGCAGATCAGCGCCTTTAGACTGAATAGGTCTGAGTTGCAATATTACCTGTGTTCGGCTGTTTAATTGATTTTGGAAGAAAGCAGCCATGTTTTTCCAGTTCTGTATACCCCACATAACCTCTGCAGTGAATCCCTAGACTCAGCATTCTTATGCTGTATATGGCTGAGGCCGGTGATTGGCTGCAGCGTGAAGTAATCCGAACATTATCCCTACATCCAGCTAAGCAGAAGACCAGAGGGGAGGATTGGGGACACAGTGCTGGAATGGTTGGGATTAAATAGGAAGCAGAAAGCAGTTGTCTAACCCTTTAATGCTTATAAAAGGCTTAGGTGTAGTATAGGCTGAGGATACCTACCACAGTGAGATGAGCAGAGGCGAGCTGCTGCAGCTGTTGTGCTAGCTGCCTCTGTTGTTCTGTCAGTGCGCTCAGCGGGGAAAGGCTGCATAGGAAAGGAAGCAGACTTTGATGAATTGTAATAGGAAGCTAATGTAAAACGTGAGATATAAAATCTTCCATATGCACCAGCTCACCTGGCTGGTATGTGGCTGCTGGCAGTCCCGCTGCACAGAGGGTTCGGAGTTTGCCCAGATGTCTGCAGAACGCCCGTGATACTTCCTAGAATAGCATTCAGTGATAGTGCACCAGGATTACCAGAAAGAGCTCCAAGAAGAGGAATAGCTGCCAGAGCAGAGGGCGCTCCAGGGCCTGCGGCTCGTACCAGCCCATTCATTAGCTGCTCTGCTCCCATTGTGGGAATTGATGAAGCTGTATGAGATAGGGGTCCTGGGGGAGGAGTGCTGTGCAAGGATAGACAGGAGCTGCTTCTGCTGGGACAGCCGGACTGTGGGTCCTGTGCGGGAGCATTGCAAAAATAAGGAAAGGTTATTAACTGAAGGAAAAAAATAGAAAAGCAAAAGTTAAAATGCATGAAAAGTACAACAAAACAGGAGATATCCGTAGCACATGACAATAATGGGCACCAGTATTGGTTAATCTGGATAAGGGCAAGGAAGATATGAAACCAGTATATGTATGAAAAATTAAGCAAAGAAAAAAAAAAGATAAAATGACGATGTATGCAACTTAAACTAGAGGAGAGATAGAAATATCCCCACCTCAGAAGGAGAGTTTTCAGTACGAACGCTGCTCTTGGAAGTCGGACTCTTATTGCTCAAAGTGTCTTGGGCGCTCACTGCAGATACAGAACAAGGGAGTTATGGAAGAAGAGGCCATCTATATAGAAACTGCTGGTAGACGTGAACCATCTCTAAATATGAGAACCATAAACCAAGGACTCACCATGAGGAACATTAATTGCTGGTAAAGTAGGAGGAAAGGGACAAGCAAGTTGAACATTCAGTAGCTGGAGCTTTTCCTTCCGAGCGGTCAGACTCAAGATCTGGTCTTGTAGTGAGCGGTTCTCTTTTTGCAGTGAGTGCAAAGCCTGGAGCATGTCCACAACTGTGGAGGCAGAATGAGAACTATGAATGATAATGCACAGTGCTACGGTGATTGCACTCACTTTGTATAATGTACACTAAACAGTGCAAAAAGACTCTACTTTGGCCAGGGTGTACTCATTTCTGCCACTTATAATGGGTCCTATTCGGACCTGTCTGATTCCTAACCCACAGGTGACCCTATTATCCTATCCAATCCCTTATACTATATAAGACCTGCTTTATTTCTTATATAGAACAGGATATTTTGCGAAATAATAGTTTTCTTTATAGTTCTGTCAATGTTATCCCCACCATCCGCATTAATATGGAACTGCCAAATTCTTATTTTACTCTTTTTCATACTCCCATATCAGGCCATCACCAGGGTCTAATCAGATACTAGAATTCTGTTACATACACTTCTACATGTCCTTTAGCCTTCCCAACAGTAACCCATTATTCTCCAACACCAGGAAATTATCAGTTATATCTCCCTCTGATCCCTCAGGATTGCAACCGTTCCTTGTATGAGGACCACATTTACAACTGTGCAGCCTAACCCTAACCAATCTACATATTACACTGCCTAATTTGATGGAAGCCATTAAAAAATATGGAGAATTATCGGGGTGTAAACTGAACACTTCAAAAACAGAGGCCCTCCCACTAAATATCCCTCTGATGTTCTGGTTCATTTAAAGCTAAATTTTAAATTCAGATGGAAAACTGAGACAATCAAATATCTGGATGTTAGCCTATCTTCCTCTTATGGCAATTTATATAGCCCAATTTTCCGCCACTTCTGAACGACTTGAAGACGTTGATGGACAAATGGAAACCGCTCTCGCTTTCACTAATTGGCTGGATTACCTCTCTAAGGGCCTGTGCACACGTTGCGGATTTGCCTGCGGTTCTGCAGCGGTTTTTGCCCTGCGGTTCCGCTGCAGTTCCGCAGGCAGGGCACTGTGTAATGTAAATCTATGGAAAAAAAAAAGCTGTGCACATGATGCGGAATTTTCCACGCGGATTTGGTGCGGTTTTAAAACCGCAGCTTGTCAATTCTTTGTGCGGATTCCGCTGCGTTTTTACACCTATTCCATTATAGGTGTAAGACCGCAGGGCAAATCCGCACAAAAACCGCAGCAAAAACACGTCAAAAACCGCACCTGCGTTTTCTGCCAAGAGGTGCGGATCCTGTGCGGAAAAATCCGCAACGTGTGCACAGGCCTATGTCTCACTTTCCTAAACTGTTCATGAGTGAGCTAATCATTTACACCCGGAACTAGGCGCTATCATCTCTGATGTTCTGAGTGAACACAGAAGTTACCATGTGCCTCCTGAGGAAGTCTTATCATGGGAGGGAAACGCGTCGAGGCGGAGTTCACTATGCTTTGATGTACACTTGCTGATCTTTTGCTCCAGGGCAGTTGTATTTATAAGATGGTTGGTGATAGAAGTTGATAGGACTCCTGTGGTGAGACAGTCTACTTGATTTCTGTCCCCAGAGGTGTTTAAATGGTATAGGGTTTTTAAGAACGTTAAATTTCCACATTTGGAGTTGGATTACTAATAACCCTTATTTTTTTTTTTTGACTATCACGGAGGATGTGATTATCACTCCCCAAAAAATAAGAATACATCTATTTGCTTCTGTCACTGGAACTTCATTAATATCTGGGTGTTTTAGATATTATCAGCAGTCCAAGGATTACTCCTTATGTATACCCCTTTGTATATTCTTCCCCACGGGTTGTATTACACATCTGATCTGGGATACATTTAGGGCTATTAAGGGACAGCCGCCGTGGTACGGGGGCACCAGAAAAATTAGGGTGAAAAAGCCTCGTTGATAGGTAGGGATATGTTTTAACTAAGGATTCATAGTCCCCCTTTTCCCTACCGCCACTACCAACAAATTAAAGTATTTCTCTGCATACTGGTTGTACCCCCATTTTTGTCTACATACCAATTGGTGGTCAGTTGTGTATATATATATATATATATATATATATATATATATATATATATATATATATATATATATATCTGGATCCTTGGACTTTTTAGGTACGCAATTATAGTTTTGTTTTGGTTACCCTCCCTTTGCCCTTATCTATATAGGGTATAATAGGGACATTAGGGTCAGCCTTCGTTGAGCGGGGGCGCCAATTGCGTATCAAGAGGGTGCCAACCTCCGCTGATAGGAAGGGGTCGATTGATAGGGCTCCTTAGGGCCATTTAGACCCAACCCCATTTGAATATCTGGGTGCACCTTTTTGTGTTTTTTGTTTATTTGTATTTTTGATCGGCAGTCCAATATAAGGTAGCCTAGTGTTTTGTTTTTTCTATTTGTTTTTATCTCACAACTTTTGCACATGAGTGAGCTTAAGTTTCTTCAGGCAGCTATGATGACGTTTTTTGGAGTGATAGGCGTCATTGGATCTCTAAGCATGTCCTCATCTCTCCTAAATCACAGTGGGGCCTATGGGTCCCTGATATTATTAAATATTATTGGGCTGCCCACCTTCGCAGAATCCCTTCATGGGCATTTGGGGCATATAATAAGTGGACAGAAATAGAGAAATTGTGGTTGGCGCCAACTCACCCGAATTCCTTACTATGGTTAAATAGGCGCATTGGAACCCTGGAGCCTCTACTGGGCCCTATTTGGTTCATGAGGGAGGTTTGGCTCTCATGTATGAGGAAGTTTGGCTTAGCCTCCTCTAACTCGCCTATGATTTCATTCATATTTCAACCCTGGTTGCCAAGTAGTCTGGAATATGCAATGGCCCTCCCTTGGTCCTCTGCGAGCTTGTTTAGATTTGCCGATTTGGTAGACGGGAACACGCTGGAGCTTCTCACATTTCATGACGTCAAGTCTAAGTTTTCTATTACTAACAAAGAATTCTATCAGTACTTACAGATTAGGCACTTTGACCTTTCCCTTTTTGGAGAGGGTCGTTGACCAAAGGTTAAATATCAGAGATATATAAAATTTTGTGCTCTCCCCAAGAGGGCCGATAATTAAAACATTCCTACATGTGCAAATGGGAAAAGTGCTCTCACCACAAAGCTGGCATATCATCTGGGAAAAGGTGTCTATGTCTTCTATTTGCACCTTTTATAAAGAAAACCAGTATAAGATACCAATGTTCTGGTATCACACTCCTGACTGTTATGTTTCGGTAGCTGAGGAGTGCAGGTAAAAAAGGCAATACACCAGAGCAGTTGGAATCTATGAGATTGCAGTACCCTGACTAACCACCACAACTAGAGGCAGCCGTGGAGCGTTCCTACGTTGGTCCTAGACGCCTCGTCACAGCCTGAGAAACTAACTACACCTAAAGATAGAAAGTGGAAAGCTATCTGCCCCGGAGCAGATCCCCAAAGAACATAGAAAGCCCCCAAACATGTAATGGCGGTTAGACAAGAAGAAATACTGACACAGACAGAAAATAGTATGAGCAAACGTTGGGGCCCAAACTACCTAACTAGAAAAGGATAGGAAGGGCACTTACTGCAATCCCAAAAAACCCTGAAAAGCACCAACTCTACTAATTTCAAAAACACCTGAGATCACACGACCTCTACCACCTAAATTAGTTCTCTGGTGTAACAAAATCAAAACAGCAGCCACTGAAAAAACTGGAAAAAGCAAATGTACAAACATCAGTGGCTGAACTAAACTGAGAGGGCAAAAGCCCCCGGAGGGGACCCTGAAGGCCCCCACAGAAGTGCAGGACAAAATGCAAAAATCAAGCACAAAAACAAAAAGAAGAAAATGTCTTATCTGTTAGCAGGAGATGCAGACACGACACAGCAGGCTACAAAGGAAACAGGAATCAAGGATTGAGACCAGAACAATTGATCACCGGCAACCCTGATGGGAAGGCGACTCCCTTATATAAGACCAGTCAGTAACACCTGATTCCCAATCCTCACTGGACAGTCCAGTACCGCTTGTAACCACCAGAGGGAGCCTCTGCTCAGAACTCATTTCAAGTCCATTCACAACAGTACCCCCCCCTTGAGGAGGGGTCACCGAACCCTCACTTGAGCAACCCGGTCGGTCAGGATGAGTTCTATGATACGCACGGATGAGTCTCCTAGCATGGATGTCCGAAGCAAACACCCAAGAATTGTCTTCCTGACCATAACCTCTCCACTTAACCAAATACTGGAGTTTCCGTCTAGAAAAACGAGAATTCAATATTTTCTCAACCACAAACTCCATATTGCCCTCAACCAGAACAGGGTCAGGAGGCAAAGCAGTAGGAACCACTGGCTCAACAAACCTCTTCAACAAGGACTTGTGGAACACGTTATGAATCTTAAATGTCCCTGGAAGAAGCAAACGAAAAGAAACAGGATTAAGAATCTCCATGATCTTATAAGGTCCAATGAACCTAGGCTTAAATTTAGGAGATGCCACTCTCATAGGAATATTTTTTGAGGACAACCAGACCAAGTCCCCCACTTTAAACCGGGACCATCAGTCCTATGCCAGTTAGCAAACCGCTGGGCCCTCTCCTGAGAGGGACAACCTCTCCACTACCTGGTCCCAAATCTGTTGCATACGCTCCACAACAGAGTCAACACCTGGACAGACAGAAGCCTCCGTCTGTCCCGAAGAAAATCGAGTGTGAAACCCAGAATTACAGAAAAATGGAGACATCAAAGTGGCAGAGCTAGCCCTATTATTAAGAGCAAACTCATCCAAAGGCAAAAAAGAGACCCAGTCATCCTGATCAGCAGACACAAAGCATCTTAGATAAGTCTCCAATGTCTGGTTTGTTCTCTCAGTTTGACCATTGGTCTGAGGATGAAATGCCGAGGAGAAAGACAATTGAACACCAAGTTTAGAACAAAAGGTCCTCCAAAATCTGGAAACAAACTGGACTACTCTGTCAGACACAATGTTCTCAGAAATGCCGTGTAAACGAACCACGTGCTGAAGGAACAAAGGCACCAATTCAGAGGAGGAAGGCAACTTAGGTAATGGCACAAGATGTATCATCTTGGAAAACCTATCACAAATCACCCAGATGACGGTCATTCTCTGAGAAACAGGGAGGTCGGAAATGAAATCCATAGAGATATGGGTCCATGGTCTCTTGGGCACAGGCAATGGCATCAACAAACCACTAGAGCGACAGCAAGTCCCGCAGGACTGCACAAATTCCCTGACATCACGAGACAAGGTAGGCCACCAAAAGGACCGACTAACCAAGTCTCTGGTACCAAAAATTTCGGGATGACCGGCCAACGCGGAACAATGAATCTCAGACATCACACTCTTTTTCCACTGGTCCGGGACAAACAATTTCCCAACAGGGCAGCGCTCGGGCCTATCCTCCTGACACCCCTCCAGAGCCAGTCTCAAATTGGGCGAGATGGCGGAAAGAACTACACCTTCTTTCAAAATAACAGAAGGATCAGATAACTCAGGAGAGTCCGCAAGGAAACTCCTCGAGAGGGCATCCGCCTTAACATTCTTAGTGCCAGGAAGAAAGGAAACCACAAAATTAAAACGTGTGAAAAACAAGGCCCACCTGGCCTGTCTAGGATTAAGTGCTTGGCAGATTCCAGATAAACCAGATTCTTATGGTCCGTAAGGACCACCACCTGATGTTTGGCTCCCTCCAGCCAATGTCTCCACTCTTCAAAAGCCCACTTCATGGCCAATAACTCCCGATTACCCACGTCATAATTACGTTCAGTAGGAGAAAATTTTCGAGAGAAAAAGGCACAAGGGTTACTTTTAGAGGTCTCTGGATCTCTTTGGGACAAAACGGCACCTGCCCCAATTTCAGAGGCATCAACCTCCACCTGAAATGGCAGAGAAACATCAGGCTGCCGTAGAACAGGAGCAGAAGTGAATCTCTGCTTAAGTTCCTGAAATGCAGAGACTGCCTCAGGAGGCCAATTCACCACATCAGAACCCTTTTTGGTCAAATCAGTTAATGGTTTAACAATAACCGAGAAATTACCAATAAATTTACGATAAAAATTGGCAAAACCCAAAAATCTTTGAAGAGCCTTTAATGAAGTAGGTTGGACCCAATTACAGATGGCCTGAACCTTGACCGGGTCCATTTCAATAACAGATGGGGACAAAATGAATCCCAAAAATGAGATCCTCTGTACGACAAAAAGACACTTTGATCCCTTCACATACAGAGCATTCTCTCTCAAAATCTGGAATACAGTTCGAACATGTTTCACATGAGAGTCCCAGTCATTGGAAAAAATCAAGATATCATCCAAATAAACAATCAGAAATTTATCCACAAAATCCCTGAAAATGTCATTCATGAAGGACTGGAAGACAGAAGGAGCATTAGTGAGCCCAAAGGGCATCACAAGGTACTCAAAATGCCCCTCAGGGGTATTAAATGCCGTCTTCCATTCATCCCCGTGCTTAATGCGAATAAGGTTATATGCCCCCCTGAGGTCAAGCTTGGTAAACCAAGTAGCGTTTTTCACCCTGGAAAACAGGTCAGAAATCAAGGGTAACGGGTATTGATATTTCACAGTAATATTGTTCAAAAGACGATAATCAATACACGGCCTTAATGAACCATCCTTTTTGGCCACAAAGAAAAAAACGGCACCTAAGGGTGAAGAGGATGGTCTGATATGACCCTTCTCCAATGACTCCTTGATATAAGACCGCATAGCGTCATGTTCAGGTACAGACAAGTTAAAAAGGCGACCTTTAGGGAATTTACTACCAGGCACTAATTCAATAGCGCAGTCATAGCTCCTATGGGGAGGCAAGGATGCAGATTTACTTTCGCTAAACACATCAGAAAAATCAATCAAAAAGTCAGGAACATCCTGAGCCTGGGGGGAGGTAGAAAAAACAGGAGTGTTGTATTAACACACTGGCAGCCCCAACTGGTTACAGACACAGATTTCCAATCCAAAACAGGATTATGAGACTGTAACCAAGGGAAACCCAGCACGATAATGTCATGCAGATTATACAGAACCAAAAATTTGCAGCTCTCCTGATGATCAGGTTCAACCCTCATTATCACCTGAGTAGAGAACTGAGGTTTATTCTCAGCCAAAGGGGTAGAATCGATCCCCAGTAGGGGAATAGACTTCTGTAGGGGTATCAAGGGAAACCCACAACGTTTAGCAAAATCAAAATCCATCAGGTTAATAGCTGCTCCCGAATCAACGAAAGCCTGAGCAGAAAATGAGGACAAAGAGCATATCAGAGTAACAGTTAATAAAAACTCAGTCTGAACACTACCCAAGACAACTGAGCGTGCAAAACGTCTTCCCCGCTTAGGGCAGACTGAAATAGCATGAGAGGCATCACCACAGTAGAAACATAACCCATTGCGCTTTCGAAACTCATGACGCTGTGCCCCAGAAACCACTATCACACTGCATGGATTCAGAAGCAGGTTCACAAGGCAACACTATTCCTCGCATACTTCTCCGCTCACGCAAACGTCTGTCAATTTGAATTGCTAATGACATAGAATATTGAGACCAGAGGGACAGGGAATCCCACCATAACATCCTTTACATTATCTGACAGACCCTTCCGAAAAAGGGCTGCCAAAGCGTCGTCATTCCATTTGGTCAGGACTGCCCACCTACGGAATCTCTGACAGTATAACTCAGCGTCATCAAGCCCCTGATTTAATGCCAACAAGGCTTTTTTAGCTTGATCAGTGACATTAGGCTCATCGTACAATAACCCCAAGGCCTGAAAAAATGCATCAACATCACTCAAAACAGGATCCCCAGGTGTCAGGGAAAAAGCCAATCCTGAGGATCGCCACGCAGGAGAGAGATGACAATTTGAACCTGCTGCGCTGCGTTCCCTGAGGACTTAGATTTTAAGGCAAAAAACAATTTACAATTATTTTTGAAATTCAGAAACTTGGCTCGATCCCCCAAAAACAAATCTGGCATGGGAATCCTAGGTTCCACAACAGGCAACCTAGCAAGATAGGTAGCAATACTCCGAACCTCAGTGGCAAGCTGATCCACACGGCCAGACAACTGTGCAAACTCCATTGAGAGAAAAAATCCTCCCCAGCACCCAGAGATACAGAGGGAAAAAAAAAAATGTAACAAACAGAAAAATATCTCTGACAACTCTGACAACCTTTTTTCTTTCACAATATTTTTCCCTTCTGTGAGTACCATACAATTTTCAATTTTTTGGCCGGTGATACTGTTATGTTTCGTAGCTGAGGAGTGCAGGTAAAAAAGGCAATACACCAGAGCAGTTGGAATCTATGAGATTGCAGTACCCTGACTAACCACCACAACTAGAGGCAGCCGTGGAGCGTTCCTACGTTGGTCCTAGATGCCTCGTCACAGCCTGAGAAACTAACTACACCTAAAGATAGAAAGAGGAAAGCTATCTGCCCCGGAGCAGATCCCCAAAGAACATAGAAAGCCCCCAAACATGTAATGGCGGTTAGACAAGAAGAAATACTGACACAGACAGAAAATAGTATGAGCAAACGTTGGGGCCCAAACTACCTAAATAGAAAAGGATAGGAAGGGCACTTACTGCAATCCCAAAAAACCCTGAAAAGCACCAACTCTACTAATTTCAAAAACACCTGAGATCACACGACCTCTACCACCTAAATTAGTTCTCTGGTGTAACAAAATCAAAACAGCAGCCACTGAAAAAACTGGAAAAAGCAAATGTACAAACATCAGTGGCTGAACTAAACTGAGAGGGCAAAAGCCCCCGGAGGGGACCCTGAAGGCCCCCACAGAAGTGCAGGACAAAATGCAAAAATCAAGCACAAAAACAAAAAGAAGAAAATGTCTTATCTGTTAGCAGGAGATGCAGACACGACACAGCAGGCTACAAAGGAAACAGGAATAAAGGATTGAGACCAGAACAATTGATCACCGGCAACCCTGATGGGAAGGCGACTCCCTTATATAGACCAGTCAGTAACACCTGATTCCCAATCCTCACAATCTTCACTGGACAGTCCAGTACCGCTTGTAACCACCAGAGGGAGCCTCTGCTCAGAACTCATTTCAAGTCCATTCACAACACCTGACCTCCTTCACAGACTGAACCCCTCAATACCAAACGTGTGTTGGAGTTGTGGCTCTGATGTTGGCACGCTGTATATATCTTCTGGTTGTTTCCGGAGACTGAGAGTTTTTGGAGGGAAGTGAGATTGTTGATCTCTAAGGTTATTTATGCGGAAGTGGGGCTAGACCCGATCATATACCTGTAAATCTTACCCCTAAAGGGATGGGTAAAAAGTCAGCTAAATTGCTAATACACATTCTCACAGCGGCTAGGTGTCTGATCGCCCTCAACTGGAAGCAGATCTCTATATAGAGAGTTAATGACATCCGAAGGATGAAATACATGACGGCGATTCTAAATGCAAGTGTGGAGAGTTTTGATTCGGTTTGGGCTCCTTGGGATTACTTTTGGGCTCAGAGACTAATAGGCCACTCCTTGTACTCTGGGTCCCCCTTTCTATCGGAGCTCACCCTTTCCCCTTCCCTTCCTTGTGGTGTGTCTTGTCTTTATGTTTGTATATTTAAGGTTACATTAAAGATAACTTGTTTATGCCTTTGTTCTATATTGGTCAGAGAGTCAATGTGGCTCTTCTTATTTCTTATTTTCAGCATTGTAAAAGTTTGTCCTGAATTATGTTTTTGTTAAAAATTGTTAAAACTTTAATAAAAATTTAGTTTAAAAAAAAAATTTGAAAGGGTATTACATTCCGAGACATATCAAAATTATATTCCATAAATGTCTCACCGATTCCACTTTCAGGTCTCCCTTCTCCTCTGTTCTCTCAGAAATGGCAAAACAATGAGTCCATGTGGCTCCCCCATTGCAGTTTAAGCACTAGAATGACGGTAGCCACACTCATGTATCACCACCTCATCTTTCTGGAGTACCAGACAGGAGTAAGAATACCCTCATTTTTCCAATATACTAAAGTCCCAGAATTGTCCCCACAGTGCACCGTTAGTACTTTTCCACCCCAGCTCTTGCGCTATGTACCATGGAAAATAAATGTGAGCAGAGACAAGACACAACAAAGGACGTGTATGATCATCTGTTTGGGAGCCGCACAAAGAGGCAACATGGGCCCTCGGGATGCAAATTACAGTCAAGTTCCCAATTCCCCCTGCTATGAGAATCAGCAGTCACCAATTATTTAACCTTTTAAAATTAAAGTCTTACTGTTAACCCCTGCCTCTCCATGTTTCTCCAGTAATTGTTCGAGGTTGGCTGTGACCTGTGGTACATTATCATTCTGGGTGGAGGCGCCACTTGGATCATATAATGGGGGCAGGCTGCTGATTGGTGACCTGTTGGAGAACAAAGTCTTTTTCTTAGTGTGAATTTACATGTACACTACATAACAAGGAACGCGTGTTCCAATGCTTTATGCATTTCTGCTATATCAAGTATACTTACATAGAGGACAAACTCTCTCGTGGAGAACTACCTCTACATATAAAGCTGCAGTCTTCCAATTCAGGCTCTATGTAAGAGGAGAAGTCTTATTTAATATGAAAACATTCACCCCTTTTATTAAAGGAAATTACTTTATATACATGCAATTGCAGAAAGCGACCCAATGTTCCTTACAGGACCATGTACTAAGCCCAAAGAACATTCTGGCAATCAAATACAATTCCACAAAATGAGATCAGTCCTTCATGTTTCAATTCACTGAAAATATTATGCCATAGTTCTCTTCAATAGTGTTCAATTCACTGACTATACCAATTAGAGTAATATATTAAAATATAATGTTTATTAATAGATTTAAAAGTCCCTAAACAATCCCAAATTAAAGTAGAAAAATTAAATAAAAACTAGTAATGGTTCTCTCAGCATATAGTTGATGGTACTAGCATTATTAGATGTTATATATTACCGTAACTAAAGTGTTATAGGTGCAATATAATATCCTAGCCACCAAGGACAGTTAGTAAATAGTATTTATTATTTCTGTTAGTGAATGTAGTTTCTACTAAGGCTGGAGTCACACTACCGCAGGATACGGCCGAGTGCTATGCGAGAAAACATCGCATAGCATTCAGCCCAGTTTTAA
Organism: Oophaga sylvatica; assembly: GCA_033576555.1. Taxonomy (NCBI): domain Eukaryota; kingdom Metazoa; phylum Chordata; class Amphibia; order Anura; family Dendrobatidae; genus Oophaga; species Oophaga sylvatica. The sequence goes on from JARQOD010000003.1 coordinate 154,460,188, forward strand.
TCTAAGGGGCAGCTCACATCAGCTTTTATTTTCTCAGCCGTATTCACCATGGAAGTAAAATCGCAGCATGCTGCGATAGTCACCGAGACTCGCCAATGCAAGCCTATGGGTGTGAGAAAAAAAAAAATCGCACAGCACTCGGACCATGCGAGTGCTGTCCGATATTTACGCACCGTTGTCCTTTGAAAAGCCAGCAATTCATGTGCCGTGTACAGTAAAAATCACACTGACAGGTTAGAATAGCATAGATAGAATAGATATATACACATAGAATACATAGATATATAGCTGTTAGTGACACATATATAGTGTATACACATACACACACATATACATATATATTACATAGATAGAAGAAAAGCCAGCAATTCAGCAGTCGCGTAGGGTAAAATCACAGCAGGAGCCAACAGGATAGAAGAGATGGATTACATACAGTAAATATAAATAGAATAGGTAGATATACAGATGTCAGTGACAAAAACAATTAGTACAGTGTGTGTGCAAAATACTACACATGTATTTAATTATTAAAATATTATTTTTTCTGAAAAAAATGGTGTGGGCTCAAGCGTAATTTTGTTAACCAGCAGAGGAAAAGCCAACGGTTTGAGGCTGATGTTTATAGCCTGGGAAGGGGGTAATACCCATGGAGCTTCCCAGGCTATTAATATCAGCTCACAGCTGTATAATTAGCCTTTACTGGCTATGAAAATGAGCGAACCCCCCCCCCCCAAAAAAAAAAAAATATGATGTGGGGTCTCCCTATAATTAATAACCAGCAAAGGCTATGCAGACAGCTGGGGGCTGATATTAATAGCCTAGGAAGGGGCCATGGATACTGCCCCCCCTCAGGCTAGAAACATCAGCTCTCAGCCGCCCCAGAAAAGGCACATCTCTAAGATGCGCCAATTCTGGCAATTAGACTCGCTCTTCCCACTTACCCTGTAGGGGTGGCAACTTGGGTGATAGTTGGGGGGGGGTTGTTGTCACCTTTGTATTGTCAGGTGACATCAAGCCCTGAGGTTACAATAAGACACCTCCATTACTAATTCCATAGTAACATTGTATGAAAACACAGACACCCAGAATAAAGTCCTTTAATTGAAAGAATGACACAGACTCCTTTAATATTCTTAATTAAACCATACTTACGACCTTGCCCATTCCACCGAAGCCCTTGTCATCTGCAAAAGAGTTAAAAAAAAAAACAAACAACAATATTCCCCACCTTTCCGCAGAGATGCTGCTAATCTATTGTGTTAATGTTACCTATTGAAAAACCTCTCTTATGTAATCCTTTTTTGCGCTAATAAAATATTAAAACATTTCACTGGATTGCGTATTTCTGTTTTATGCGATATTGAAGATAACAGAACTAGAGGTTGGTTACCTGTCCTATTATTCTCAGCCTGGCTGAGGAGAGGGGGCATTGACAGAGGGCTTCCAAATATATGTGATGATGGTATACTGAATGTGGAGCCTGCCAGTGAGAATACCTACAAAAAAAATTGGTGAAAAACATCGACATGCATTAAAACAGCTCCAAAACCATGGAAGTATTTTCTTATAAAATGTAATATAAAAGTAGTTTTCAGAACTAAAATATTGATAAAAAATGTACTCAGCGGATTCTTTTACACCTGACCACAGCCACGAGATGTTTAATAGCAAGGAAATGGAGGCTGGCTTATTCTCAGTCACTCAATGAGTTATATTTCTGGATACAGGACATACGAAGTATGGAGAACCTCACAGCTTTAATAAATAATACATTTGAAAGTTTTGAAGCAAAGTGGAATCTGTGGGACGTATACTGGGCTCAGAAGATTTAATAATGGCATTTACCCAGAAAAATGTACCATCTTTCCCAGGGACCTTCTCTCCTTCCCTACCTTGTATTTCACTGTCTTGTCAATTTATTTGTTTGTACTATATGTGTTAACTGATTTGAATTGAATGTTTATATGCATTATCTTGGTGTGATTTCATTCTGTAAATTTCTATTGATAAAATCAATAAATATTAATTTATAAAAAAAAAAAAAAGGGGTTGACCTATCCATAGGATAGGTCATCAATGCCTGATTGGTGGGGGTGCGACAGCTGGCATCCCCATTGATCAGCTGTTCCTGGTGTCGTCGGCCGCAGGAACTGCTCGGCTAGGAAACTGCACAGCTCCATCGGGGAACTGAATCGCTCTGTCGATGGAATAGTGGCCACAGCCGGGAAATGCACATCCGCCTTCTATTCAAATCATTAGGGGGTGGATGTGCAGTACCCTGCTGCGGCCAGTATTCTATCGATTGAGCCATGCAGCTCCGTAATTAAGTAGTTCTAGCTGCCACAGATACCAGTAACAGCTAATCGGCGGTGGTGCTAGGTGTCATACCCCCACCGATTTGATATTAATGACTTATCCTAAGTCATTAAATTCCAGGACAACCCCTTTAATTATGTTCAACAAACACACAGGAGAGGTTGGCTAGCCATTGGAAAAGTATAGAATACTTTGGGGTAATTAGTTCAACAAAATCAGGGTTTGTAAAAAGGGTTGTCCAGCTGTATAAAGGGGATGTTCAGTCTTCTAAAGGGGATGTTCAGACGTCTGACAGTGTGCACACCGCACACTGTCTGGAGTCTACAGTGTTGCAGGTGTAAGCGGACATTCAGATCAAGTTCTGTATAAATGCAGTCATAAGCCGATTGGATGTGAACGGCCTTGATCAGTAACAGTGAACTGAGTGAGGCTGCGCACGTCTAGTCAGAACTATACAATCCTGACAGCGTGCAGTGTGCACATTGTAAGGATTCACAAAGTCTGGAGTCACATGGTGTGATTGCAGACTTTCATTAGAAGACCAGACAAATCCTAAAAGCAAAACCCTTCTTTGCTTCCTTAAAGGCAAATTGTGGTTTTGAAGAGTTACCAATCTTAATTTTTTCATGTGATAAAGGATAACCACTACAGTGGCATGTAAAAGTTTTGGCACCCCTGGTCTAAATAACTGTTATTGTAACGGTTAAGCAAGTTGAAGATTAAATGACCTCTAAAAGGCCTAAAGTTAAAAAGATGACACATTTCCTTTGTATTTTAGGAAAAATAGGGAATTTTGTGTACTCACCGTAAAATCCTTTTCTCCGAGCCAATCATTGGGGTACACAGACCATGGGTGTTATGCTGCTGCCACCAGGAGGCTGACACTAAGGCCTCTTTCACACATCTGTCTTTTTGTATCAGGCATGATCCGGCGTGTTGGTAAAAAAACGGATCCGCTACTGGATGCGGTTTTTTACTATTGACTTTCATTAGCGCCGGATCGTGCCTGATGTCATTGCGTTGTATCCGTTTTTGTCCGATCCGGCGGAAATGTACATTCCGGCGGCCGGACAAAACGGAGCATGTAACGTTTTTTTTTTTTTTTTGCCGGAGCCGACTGAAGCGAAGCATCAGGCGGCCGGAAACAATAGAAGTCAATGGAACCGGATCAGACTTTTGTGCAATCCGTCAAAAGTCTGATCCGGTTTCTGGAAATCAAGGACTACTACTACTACATTTTCCAGTGTCTCCGGGCATCCGAAACCCTCTTTTTCTGGGTTCAAAATTCAGGTCGGATCCAGCAAAAAAAAACGGATCAGTTGCATCAGTTTTTTTATTTCAGTGCCGGATCCGTCCCTTCAGGTGTTCGACGGATCATGCCTGATACAAAAAGACGGATGTGTGAAAGAGGCCTAAGTGATACAGAGAAAGTTAGCTCCTCCTCTGCAGTATACACCCTCATGCTGGCTCCCAGAGAACCAGTTCAGTACAAAAGCAGTAGGAGATTAATAACATATAAGAGTATAACATGTCAATTTACAGGACAAGGACAAAGCCATTAACAGGGTGGGTGCTGTGTCACCCAATGATTGGCTTAGAAAAAAGGATTTTACAGTGAGTACACAAAAATCTCTATTTCTCCTTTGCCTCATTGGGGGACACAGACCATGGGACATCCCAAAGCAGTCCCTGGGAGGATACAACATAACAGATCAGGCCCAGCAGAACCGCTGCTTAAAAGTGCGCTACCGCGGCTTGTACAGTCCGCCAAGACTCCCATCTGTGGAAATCTGGATGTGAATATTACACCTATTTGAAGACAGGAAAGAGGGACAAAGGCTGCGCGCCAGGCAAATTTTAGGCCATGCCCCGACCACACCCATTTCACAACTAATCACACCCATGTCCACGCCCCAACTATACCCATTTAGCACTGCTGATCACACTGAATTGTACTGAGGGCACAGTGGCTGGCATTATGGGCACAGTGGCTGGTACTGTAGAAAAGAAAGAACAGAGAGAAAGAAAAAAGAAAACAGAGAAAGAAAGAACAGAGAGAAAGAAAGAAAGGGGAAAGAAAGAAAGAACAGAGAGAAAGAAAGAGGGGACAGAAAAAAAGAACAGAGAGAGAAAAAAAAGAGGGGAAAGAAAGAACAGAGAGGGAGAGAGGAAGAAAGGGGAAAGAAAGAACAGAGAGGGAGAAAGGAAAGAAAGAAAGAGGGGAAAGAAAGAACAGAGAAAGAAAGAAAGAGGGGAAAGAAAGAACAGAGAAAGAAAGAAAGAGGGGAATAGAAAGAAAGAAAAGAGAAAGAAAGAGAGAAAGAAAGAGAAAGAGAAAGAAAGAAAGAAAGAGGGGAAAGAAAGAACAGAGAAAGAAAGAAAGGGAAAAGAAAGAACAGAGAAAGAAAGAGGGGAAAGAAAGAACAGAGAGAGAGAGAAAGAAACAAAGAAAGAAACAGAGAAAGTAAGAGGGGACAAAAGAATAAACAGAGAGAGAGAAAAAAAGAAAGGGGAAAGAAAGAACAGAGAGAAAGAAGAAGAAAAGAAAGAAGATGGGAAAGAAAGAACAGAGAGAGGAAGAAAGATGGGAAAGAAAGAACAGAGAAAGAAAGAAACAGAGAGAAAAAAGAAACAGAGAGAGAAAGAGGGGACAGAACAAAAGAACAGAGAAAAAAAGAAAGAGGGTACAGTAAGAAAGAACAGAGAGCGAAAGAAAGAAATAGGGGAAAGAAAGAACAGAGAGAAAAAGAAAGAGGGAAAAGAAAGAACAGAGAGAAAGAAAGAAAAAACAGAGAGAAAGAAAGAACAGAGAAAGAAAGATTAGAGAGAAAGGGGAAAAAAGAGAAAGAAACAACAGAGAGAAAGAAAGAAAGGATAAAGAAAGAATAGACAGAAAAAAGAACAGAGAGAAAAAATAAAGAGGGGAAAGAAAAAAAGGGGAAAGAAAGAGAATAGAGAAAGAAAGAAAGATCAGAGAGAGAACGGAAGAACAGGGAGAGAAAGAAAGAACAAAGAGAAAGAAAGAACAGAGAGAGAGAAAGAAACAGAGAGAGAAAGAAAGAAAGATTCTATAAAGATACTAAAGCAGCCCGGCTCCCACTGTAGTGCCCACCTGAGCCTCCTGATGCAGGACATATCATGATCCGCTCACATGGCCGACATCCCCGAGTCCAAGGCGATCCCGCTGTCCGAACTGTCGGAGGAGGACACGGTGATGGATCTGAAGCATTCCCTGAAGTGCTTCCATGGTTCCGTCACGATCTCCTCCCGAAATTACCTCATTTCCTGTCAGCTTCTAGCACATCACTTCCGGTGGAACGTCATGTGCGAATTTTAAAGTGCTCCGCCGTGTACTCCTGTGTCCACGGGTAAAGTAAGCTCCCGGCCGGGACAGCAGGGCAGACTCTTAAAATCAGTACTGTCCCACTGGATCTGGGACGGTTGAGCGGTATGAATGCTCCCCACCATACACCTTGTACAAGCACGACCCTGCAAACCTCATACACACACGGTTCCGCTTTGTATGCCTCGTACATACACGCTTCCGCTCCATACACCTCGCGCACACACGGCTCCGCTCCATACACCTCGTGCACACACGGCTCCGCTCCATACACCTCACGCACACACGGCTCCGCTCCATACACCTCGCGCACACACGGCTCCACTCCGTAAACCATGTACACATACAGCCACGCTCTGTACACCTTGTAAACACATGGCTCCACTCGGTAAACCTTGTACACATGCAGCTTTGCACCATACAACTCGTACATATATGGTTCCGCTCCATACACACGCGGCTCCGCTCCGTACACCCCGTACACACATGGCTCTGCTCCGCACACACACGGCTCAAGCACGGAGCCCTGTGTGTATGGAGCTGAGCGGCTCCGCTCCATACACTTCGTACACACAGGGCTCCGTTTCGTACGCCCCGTACACACAGCACTGCTACTTCCACCTCGTACACACACGGCTCCGCTCCGTACACCTTGTACACACACAGCTCCGCTCCGGTACACCTCGTACACACATGACTCCGCTCCGTACACATTGTACATACACGGCTCCGGTACACCTTGCGCACACACAGCTCCGCTCCGTGCACCTCGTATACACGGCTCCGCTCCGCACACCTTGCCAACCACACCACTGCTCCGGAACGTACACACGGCTCCGCTACGTACCTCGTACACACACGGCTCTGCTCCGTACACCTCGCACACGCACAGCTCTGCTACATCCACACTGTAAACCCCTCCTGACCCCACACACATAAACTTACCTTCATCCAGCACCATGACAACCAGCACAGCAGAGACTTGCACACACAAGGAGCCTGACCATGTGACACCTAACTCCTCCCCTCCTGTGACCTCATCATAGGTCCTGTGCGCACAAAGGAGGGCAGCTAGCAACGTCATTGCTCTGCTGTAAGAAGCTGAATTGGAGAAACAGGGAGGGCGAGGATGGGGGGCGTGACGGCTTCTCTCACTGCGGGACACAGTGTCCCGACCGGGACAGCAGGTGGGAGGGTCAGAATCAGGACTGTCCCGCTCAATTCGGGCGGTTGGGAGGTATGATATTATAGTGCTTCAAGAATGTGTGCGGACTGGAAAAAGCCGCAGTCTTTCTGGCCTGCTGTGCCGCCACCTGGAGCCTAATGGCCCAAGAAACCCCTATCGAACGAGTAGAGTGTGCCCCGATCCCTGCTGGGATAGGCTGACCTCTGACGCAGAAGGACTCCCAGAAGGTGGAACGAAACCACCTGGCGATCATAGTCTATAAAGCGGCTAAACCCATCCTGTGACCATCAGGAAGCCTGAATAAAGCGCCCGACCTTCGGAAGGATGCCATCCTCGATACGAACCTGCTGAGAGCTCTCACTTTGTCCAGAGTATGGAGAATCCGTTCCGCTTTGTGGAAGAATGATACCACCTTGGCAACAAGGGGCGAGAACGGCCTGAGGACAACCTTGCCTTGATGGAAATAAGGAAAGGTGTCTGAAAAGACAGAGCGGGACCTCCGAAAAGTCGCCTGAATGACGAGACCGCAGAGGAAAAAAGTGCGACCTTCCATGAACGTAAGGTCAGTCCGGATCAAAAGGAGTCTCCTGTAAGACCGCAAGGACCAGTTAAGGTCTAAAAAATCTAGCGGTATGCAATAGGGAAGTACCACATGAGATTCGCCTGAAAGACCTTACTTGTAGATTTGTTGCAATAAGACCGATAAGGCCAAAATCTGGACTTTCAGCAAACTGAGCGCCAGGCCTGAATCCAGATTGTTTCGAAGGAAAAGAAGGAAGAGGAATCCGTGAACCCTGGATGCAGGCTGAGCTGTCTGACCTCACTCCGTCACAAGTCGAACAGGTGGAGGCCCTACTGGGCCGATATTGGAACATCTTCACTCGTCATGATGATGACTTTGGCTGCACCCCTGCCATTACCCACAATATGTGTGCTGAGGTGGCCTTACAGGACTAGTCGCTCACAACTTGTTGTGAGAGTCCCACCTGGGTCAGAACTCGAGTACTTTGGCGTTCAATCTGGACGCCAACAGATCTACATCCGAGTGCCCTAGCAAAGACAGATTTGTTGGAAGACTTCTCGTTGAAGTTCCCACTCGCTTGAGGCGAGACCCTGACAGCTGAGGAAGTCTGCAGCCCAGTTTCCAACTCCTGGGATGCGCCCTGCAGAGATCACCAGAATTCAGATGGGGGGGACCCGCCAGAAGACAGTGGAACTGCTATAGGGCTAGTCATATCGCTCGGATCCCCAGAACGTTGATCGGGAGTCTGAGAGCGCGAGTTGGCCGGCGGCCTTGAGTAGTGTGGTGAAGACTGGCCATCGGTAGACACTACTAACATTAGACCGGAAAAAAAGGATCTCCCCTAGTTAAGGGAGGAGCCCAAGTCAACTGACTGAGAGCCAGTCTAGCCCGCAGAGACAAACGGAGCAAAGGGACTGCTTCCATTGCCGCCACCATTTTTCCCAAAACCCTCATAGCAACCCGGATGGAAAGAGGGGGCGAGGGACACAGTGCACAAGCTCCCTGCTGGAGGACCAAGGCTTTGTCTCGAGGGAGAAATACCAACCCTCTAGAGGTGTCCAGGAACATCCTCAAAAAGGATCTCCACTGGGCTGGAAATGGGAAAGACTTGCTTAGGCTTAACAGCCAGCTCAGGCGAGACAGGGTATCACAAGTGATACATACAGACTCAGCGCAGTTCTGGAAGTACGGTCCCTTGACTAGAAAATTGTCCAGATAGGACAAGACGACCATGCCCCGAGAGTACAAGATGGACATGACAGCTGCCATGACCCTTGAGAACACTATGGGAGAGGTAGCGAGGCCGAAGCGCAAAGCCGTGAACCGAAAATGCTGTTAGCCAAAGGCGAAGCGCAGAAATCTTTGGTGAGGGGAAAAAAATTGGAATGTGGAGGTAAGCATCCTGAATGACGATGGATGTCAGAAACTTCACCTTTTCCCGTTGAGGTAATAACCGAACGGAGGAATTCCATCCAAGAAAGGCAGACCTTAATAAACTTGTTAGAAATTTGAGGTCCAGGATCGGTCCTTTTTCCTGCGTGGGGAACACCCTGATTGGGAGGAAGTAGTGGGCCAGCCTGGATTGGTTCCAACTTGTCACCTAATAACCGACCACTCTGGTAAGGGAGAGATGTTGGAGACTGTTTTGGACGCAGATTCCGCTTTCCATTTTCTGAGCCATAATGCCTTTCTGATTGTAATGGCATTTGCTGCTGACAGTGCCGCGTAACTAGTCGCATCCAAAGAGGCGTGGACCCATAGTCTCCCGCTCGAGAAAATTGATTGGCTAGTTGTGCTGCCTCCGGGAGAAGGTTACTGTTCCCACTTGGGATACTGGAGAGTCTACTACAGGATTTTCGGCCCAAACTTCCTTCTTTTTTTGCACGTACCCGAGTAACTGCCGGGTGGTGGAATGCGCAGTTGTATCCAGCAGGTCAGGATACCCCGTCTCTAGCTGTCGCTGCTGTCTTTGGACGGTGCGGCGTTAAGGTGATAAATCCTCGATCCACCATTCCCTTAACATGGAGGTGGAGAGGGACAGTCCGCCACCTTGCATCATCCGCTAAACAGTACCTAGTAGCATCCCTTTATGGAAGTATCACTGCTTGTAAACACTTTTTGTAGCCAGAAATAAGTCTTTCAATTCCTGTTTGAGGGATTTTCACCATTCTTCATTGGAAAATTCTTCCAGTTCTGTGAGATTCCTGGGTCGTCGGTTTTCAATGATGTTCAGATCAAGGGACTGTGAGGGCCATTGTAAAACCTTTAGCTTGCACCTTTTGAGGTAGTCTACTGTGGATGGGTTTAGGATCATTATCAGTTTGTAGAAACCATCCTCTCTTCAATGTCCACTTCTTTTTTTTTTTTTTTTTTACAGATGGCGTTATGTTTGCATCAAGAATTTGCAGAAATTTTATTAAATCCATTCTTCCCTCTACCTGTGAAATGTTCCCCGTGCCATTGGCTGCAACACAATCGCAAAGAATGATTGATCCACCCCCCATGCTTAATGGTTGGCGAGATGTTCTGTTCATGAAATTATGTGCCCTTTTTTCTCCACACAATCTTTTGATCATTGTGGCCAAAGAGTTATATTTTAACCTCATCGGTCCACAGGAATTGTTTCCAAAATTCATCAGGCTTGTTTAGATGTTATTTTCCATTATTCTGACAATGAACTTTATGGTAAAGAGGCATGACAAGTATTCTACTCATGACATCTATAAAGGCCATATTTGTGCAGGTCCCGCTGAACAGTAGAACAATGTACCACAACTCCAGAGTCTGTTAAATCTTTCTGAAGGTCTTTTGCAGTCAAGCGGGAGTTCTGATTTGTCTCTCTAGCAATCCTACGAGCAGCTCTCACTGAAATTTTGCTTGGTCTTCCAGACCTTATCTTGACTTTCACTGTTCTTGTTAACTGCCATTTCTTAATTACATTTCGAACGGAGGAAAGGGCAACTTGAAAACGCTTTGCTATCTTCTTATAGCCTTCTCCTTCTTTGTGGGCCTCCATCATTTTCACAGTGCTAGGCAGCTGCTTAGAAGAACGTATGGCTGCTTTTTTTTGACACAAGGTTAGAGGAAGCTGGGTTTTTATAAAGCTTGGAAACGTGCATCACCTGGCCTTTACTAATGATGATAGTGAACAAGCCATAACCCTAACAGGCTAACTAAGGTCTGAAACCTTGGTCAAAGTTATATGAGCACACATCTCCAAGGGTGGACAAACTGATAATTTTTTTTTCTGCCTAAAATACAAAGGAAATGTGTCATCATTAAATTTAGGCTTTATATAGAGGATTTCATCTTCAACTTGCTTAACTGTTCACAATACCAGTCATTTTGACCAGGGGTGCCAAACTTTTACATCCCACTGTATATCTGTCAGGGTCCAACCAGGGCTTAACTATCGCCACAACTGGGGGTCCTGAATCTCCTGTGTAAATGTAGCAAGGGACCATTCTGCGTGCTTGTACTCAATGTCTATTGGCCTTCCAAATAGTAAGAAATTGTAGTGCACAAAAACTGAGTTCTAGGTGCAAATAAAGTGGGGTATAAGACCCTTCAAATGCTGCAATGATTTACTGTACACTCTAGTTTTGATGCAAAAGTGTTATATACTTTTTTTAGGATATTTATGACATTTCGACCCTCCCCGGTCTTATTCATAAGTGTCGCTTATGTAACTTCACTGCATCTTGTGTAAATGTCAACAATTAAACTACACCTTGGAAATATTACCTTAATAAAACTGAATATATGCACAAACCACTAACATAGTATGCACACAATAGTAAGCATACATTGTATTTTCATTAATATTCTGCATCACACAGCATTTATTTTCCAAGTTCAGACCTGTGTGGTAGAAGTAGAAGAAGACGGGGTGATGGAACAGCCTCTGCTGTATGGAGTAAGGGAGCTCTGGTGAGACAGGAGGCTGGAGGGGAGTGGAGTGCTGCAGGCCGTCCTCACAGAGATGGGGTCCTTGTTACTGGTGTAGATCCCTGATGAGAAGAATACATAGCATCAGCAGGAAAGTAGAGTAAACCTGTCAGATTCACATGAACATTTTCATTCACATTGGTTTGACTCCTGTGACAACCCCAGCGCCAATATACAAGTATTCTTTTTGTACCTGATGACATCAGGGGCGATTCCATGCTGAGACTGTGCAAAGAGGATGAGTGAGTATACTGCCTTGGTGGCAGGGACATGGCAGAAGAGGCAACGCTGTGAGGTGGGTTGTTCTTGCTACCCCGAGGCCTCCCAGGACCATGCCTGCTTTTCCTGCTTCCTTTATGCTTTTTCTCTCGTGGGGGCTCACTACCTTCTCTGCTCCACCTCTGTGGTCTATGATCACCAGAAGAGGAATCCCATGGTCGGGGATGAGTGGATGAGTCACTTGAAAAGCGCATGATAGAGCCAAAGCTGGAGAAGGTGAGTTCTGGAGGAGAAGATGGTGTGGGTCTAGAAGGTCTTCCCACTTCTTCATCTTCGTCTTCTTCCTCATCCTCCTCTTCTTCCTGCTCTTCCAATTTAGGGAATGTGACCAGTTCGGGGGGAGAGGAAGCACTACCTGCAATGTGAGATCTGATGAGTGGCAAGAAAATGGCACCTTTACATGACATGCTTGCTTGACTGTTTGTGCAACTACATCAGAAATGAATGGAGAGAGCCGCAGACATGTACATCCACCTCTTCATTAATTCTCCACTTGGCATTTGGGTGACCCCCGTTCTGGAGACGTTTAATGGGGAGATAACTCTTTGGCTAGCTGCATATTATACAGTACACAACTTTAACGATTCATTCCTGGCTGGTTATAATAACACAACTCTTCGACAATACTGAGCTGTCAACTTGTTGATTATCGTCAATCTATATCTGTCTTTAAAGCAGACCAATAAGAAACTATCAGCAAAAAAAAAAAAAAGTGTATTTATCATGTTATGGGGTTGCCCATACCTGCCAATCAATTAGGATTATCTCTATATGAGAAGAAAATAATTGTGATACATACCCATAGAGGAAGTACTGCCAGCCCCTGGCACCCCTTTGCCAACTCCTGCCTTTCGGCCTCTATGACCTGATGGCTTTTTTTCCCTTCTCTGACCTGGACACCTCTGGACTGTCAGTACTGCTTTCCAGCTGTATGGACCCAGAGCAAGATATAACATGAGAGAAATGCATGTACAGGAAGAAGAGGTTTTGTTAACACTTGAACTTTTAGATTACAGCTAATTAAATTAATTCTACATCAAGATAAAAACTGGTCAAAACTCTAACAGTGTGGATCTGACCATATGAGATCACAGAAAATATACCTTCTCTGTAGTTATGGGTAACAAAGGAGGGACAGTTATGTGACCTGGTGAATCGCGATGCTTCCGATGACGAATTCTCTCCCTGTCTTTGTGACTCTAGAAAAATTTTAGAAAGTTTAAAAATTATAAAACTAAAAACAAAAAAAAAAAAACATCATCTAGTCAACAAAATTTATTGCTCTTCACATTCACAGGGGTTCCAGCAGTTTGCTATACTATTATAGCTGTAGTATGAAATGAATAATGGGAAAATTTTCAAAATGATAATAAATTTACCTCCGGTTACAAAAACTGATGACAGCATAAAATAAGGACGGATCCCAATTCCAGAGCTCTGCCACTTTCTGGACTCCTTCCAACACTTCTGATTTCAAAAAATGCTGAGACCACATGATCTTGCCACCCGCTAAATCAGATCTCTGGTGTGACCAAGCGGCTAACCCGCAGCCACTCAAATAGCAGGGACAGAGCAATGGGACAAATAAACAGTGGCTACTGAAAAACAGAGAGTAGCACAGGCCCCTGGAGGGGAACCCGGCTAACCTCCCACAAAAGTGCAGGCAAAAAATGGAAATAGCAAACACGATAGAAACAAGCAGCAAATAACTTATCTGAAAGTAGCAGACAAAGGCAAGACATAAGCTGACTTCCAAATGAACCAGGAAACAACAATTGATCACCGGCGAGGATCATGGGAAGGCAGCTCACTTATATCAGCCCAGTCAGTCTCTCCCGATTGCCAGTCGTCGCTCGCAGGTGATGGACTTCTATTATTCAACACTGGTTCAATACCCTCAGCAACCACCAGAGGGAGCCCCAACTCAGAAGTCATTTCCAACATGCTCACAACATTATACTATTTAATGCAATACTACAGAAATTGCAGTATATAGAGGAATAGCAGTTCTCCTAAGGAGCACAGCCTGTACCTAAGCTTCATTGGAGAACCAAGAGGTCAGCGACACAGGCATTTGGCAGGCCCCTGGTTGCCATGGCATACCATCACTTAACTGTGATCAAAGAATGACAGCGGCATTTACATAGTTAAACCACAGCGATCAAGGAAAGCTCCGGTCGCTGCACTTACAGGCAGAAGCTAGCTATGAAATACAGCCTGCACCTGCCTGGTATAAAGTAGGCTCAGCTTCTGGGACTGCTTAACCCCTTCATGACGGAGCCCTTTTCCGTTTTTGCGTTTCTGTTTTTTGCTCCCCTTCTTCCCAGAGGAATGACTTTTTTATTTTTCCATCAAAATGGCCATGTGAGGGCTTGTTTTTTTGCAGGACGAGTTGGACTTTTGAACGACACCATTGGTTTTACCATATCGTGTACTCAAATACAGGAAAAAAATTCCAAGTGCGGTGAAATTGCAAAAAAAACACAATTCCACGTTTTTTTTTAAAGTTTTTTTTTACCATGTTCACCAAATACTAAAATGGACCTGCCATTATGATTCTCCAGGTCATTACGAGTTCATAGACACTAAACATGGCTAGGTTTTTTTTTATTTTAGTGGTGGAAAAAAAATCCAAAGTTTGTTAAAAAAAAAAAAAAAAAAAAAATTGCGTCATTTTTTGAGACCCGTAGCGTCTCCATTTTTCATGATCTCAGGTTGGGTGAGGGCTTATTTTTTGCATTCCGAGCTGACATTTTTAATGATGCCATTTTAGTGTAGCTACGATCCCCCGTTATTGCATTTTAATGCAATGTTGCGGCAAACAAAAAAACTTACGTCGTTTAGCGATCGGGTTATTTCTTTTTTTATATTGATAGATCGGGCGATTCTGAACGCGTCGATACCAAATATGTGTATGTTTGATTTGTTTTTATTGTTTTATTTTGAATGGGGCAAAAGGGGGGGGGTGATTTAAACTTTTATATTTTTTAATATTTTTAAAAACTTTTTTTTTATTTTTTTTACATTTGGCATGCTTCAAAACTCTTCGTGGGAGACTAGAAGCTGCCATAACCCTCTCGGCTCTGCTACATAGAGGCGATGATCAGATCACCTGTATGTAGCAGAATTTCTGACTTGCTATGAGCACCGACCACCAGGTGGCACTCATAGCAATCCGGCATTCACAACCATAGAGGTCTGCAGGAGACCTCTGGTTGTCATGCCATCGGTGACCTGCGATTACATGACGGGGGTCACCAATGGACGGATTTCCGGTGCCATTGCCGGAAGTGTGACAGCGTCATTTAACGGGATAATAGCCGCGGATGGATCACGATTGCAAATGTGGCTTTTCCGGGCACATGTCAGTTGTTCAAAACAGCTGACAAGTGCTGGAAAAGATGTGGGCTCACCGCCGAAGCCCACATCAAAGGGTGAGACACAACATGCGCTGTACTAGTACGGCGCATGTCGTGAAGGGATTAACACATTCCTTATCAACTTAGATGAAAATGTACATCATAGGTTGATAATGGGTTAATGTGCATTGCCCAGTTTTAAAAACGTAACAGCTTAATCACAAGCCATCAAAAACTGAACAAACAAATCTGGCCAAAAACATACCTTTTTCTGTCGCTCTCGATATAAGAGAGGCTTTTCTATAGAAGGGGAACCCGACCGGCTACATCGTCCTGGGATGAAAGGGCAAGGGAGACGGGAGACTTTCTGAGTAACAGAAATAAAAGAATATTATATAATTTGTTAGAACACAAAACATCAGGGACAAGAGTAATCTTTTAAAGCAATGTAGATTATCCGACATAAAGCTTTTATAATCTTTCGGCAGTATAAGTGATAAATGAATGATCAATGAGGGCCCCCATCACTGGGGCTTCCATCGTACATTAGAACAGTTATGCCAAGTTTGTCGATTGCCCCGTGCCAAATAAAACATCTAGAGCACCTGTTAGGGGACTTGAAGACATACCTCTATGGATGAAGGTCGTTTTAGCAATGTGGAGAAAGAGTCCTGAAACTAAACCCTGCCACCTTGATTGTCGGCTCCAATGCTGCGACATCTACTAGTGTCTTTAGCATGTGCTGTGCTTTCCCGGCCTGTCAGATGAGCAGCATTTTCCCTGACGCTGCCATCAATGAAGCTGTTGCTCACAGTAGAAAGAGTACAAGCAAGTGCTGAACCGAGAGCGCATGTTGCATGCCCAAAATTTCTGTGCATGTCTTCCATCAAAAACAAGGGGGCAGCATCAGATGGGAATCTTTCCAGCTCTGGGACTGCACTTGGGAAACCTGGGAGCAAAATTAAATTTTTGCTAACCATCCAAAGTAAGCAAACTGCTGTGGCCTGGTATTATCAGCCTGAAATACAAGTCCCAGTAGTCTGCTTTACTCTGGCTGGTTAACAAATAAAGGGGGACCACACGCTCTCTTTTTTTAAAAAAATTTTATTTAGTAAAAAAAAAAAGAAAAAGGAAAGGACATTACATATTACTGACCTCTCTCTGCTTTCACGTACTTCCGGATGTGACACAAGATTCATCATATGTAAATTAGTATACATGCGTAGTAAGCTGCATTTCCGCAGTTATTACACATGTAACTAATAATTAGATGCAGTTTTGCCGCATCTAATGATAGGTTTATGGGAAATTTACGCTGCAAGAAGAACTGAGCGTCTCTGTATTGTAAATAGTCTGGAAACAACCGCGGCATGTCCGTTTACACAGGTCTGAACGCATAGTGGAGATGGGATTTCATGAAATGCTGTAACATCTGGACGCTGCAGATGTATGCAGCGTCCAACCCGCAGAGTTTACTGACTGTGTGCACACACCCTCAGAGTATGTTTCCACGGTCAGTTTTGGCAGCGCTTTGAACGCAGCGGATACCCACTCCGTCCAAAGCGCTGCCCCCTTTTCTACACTCGGGATTCTGCATGTTTTCATTGAACACATAGGGAATCACCGCATCCTATACATAGACTGTGCTATTTATCTTGCGGATACTGAACATCTCTGCAAGACAAATAGACATGCTGTGGTCTGGAAGGACGCGCCGTATGTGCGTATACGCGGGTGTGCCGCCTGCGTGTTTGTACGCATAGTGAAGATGGGATTTCATAAAATCCCCTCCATTATGCTGAACATCTGGACTCTGGGATTGGAGCATGGCTGTACGCCCGGGCCCAAACCGCAGCAAAAAACTGAAAAAGGGAAAAATACCCTAATATACGCAAACAGAAATCACTTTTTTTTTCTTTCCAGAAGCAATTTTCAATACTTTATTTCAAGTGACAAAAAAAACGCTGTAAGAAAAAACGATGTAAAAAATGCATCAAAAATAAGGTCCTTCCAGGACCTCAGATGCGTTTCACCTGCGTCAAATCCGAGAAAAAACTGAGCCAAACCTGAACGTGGGGGAAAAGTACCCTTAGGGCCGCAAAGAACCCCCCAATCCATGCTTCCAGATGTTACAGCAAGTGGGGGGGATTTTTTGAAAATTCATCTCCACTATGCGTACAAGCTGAGGGGCAGACCCCGTATATGCCATGCCGGTCTTTTTTAGACCGCAAAAGTCTCTTTATCTTGCGAAGACCTTTGTCTCGCAGGGTAAAAACACCATTCTATGTATAGATCATGTTTCCAAAAAACTGCCTAAAAAAAGCTGGGAGCCCCTTTGTGCGGAGCCGGGGATCTGCTCATCCAAAGCACTGCCCTTCCAACCGAGGGACAAACCCTTTAAAAAACCAGAGTTGCATTCACAATTTCTGAGCTAAATATCCCAGCTTCACCTGGATTAAAATTTCACAAACGTCCTAAACACATTTTGATGTCAGAAAAAAAACCCCCATTTAATTATGGGAAGATAAAAATTGGAAAAGGGGCTACTTCCATGCACCACTCCCCCGATCCGTGCAGTCTTGGTGCAACGCCCCACATGTTTTCAGATCATTAAAAAGTCAAAAAAGGTGCAAGGGACAAACATTTCCCCCAAGGAATCTCTCTATTGCTATCGCATACAAAAGGGTAAAAAATACAGGACAATACAAGGCTTTTTTAAGCCAAATAAAAAAAAGAGGGGGCGACCCTTTTTTTTTTTTTG
>JARQOD010000003.1:154478002-154546781 GCA_033576555.1 Oophaga sylvatica
CCAAAATTTCTGTGCATGTCTTCCATCAAAAACAAGGGGGCAGCATCAGATGGGAATCTTTCCAGCTCTGGGACTGCACTTGGGAAACCTGGGAGCAAAATTAAATTTTTGCTAACCATCCAAAGTAAGCAAACTGCTGTGGCCTGGTATTATCAGCCTGAAATACAAGTCCCAGTAGTCTGCTTTACTCTGGCTGGTTAACAAATAAAGGGGGACCACACGCTCTCTTTTTTTAAAAAAATTTTATTTAGTAAAAAAAAAAAGAAAAAGGAAAGGACATTACATATTACTGACCTCTCTCTGCTTTCACGTACTTCCGGATGTGACACAAGATTCATCATATGTAAATTAGTATACATGCGTAGTAAGCTGCATTTCCGCAGTTATTACACATGTAACTAATAATTAGATGCAGTTTTGCCGCATCTAATGATAGGTTTATGGGAAATTTACGCTGCAAGAAGAACTGAGCGTCTCTGTATTGTAAATAGTCTGGAAACAACCGCGGCATGTCCGTTTACACAGGTCTGAACGCATAGTGGAGATGGGATTTCATGAAATGCTGTAACATCTGGACGCTGCAGATGTATGCAGCGTCCAACCCGCAGAGTTTACTGACTGTGTGCACACACCCTCAGAGTATGTTTCCACGGTCAGTTTTGGCAGCGCTTTGAACGCAGCGGATACCCACTCCGTCCAAAGCGCTGCCCCCTTTTCTACACTCGGGATTCTGCATGTTTTCATTGAACACATAGGGAATCACCGCATCCTATACATAGACTGTGCTATTTATCTTGCGGATACTGAACATCTCTGCAAGACAAATAGACATGCTGCGGTCTGGAAGGACGCGCCGTATGTGCGTATACGCGGGTGTGCCGCCTGCGTGTTTGTACGCATAGTGAAGATGGGATTTCATAAAATCCCCTCCATTATGCTGTAACATCTGGACTCTGTGGATTGGACGCTATGGCTGTACGCAGCGTCCAATCCGCAGCAAATACTGAAAGTGGAAACATACCCTAATATATCTGCAAACAGGAAATCACTTTTTTTTTCTTTCCCAGAAGTCAATTTTCAACTAGCTTTATTTCAAGTGACAAAAAAAACGCATGTAATGAAAAAACGCATGTAAAAAATGCATCAAAAACTAAGGTGACCTTCCAGTGACCTCAGATGCAGATTTCACCTGCGTCAAATCCTGAGAAAATACTGAGCCAATCCTGAACGTGGAAACGTACCCTTAGGGCCGCAACGAACCCCTCCAATCCACTGCTTCCAGATGTTACAGCATAGTGGAGGGGATTTTATGAAATTCCATCTCCACTATGCTACAAGCATGCAGGTGACAGACCCCCGTATATGCACATGCGGCGCGTCTTTCTAGACCGCAACATGTCTCTTTATCTTGCGAAGACGCTTCGTCTACGCAGGATAAATAGCACCATTCTATGTATAGGATGCAGTGTTTCCAAATCACTGCGCGTAGAAAAGCTGGCAGCACTTTGTGCGGAGCCGGGTATCTGCTGCATCGAAAGCACTGCCATTCCAGACAGAGGAGACAAACCCTTAAAGTCCAGAGTTGCATTCACAATTCTGAGCTGAAATATCCCAGCATTCAGCTCTGGATTAAATCTGCACAGAACTTGTTCCTAAGATTCACATTTTGATGTCAGAAAAATAACTCTCCCATTGAATTATGGGAAGATAAATTTGGAAAAAGGTCTACTTCCATGCACCACTCCGTGATCCGTGCAGTCTTGGTGCAACGCCTCACAGTGTTGTCAGATCATTAAAAAGTCAAAGAAGGTGCAAGGCACAAGACATTCTCCTCCAAGGAATCTCTCTATTTGCTATCGCATACAAAAGGTAAAAAATACAAGTGACATATACAAGGGCTTTTTCAAGCCAAATAAAATAAGAGGTGCGACCTTCTTTGATTTTTTTATGGGAAGATCACCGTTTGGAAAATCTCTGCTTGTTGACTGCAGAAATGTGAATGCAGTATTTCCTGCTGCTTGTAGCAGTTTGCCATAAGCAGGCTATACACCAACAGCCCATAGAGGCCAACAGCCCATAGAGGCCAACAGCCCATAGAGGCCAACAGCCCATAGAGGCCAACAGCCCATAGAGGCCAACAGCCCATAGAGGCCAACAGCCCATAGAGGTTTTATGGATAACCATGAAGCCATAGGGAGTTAGAAATATAGACCTGCTGTAGATCTGGAAAGTGCTACTAAAGATTGGAGCCATTAACAACATTATTTATCAGGGGATTGCTAGTCAAGCAATTCTGTAAGCGTGCTTTCACATTGCTTTCAGTTACCTGTTTGATGGCCCCGTCAGGGCAAGTCTAAAACGGGATGATGTAAGTGTCGACGGGGCCATATACTATAATGGTACTGGCAGAGTGAACTTGAGCTCTGCCGACACCATTATAGCCTATGGTCTGTCAGTGCATATGCCCGAATCCCGTTTTGCAGGGGGTTCAGACTTGCGTAAGCCCAGACGAGGCAACCGAACAGGTGCCGGAACACAATGTGAAAGAACCCTGTTTTTAAAGCTACTTTAACTTCACGTGCAGATAGTTAAACGTTAAACTGGTAACAGAGAAGCAAACCGAGACTGGTACCTGTGGATCTCTCACCATCTTGTTATAGTGGTATTTGCAGTATCCAATATACTTTACGTTGTCCACTTCCTGAGCTTCCTCCTCACATAACAGACCAGCCATCTGAGCACTATGATTAGAAAAAATAATAAGAACATCAAAATGGCCAATCAAAAGTTTGAACACAGTGCTGATCCCTATTCCACAACTGTTCTAAGCCAGAAAATGGAAGGAACCACTCAACTAAGTAAAATGAAACAACAGTCCATCATTACTTTGACTGACCTTTATATCTTAACCTGAAAAAATGCTTGAACCTTGAAAGTATCCTTAAGTGCAGTCATGAGAACCAACAACCTCTATAATGAAACTGGCTCTCGTGAGGACCACCTCAGGAACTAAAGACCAAGAATTACCACTGCTGCAGAGGATAAATTTGTCAGAGTTACCAGCCTCAGGGATCACAATTAACAGCACCTCAGATAACACCTCTCAGAAAAGACATCAAATAGTCGACGCATCTCAACATTAGCCTCCACAAGAGACTGTGAGAAGTAGGCCTTTTTAATAAATGCAAAAAGCCACTATTAAGGAACGCAAAAAAGAAGAGACCAGTTTGGGTCAAGCAACACTAGGACTGGAGAGTAGAGCAGTGGAAATGTGTACCGTGGTCTGACAAGTCAAAATTTTTCATTTTGTTAGGCAGAAAAGGTGCAGTGAATGGTTTATACATGTATGGTGACCACAGTGAGGCAGGTTATGGAAGGCGTGATTGTATGGGGGTGCTTTTCTGACACAGTTAGTGATTTATTCCAAATTCAAGTTGTACTTACTCAGCATGGCTACCACAGGATTCTACATGACATGCCATCCCATTTGGTTTGCACTTAGTGGGACCCTCATTTGTGCTGTAACAGGACAATGACCCAAAACACACCTTCAGGCTAAAGTAAGGACTATGTAATCAAGAAGCAAAGGGATTTAAGTACTGCATCAGATTGAAGGCAAAGCAGCCAACAAGTGCACAGCACCTCTGGGAACTCCTCCAAGACTATTAGAAAGCTATCCTAATTAATCTGCTTGATAAAATGCTAAGGGGGTGTAAAGCTGTCATCAGAGTAAACGAGGTGGTACTTTGAGGAATCTATGGTTCAACACGAATTCTGGTTTGTTTCACACGTTTCTTTACTCTTAGTTTCCATATCTGTTCCTTCATTGTCTTCCCGTCTCATAAATCGATGGTAAATTCATATGATAAACCATCCCTGTTGGTGTAGTGCCGAGTCTGATGATTCACTTTTCTTCCCTGAATGGCGATGAGAAGTACTTCTAAACTGTGCCTGGTGCTGCATATCTGAGCTAAATCCGTGTTCCACCCCTATAAAACGTATATTATGCCACAAAATCATGGCTAAAACAGTTTGTGAAAGGACCTATACATTTTGCACTAGTTTCATAGTGATATGATAACTTCTCACCATGTCACATGGAATGCCTGGCGACACCCATGTCTGTTACAAGTCATACAGGCCCCAGATGCAGCCCTGCTTTCTCGTCCTTGGTCTTCACATATATAGCAAGTCTACGGAAGGAAACATAGTGAGACTGGAAAATATAATGAAGGCAGACAGCTGGCAAAACACACATCAGTGACATTCTGAAAGTTGAGCCAATTACCTTGTTAAAGCGATCATGTGGCACATACTGCAGGACTATGGGCTCCATTGTCAACACATTCGCAAACTGAACCTCTGGGATATATAATGCACACACCACATGTGCCCAGCCTGGGGAGAGCAACAACATGAAATTTAAACAAAAAGTTTTCAGGTCAAGCAGTCATCTCTATTCCGTCAAATCTACTAATACTGCTACTTAGTGTCAATGGCTAGCCATAAATGTTAGGTTCGACCATCAGAATGGGGCACGATTATCCCTGTGTACATGTTCAACCTTGCTCGATTTGTTCACTATGGGAATGCCGAGAGTTGCGCTTGGCTTCTTCTGGCAATCCCTTAGAGAATGTATAAAGCATCTGACCTGCAGCTCCATTTTGTAATAAGGATAAAACTGTCCAGTTGGGGGGGGGGGGGTTAAACATTTCAAGTTCTGACCACACCAATCAGTAAGTTATCACCCATCACTAGGATAGCTGATAACTTGTTTCACCAGACATCCTTTTTAAAGACTCTACAATAGTTAACAGAGCCGCCATTTGGGCATTACTGTCCTTATTGGTGTATGGAGCCCGGTGAGGAGAAGCAAAGAGGGGGTCTGGATACAGTCTTTTGCTTCTGCTCACCGGACCCCAGGGTATAACAATGCATTGGCGCAGGGAGCTCCATGGCCGTCAAAACAGAATGGTAGATCTCTCTGCCTTTCTTTCCCACTCCAGTGAGCTCCTTCTACCTTTTCTGTGATGCGCTGGTGATAGCGCCTACGTAATGACGTTATCGCATAGGCAACAGCATGTACGCGCGCCAGGGTACCAGTCCAGAATTGAAGCTGCAGGGGATCGTATAAGAGGTATGAAAAACTTTTTTTTTTAATAAAATTAAATGAGTGTGGAGGGAGCAAATGATGATGAATTGTGGGTGGGGGATAGGGAACTGCAAAGGATGAATTGTGAGATGGGGACAGCAAATGAAGTGTTGAAGGTGGGGGACAGGGACTGCAAACGATGATGAATTGAGTGTGGATAGTGGGGACAGCAAATGATGACGAGGGTGGAGGTGGGAGAGAGAGAGAGGACATGATATAATGAATTTGAGAGGAGGGGTCATGTAAAAAGAATTATATATTCATGGTGGGTGCATGTCTGCATTCAGCTGCATAGTGTAGAAGTTGGAGGAAAAGTGAGGAATGTGCTCTGGAAGCGGTGCTCTAGATAACTGTGTATTATTTTCTGCAGAGACGAGTCCTGGGTGGACGAAGTGATGTCGGTTTGCGGTGGATGAAGAAGAAAAGCAAAGATGAAGAACTTCAACTAGAGACGTCACTGGTGAGTCAGTATGTTACCTGTACACTTACACTATATAGTATATTCAGAGCTCCTGTGTATAATGTCACTGGTGATCACTGTTTTACCTGCACGCAGACACTATATACAGAGCACATGTGTATAAAGTCACTGGTGATCCCTGTATTACCTGTACACTATACACTATATACAGAGCTCCTGTGTATAATGTCACTGGTGATCCTTGTATTCTGTATACTATATACAGAGCTCCTGTGTTTACTGTCATTTGCGATTACATCATTAAATGTACACTATAAACTATATACAGATCTGTGTATAATGTCTCATGTGAGTCACTGTATTACCTGTACACTTTATATACAGAGTTCCTGTGTATCATGTCACCGGTGATCCTTGTACACTATATAAAGAGCTTTAGTGTATAATGCAAGCAGTGATTACTGTATTACCTCTGCACTGACATTACATACAGAACTCCTGTCTATAATGTCACTGGTGATCCCTGTATTACCTGTACACTAGATCCAGAGCTTCTGTGTTTAACCCCTTCACCCCCAAGGGTGGTTTGCACGTTAATGACCGGGCCAATTTTTACAATTCTGACCACTGTCTCTTTATGAGGTTATTACTCTGGAACGCTTCAACGGATCTTCGCGATTCTGAGATTGTTTTCTCGTGACATATTGTACTTCACGTTAGAAGTAAAATTTCTTCGATATAACTTGCGTTTATTTTTGAAAAAACCGCAAATATGGCGAAAATTTTTAAAATTTTGCAATTTTCAAACTTTGAATTTTTATTCCCTTAAAACAGAGAAATATGTCACATAAAATAGTTAAGAAATAACATTTCCCACATGTCTACTTTACATCAGCACAATTTTGGAACCAAAATTTTTTTTTTGTTAGGAAGTTATAAGGGTTAAAAGTTGACAAGCGATTTCTCATTTTTACAACAAAATTTACAAAGCCATTTTTTTTAGGGACCACCTCTCATTTGAAGTCACTTTGAGGGGTCTATATGGCAGAAAATACCCAAAAGTGACACCATTCTAAAAACTGCACGCCTCAAGGTACTCAAAACCACATTCAAGAAGATTATTAACCCTTCAGGTGCTTCACAGGAACTAAAGCAACGTGGAAGGAAAAAATGAATATTTAACTTTTTAGCCACAAAAATGATCTTTTACAAACTTTTTTTTATTTTCACAAGGGTAAAAGGAGAAAATGGACAGATAAGGTTGTTATGCAATTTCTCCTGAGTACGCCAATACCCAATATGTGGGGGAAAACCACTGTTTGGGCACACGGCAGAGCTCGTAAGGGAAGGAGTGCCGTTTGACTTTTTCAAACTAAAATTGGCTGGAATTGAGATTGGACGCCATGTCGTGTTTGGAGAGCCCCTGATGCGCCTAAACAGTGGAAACCCCCACAAGTGACACCATTTTGGAAACTAGACCCCCTAAGGTACTTATCTAGATCTGTTGTGAGCACTTTAAACCCCCAAGTGTTTCACAAAAGCTTATAATGCCTGGGTGTGAAAAAAAAAAAAAAAACAATTTTCCACAAAAATGATTTTTTAGTCCCAAATTTTTGAATTTTCCCAAGGAAATTGGACCCCAAAAGTTGTTGTCCAATTTGTCCTGAGTACGCTGATACCCCATATGTGGGGGGGGGGAAACTGTTTGGGTGCACGGCAGGGCTTGGAAAGGAAGTAGTAACGTTTTGGAATGCAGACGTTGATGGGGGTCATGTTCCGTTTGCAGTGCCCCAGATGAGCCTAAATAGTGGAAACCCCCCACAAGTGACCCCATTTTGGAAACTAGACCCCCTAATGAACTTATCTAGATCTTTGGTGAGCACTTTGAACCCCCAAGTGCTTCACACAAGTTTATAATGCCCGGGCATGAAAATAAAAAATCCTATTTTTTTCCCCAAAAATTATCTTTTAGTCACTAATTTTTTATTTTCCCAAGGGTAACAGGAGAAATTGGACCACGGAAGTTGTTGTCCAATTTGTCCTGAGTACGCTGATACCCCATATGTGGGGGGGAACCACTGTTTGGGCTCACGGCAGAGCTCGGAATGGAAGGAGCACCATTTGACTTTTTCCAACCAAAATTGGCTGGAATTGAGATTGGATGCCATGTTGCATTTGGAGAGCCCCTGATGTGCCTAAACAGTGGAAACCCCCCACAAATGACCCCATTTGGGAAACTAGACCCCCTAAGGAATTTTTCTAGATCTTTGGTGAGCAATTTGAACCCCCAAGTGCTTCACACAAGTTTATAATGTAGAGCCGTAAAATTTAAAAATCATTTTTTTCCACAAAAATGATCTTTTCACCCCAATTTTTATTTTTCCAAGGGTAACAAGACTCCAAAAGTTATTGTGCAATTTGTCCTGAGTGCGCTGATACCCCATATGTGGGGGTAAACCACTGTTTGGGTGCATGGCAGAGTTTGGAAGGGAAGGAGCGCCGTCTGACTTTTTCAACGCAGAATTGGCTGGACGCCATGTCGTGTTTGGAGAGCTCCTGATCTGCCTAAACAGTGGAAACCCCCATAAATGACACCATTTTGGAAACTAGACCCCTCAAGGAACTTATCTAGATGTGTGGTGAGAACTTTTAACCCCCAGGTGTTTCACTAAAGTTTATAACGTACAGCCGTAAAATAAAAAATCCTTTTTTTTTTTTTACAAAAATGATTTTTTCGCCCCTAATATTTTATTTTCACAAGGGTAACAGAAGAAATTGGAACCCAAAAGTTGTTGTCCAATTTGTCCTGAGTACGCTGATACCCAATATGTGGGAGAAAACTACTGTATGGGCGCACGTCAGGGCTCGGAAGGGAAGTAGTGACGTTTTGGATTGCAGACTTTGATGGAATGGTCTGGGGGCGTCATGTCACATTTGGAGAGCCCCTGATGCACCTATACAGTGGAAACCCCCACAAGTGACCCCATTTTGGCAAACAGACCCCACAAGGAACTTATCTAGATGTGTGGTGAGCACTTTGAACCCCGAAGTGCTTCACAGAAGTTTATAACGTACAGCCGTAAAAATAAAAAATATTTTTTTTTTTACAAAAATGATTTTTTCGCCCCAATATTTTATTTTCACAAGGGTAACAGGAGAAATTGGACCCAAAAGTTGTTGTCCAATTTGTCCTGAGTACGCTGATACCCAATATGTGGGAGAAAACTACTGTATGGGCGCACGTCAGGGCTCGGAAGGGAAGTAGTGACGTTTTGGATTGCAGACTTTGATGGAATGGTCTGGGGGCGTCATGTCGCATTTGGAGAGCCCCTGATGCGCCTAACAGTGGAAACCCCCCACAAGTGACCCCATTTTGGAAAATAGACCCCACAAGGAACTTGTCTAGATGTGTGGTGAGCACTTTGAACCCCGAAGTGCTTCACAGAAGTTTATAACGCACAGCCGTAAAAATAAAAAACTTTTTTTTTTTTTGCAAAAATGATTTTTTTGCCCCAATATTTTATTTTTACAAGGGTAACAGGAGAAATTGGACCCCAAAAGTTGTTGTCCAATTTGTCCTGAGTACGCTGATATCCAATATGTGGGAGAAAACTACTGTATGGGTACACGTGGGCTCGGAAGGGAAGTAGTGACGTTTTGGATTGCAGACTTTGATGGAATGGTCTGGGGGCGTCATGTCGCATTTGGAGAGCCCCTGATGCGCCTAAACAGTGGAAATCCCCAAAAAGTGACCCCATTTTGGCAAATAGACCCCACAAGGAACTTATCTAGATGTGTGGTGAGCGCTATGAAGCCCCAAGTGCTTCACAGAAGTTTATAATGTACAGCCGTAAAAACAAAAAAATAATTGTTTTTGTACAAAAATGATATTTTCGCCCCCAGTTTTTTATTTTCCCAAGGGTAACAGAAGAAATAGGACAAATTGCACAATAACTCTTGGGGTCCAGAGTACGCTGATACCCCATATGTGGGGATAAACTACTGTTTGGACGCATGGCAGAGCTGAGAAGTGAAGGAGCACCGTTTGACTTTTTCAACGCAGAATTGGCTGGAACTGAGATCAGACGCCATGTCACATTTGGAGTGCCCCTGATGTGCCTAAACAGCGGAAACCGCCCAATTCTAACTCCAACCCTAACCCCAACACACCCCTAACCCTAGTCCCAACCCTAACCACAAACCTAACCCTAACACACCCCTAATCCCAACCCTAACCCTAATCCTAACTTTAGCGAAAAACCCTAACCCTAACTTTAGCCGCAACCCTAACCCTAATGGGAAAATGGAAATAAATACTTTTTTTTAATTTTATTATTTTTCCCTTACTAAGGGGGTGATAAAGGGGGGTTTGATTTACTATTTATAGCGGGTTTTTATGATTGGCAGCTGTCACGCTAAAAGACGCTTTTTATTGCAAAAATAGTTTTTGCATCATCACATTTTGAGAGCTATAATTTTTGCATATTTTGGCCCACAGAGTCATGTGAGGTCTTATTTTTTGCGGGACGAGTTGACGTTTTTATTGGTACCATTTTTGAGCACGTGACGTTTTTTGATCGCTTTTTATTTCGATTTTTGGGAGGTTAGAATGAACAAAATCAGCAATTCATGAATTTCTTTTGGGGGAGGCGTTTATACCGTTCCGCGTGTGGTAAAATTGATAAAGCAGTTTTATTCTTCGGGTCAGCACGATTATGGCGATACCTCATTTATATCATTTTTTCATGTTTTGGCGCTTTTATAGAATAAAAACAATTTTATATAAAAAATAATTATTTTTGCATCGCTTTATTCTGCGAGCTATAACTTTTTTATTTTTTCGCTGATGATGCTGTATGACGGCTCGTTTTTTGCGGGACAAGATGACGTTTTCAGCGGTACCATGTTTTTTTATATCGGTCTTTTTGATCGCGTGTTATTCCACTTTTTGTTCGGCGGTATGATGATAAAGCATTGATTTTTTGCTTCGTTTTTTTTTTTTTTTAAGGGGTTCACTAAAGGGGTTAACTAGTGGGACAATTTTATAGGGGGGGGTCGTTACGGACGCGGCGATACCAAATATGTGTACTTTTATTGCTTTGTTTTTTTTATTTACAGGAAGAAGTGAATTTATTGGGGAATATTTTTTTTTTTTTTTTAATTTATTTTGGATTTTTTTTTTAAACATGTTTATTTTTATTTTTTTAACTTTTTTTACTTTGTCCCAGGGTGGGACATCACTGTATTTTGTCAGATCGCTGGTGTGACAGTGTGCACAGCACTCTGTCACACCAGCGATCGCACAGGCATAGATGCAGGCGTCTCAGTGCCTGCTCTCAGCAGGCACTGAGGAAGCCGCCTCCCTCCAGGACCCCGGCGCCATCTTGGATCCGGGTCCTGGGAGGGAGGAAGCCCTCAGAACAGCGCGATCACATCGCGCTGCTCTGAGGGTCTCAGGGGGGCGCGCAGGGAGCCCCCACCCTGCGCGATCCTCCCCTGTGCCCCCAGTACACCGCGATCATGTTTGATCGCGGTGTGCAAGGGGTTAATGTGCCGGGAGCGGTCCGTGACCGCTCCTGAACACCAGTCATGGGTGTCAGCTGTGATAATCAGCTGACACCCGGCTGCGATCGGCTGCGCTCCCCCGGGAGCGCGTCCGATCGCACGAGACGTACTATCCCATCCATGGTCATACGGGCCCAGGTACCATAGACGGGATAGTACGTCCGATGGCAGTAAGGGGTTAATGTCATCTGTGATTGCATCATTAACTGTACACTATAAACTATATACAGATCTGTGTATAATGACTCTGGTGAGTCACTGTATTAACTGTACACTATATCCACTATTCAGAGCTCCTGTGTATAATGTACATGATGATCCCTGTACACTATATACAGAGCTCCTGTGTATGATGTCACAGATGATCCTGCATTAACTATACACTACACACTAAGCTTCTGAGGAATATCTCTGGTGATCACTATATTGCCTGTACACTATATACAGAGCTCCTGTGTATGATGTCACAGGTGATCCCTGTATTACCTGTACACTATACACTAAGCTTCTGTGTATAATGTCTCTGGTGATCCCTGTATTACCTGTACACTATATACAGAGTTCCTGTATATAATGTCACTGGTGATCCCTGTAGTACCTGTACACTGACATTATATACAGAACTCCTGTGTATAATTTCACTGGTTAGTCACTGTATTACCTGTACACTACTATGTGCAGAGCTCCAGTGTATAATGGCACTTATGGTAATATTAGTATTGTATTTTTTATTAATGATCACTATTGTAGTGTGGTGGTATTTATTCCTTGAATGAGGTATTATTCGGTCACTATGTGGTGGTAACGTAATCTGGCCAAGATGCGACGGTGTTTGTTCCTTGTATGTGGTATTATTGGTCATTTTAAAAAATGTATGTGACTTATTCTCTTAAAGAAAAATAAAAATATACCTAAAAAAGGAGTATTGGATATTTTAAGAAATGTTTAATAGGTTACCGTAGAGGTGGGCCCTGCCAAAAGAGTCTGCCTTGTCATGGTGGAAGGTTTAAAAAAAATCTTTTGGCAAAACAAAAGCTGATGGCTATGTATGCGATATGGGATCCAATGGGAACTGATAATGTGTGATTGGTGACGACGTGGTGCAGAACTGGAGTTTTCCCAAGACTGGGCAGTGTAATTTTGCCAGCAAGAGGCCCTGAAATACCTGGTGGTAGCCCTGGTTAACGATAATCGTATTGTTCATGGATCGTTTTGACATACGGGAATTTGATTAATCCGTTGGATACACTTTTGACCAATACTTGCAAAAAAATGTTTTTCTCGATTGAGAAACAAGCATGTGGCGCTAAACATAGGCATATTTCCCAATTTTACATGGATTATATTGTTAATCTCAAAATGTCTTGTTGTGTATGACTCCATATACACTACAGTTCTGACCTCAAAACAAAGAGTAATTATCATATGAGAGAGGGCATCTATAAATCTAGAGTTAACCTTACCTCCATTGTCTGTTCTCTTCAGCGCCCCCTCTTTATGTGGACAAAGATCACATCTCTGCAAAGAAGAATGGTAGAATGGTCAATTACACAAATGTTTTCAGTACTCTTCATCTACAGATATTTGATATTACAGTCATGGCCAAAAGTTTTGAGAATGACACAAATATTAATTTTTACAAAGTCTACTGCTTCATTTTTCTAATGGCAATTTGCATATACTCCAGAATGTTATAAAGAGTGATCAGCTTAACAGCAATTACTTGCAAAGTCAATATTTGGCTAGAAAATGAACTTTATCCCCCAAAACACATTTCAACATCATTGCAGCCCTACCTTAAAAGGACCAGCTAACCTCTTTTCAGTGGTTGCTCCATTAACACAGGTGTGGGTGTTGATGAGGACATGGCTGGAGATCAATCTGTCATGATTAAGTAAGAATGACACCACTGGACACTTTAAAAGGAGGCTGGTGCTTGGCATCATTGTTTCTCTTCTGTTAACCATGGTTATCTCTAAAGAAACACGTGCAGTCATCATTGCAATGCACAAAAATGGCCTAACAGGGAAAAGTATCGCAGCTAGAAAGATTGCACCTCAGTCAACAATCTATTGCATCATCAAGAACTTCAAGGAGAGAGGTTCCATTGTTGCCAAAAAGGCTTCAGGGCGCCCAAGAAAGACCAGCAAGCGCCAGGATCGTCTCTAAAAAGTGTTTCAGCTGTGGGATCGGGCTACCAGCAGTGCAGAGCTTGCTCAGGAATGGCAGCAGGCAGGTGTGAGTGCATCTGCACGCACTGTGAGGCGGAGACTCTTGGAGCAAGGCCTGGTCTCAAGGAGGGCAGCAAAGAAGCCACTTCTCTCCAGAAAAAACATCATGGACAGACTGATATTCTGCAAAAGGTACAGGCAGTGGACTGCTGAGGACTGGGGTAAAGTTATTTTCTCTGATGAATCCCCTTTTCGATTGTTTGGGACATCAGGAAAACGCCTCATTCGGAGAAGACAAGGTAAGCGCTACCACCAGTCTTGTCTCATGCCAACTGTTAAGCATCCTGAAACCATTCATATGTGGGGTTGCTTCTCAGCCAAGGGAATCGGCTCTCTCACAGTCTTGCCTAAAAACACAGCCATGAATAAAGAATGGTACCAGAATGTCCTCCAAGAGCAACTTCTCCCAACCCTCCAAGAGCAGTTTGGCGATCAACAATGCCTTTTCCAGCATGATGGGGCATCTTGCCATAAAGCAAAGGTGATACCTAAATGGCTCAGGGAACAAAACATAGAGATTTTGGGTCCATGGCCTGGAAACTCCCCAGATCTTAATCCCATTGAGAACTTGTGGTCAATCATCAAGAGACGGGTGGATAAACAAAAACCTAAAAATTCTGACAAAATGAAAGCATTGATTGTGCAAGAATGGACTGCTATCAGTCAGGATTTGGTCCAGAAGTTGATTGAGAGCATGCCAGGGAGAATTGCAGAGGTCCTGAAGAAGAAGAGTCAACACTGCAAATATTGACTTGCTGCATTAACTCATTCTAACTGTCTAAATATAGCTTTTGTTACTCATATGTTTGCAATTATTATATTTCTGTCTGTGGTAAAAACATCTGTCAAACACACATAAAAACCAGAGGGCAGCAGATCATGTGAAAATATAATATTTGTGTCATTCTCAAAACTTTTGGTCATGACTGTACATAATGCTCTGGCTGGCAGACACAGAATATAGGTTACCATAACGGATAGTCTATATTCTGCTAATAATGTCTGCAGGGCAAGGGGGCGAGAGGTAACTGCGTTCTCTGCAGTGTTAGAAGCTTCTTATGAGATTTGCTACTTAAGGCCGGTGTCACACTTGCGAGTGTGATGCGAGTTAAGTCGCACGACTTTCTCGTATCAACACCCGGCACGGCCGCCCGCTCTCGAACCCGAGTGTACGGCTGCATGTATTTCTATGCAGCCGCACACTCGGGTCCGAGAGTGGGCGGACAGTGCCGGGTGTTGATGCGAGAAAGTCGTGCGACTTACTCGCATCACACTCGCAAGTGTGACGCCGACCTAAAGAGGTTGTCCACTAATTTTTCATTGTCCTATCGGTCGGGTTCCGACACCCGGCACCTCTGCCAATCAGCTGATATTGGTGGCCGGAAATAATCACTTGAAGAGCTGCTCCTTCGTCTGATAGTGGCCGCATCTGGGTACTGCATATTACCTCCTATTCAAATCAATAGGAGACGGATGTGTAGTACCCTGAGGCGGCCACTATCAGAAGAAGGAGCAGCTCTGCAAGTGAGAACTTCAATAGTCATTGACTATTGTTATGCAAGGTTTATCAATGGTGATAAGGGGATAAGTAAAGGGGCCTTTACACATAGCCAGATATTGTGACGCAACAGCGTTATCGCTAGCGATCTCGCTACGTGAGAAATGTAGCGGCGACCGGCCCCCTGCTGGCTATCGCTGATCGTGCTCGAATGCGCTGGTCCATTTTTCCATCGTTGGCGTCCCGTTGGCCAGCACTAATCGCTGTGTTTGAAGCTTAAAAACAACGAGCGACCTCGTTAGCGACGCAGAGCTCAGCGACACAGGCGTGTCAAAGCTGTTACAGGTCACGCCCCCTCTGCCCTATTGGTGAGTACAGTGCTCCCAATGTGTGAAAATTGGGCGACAACGCTGTAGCGCCTCCTTCCATTCTTTGTTCCTGTGCAGTGGATGGTATTAACCGGTTTGCCTTCTGCGTTCCCATTTGAGTCGCTATAGCGTCGATATTTTAACTGAAATCACACCGCGTTTGCTTCAGCGTCCCTGTCTGAAACGCTGAAGCACGCCCACCGAGGTCGGAATCGGTGACAATAAAGTAGTGTGACAAGGACTCAACGACCTACGAGGTCGTTATGCAAATCGCTGATCTGTCTTGCGTCGTTAAGGAGATCGGACTGTTTGAAAGCTAATTAGCGATCATGTAACGACGCACCAGCGATCTTTGCCTGGTCGGATCGTTATCGCTGGTGCGTCGCTATGTGTGAAGGGGCCTTAACTGAAAGACACCTGAGGAGTGGTTGAACAAGAGGATCAAGAGTTGCAGGACACACAAGAGGCCACCATAAAAACATGCAGGTTCCATCAACATTGTAAAAATGTTTATAGACACCTGTAGAGTGAATTCACACCATATTTACAGCAGATATTCATGTAAATAGTTAATGGAATCTGTGCTTAAAGCCAAAACAACCTCATTCAGATTAATCTGATTTTCAGTTGCCAAAATTTCTGCAACAATACTTGATGTGTGTGTGAATAAATTCATGTTTCAGCCCATTAATTGCCAAGAATGGAATTTCATATTCCCAATCTAATATATAAAGCTGAATGTATGTATGTGTGTATGTATGTGGGTATGTTTGTCCGGGATTGGAATCCGCACCGTCGCACTTACGGGCATGAAATTTTGCATGCCCGCACGTCTCGACCCCAAAAGCTTCCTAGGCTATGTTTTGAATGGAAATTTTAACCCCGCGCGTTCCAAATCGCCAAACAATTTTGGCCCTATCTACATAATGGGGAGAAAGCTGAATGCTTGTGTGTATGTCCGGCATAGGAATCTGCATTTACGGGCATGAAATTTTGCACACCCGCACGTCTCGACCCGGGAGCGTCATAGGCTAGGTTTTGAGTCAAATTTTAACCCCGCGCATTCCAAATCGGCAAATAATTTTGGCCCGGGATAGGAATCTGCACCGTTGTACTTACGGGCATGAAATTTTGCATGCCCGCACATCTCAACCCCAGGAGCATCATAGGCTATGTGTTGAATGGAAATTTTAACCCCCGCACGTTCCAAATCGCCAAACTATTTTGGCCCTATCTACATAATGGGGAGAAAGCTGAATGCTTGTGTGTATGTCCAGCATAGGAATCTGCATTTACGGGCATGAAATTTTGCACGCCCGCACGTCTCGACCCCGAAAGCGTCCTAGGCTATGTTTTGAATGGAAATTTTAACCCCGCGCGTTCCAAATCGCCAAACAATTTTGGCCCTATCTACATAATGGGGAGAAAGCTGAATGCTTGTGTGTATGTCCGGCATAGGAATCTGCATTTACGGGCATGAAATTTTGCACACCCGCACGTCTCGACCCCGGGAGCATCATAGGCTGTGTTTTGAGTCGACATTTTAACCCCACATGTTCAAAATTGCGCGCATTAAAAACACAACACACACGTCTGGTATTTTTATCTTTTAAAAATAAATATCTGATTAATAACCAGCCAAACTACAAGACCAATTTGTTATAAATTTGCCATATAGGGAAATAAGACAGATGTCAGTCACATGAGCTGTATATTATTTGTATGTGTGAGGTAATATATACTGCCAGAGGGGAATGTTTTCTGTTGGCTGGAGAATTATCAGGCTGCCTATAGCAACCAATCACAGCTCAGGTTCTATTTTGTGACAGGACATTAATATGACCATATAGGGAAATAAGCCACATGTCAGTCACATGAGCTGTATATTATTTGTATGTGTGAGGTAATATATACTGCCAGAGGGGAATGTTTTCTGTTGGCTGGGGATTTATCAGGCTGCCTATAGCAACCAATCACAGCTCAGCTTCTATTTTCCATAGGTCATTAATATGAGCTCTGTTTGGTTACTATAGGCAACAGAGGACATTGTCAGTATAAGAAAGCTTGTGTGAGGTAATAGGATTTCAGTTACTATGCTTGGCCAATGTTGGTGTAATGACTGATGTAAGTCACATCACCTGTATGTGTATGTGGGAGGATATATATATAGTAGCAGCCACAGCTTTGTCCTTCTATGTTGCTATCCTGATGAGGGCACAGTTAAGTACATTAACCCGGGCGAAGCCGGGTACTACAGCTAGTTTGAAATAAAAAAGAAACCTGAACGGCGCATTAAAGATGGACTGAAAATGCAGAAAAAGAGCTTTCGTAGATTTGTGTCAAAATGTTTGCCCATTTTAATCTAATAAATGTAAAATGTGATGGCCTCATCTACCTCAATGTAGCCATAGCAACCATTTTTAACTTATGGCAAATGTGGTGTAAAAGGCTAACTTATCTTTTCCGCATTGTGCGACTTTTTGGCCAAATTGCAACGTTTTTATGCCAAAGGCATAAACTGAGTAATAAATGTGGTCACCTAGCTGGGGATGAAGATCGAGCACGCATATGTTTGTCTTAGGTTGGTGAACTTAGTGCACATCTGTCTAACCTACGTTGACTCCTTATGTTTCACTACTGGCTAACACAACCCGTCCCTGATGCCACAACTACACATATATTAACGATATATGCAGTACTCTCATTAGGATTCATTTTAAAGGTGACTTATCAGCAAATTCATGCTGCCCATGGTTTGGGCAGAGTCCAGCTGCACAAATGCAGAAGTGAATGTTTTACTCTTAAATTTTGCAGCATATCGGTGTAAACGAGCTATGAAAAGCCAGCCGGGGACAATGTCTCAGCAAACTAGTCCAACGCTTCTCTGCACCTCGCTCCAGTTGACAGACTGGTCTCTGTCAGTTATCAACACACACAGGGCCTGATTCATTAGGACCGACATTGTTCACACCAGCCTCAATGAGGGGATATGCTAGAGTCAGACGCTTCTGTTACATGAGGAGGCATACGCCAAGGGATCTATACCTCTGTGTGCTACTCACTACAACTGCTACTCCAGTCCCTGCTGGAAAAAGATTTGTGGCGTAATAAACACCACCAGTACTCATGAGTTTGAGGAGCGGCAGTCACCATGCACACGTCTCTGCTCCATCCACTTTATGGAAGCTGAGTAAAAATGTTGACAGAACTCCAAAAGTCTAGCACAGTCTCGATTTGTGCCAAAATTATGAGACTTTTCAAAGCATGTTTATTCTGAATGCCGCAGCAATTTCAGAGCAAACATACTTGGCTAAAATCACACAGTGGGCTCCAGATTCATGCTGCACAGGGCCGGCGTCAGCACCCGGCGTACCTGGGCAAGTGCCGGGGCCCTGAGCAGGCTGGGGGGGCCCACTCGACGTCAGGGACATCGGCACACTATGGGGGCCCAGTGTCTGTGCCGACTCCCGTGAGTGGGCCCCCTCGCTTGCTCAGGGCCCTGTCATTTGTGATACTTACCTCCCCCCGTTCCATCACTGCATCGTCTACTGACTGTGACATTCAGATCAGAGGATGCTATGACGTCACGTCTGTGCGCTCTCTGCCTTAACAGTCACAGTGCAGAGAGCTGGAAGATGGCGATGCTGAGGAGTCCGGAGCAGAGCAGCAAGGAGAGGTATTTCATAGTATTATATACACTGGTATGAGGCCCATTATACAATGAAGCATCGTATATGGGGCCCATTATACACTGGAGCATCATATATGGGGCCCATTATACACTGGAGCATCATATATGGGGCCCATTATACACTGGAGCATGATATATGGATCATTATATGGGCCCATCATATACTGGAGCATTATGCAGAGTCCATCATATACTGTATGGAACATTATATGTGCCCTTTATGTATTGAGCAATACATGGGGCTCATTATTCTTTATGGAGCAATATATGGGGCCTATTACATAGTATGGAGCATTATATGGAGTCCATTATTCTGTATGGAGCAATATATGGGGCCTACTATATACTGTATGGAACAATATATGGGGCTCATTCTACATGGAGCAATATATGGGGCTCATTATTCTGCATGGAGCAACATATGGGGCTCATTCTGTATGTAGCAACATATAGGGCTCATTATTCTGTATGGAGCAAAATATGTGGTCCATGATTCTGTATGGAGAAATATATGGTGCCCATAATACTGTATGGAGAATTATATGGGCTCATTATACTCTATGGAGCATTATATGGGCTCATTATACTGTATGGAGCATTATATGGGGTCCATTATTCTGTATAGAACAATATATGGGGCTTATTATTCTTTTTAGGTATCACTATGTGGTGCCCATAATACTGTATGGAGCAATATATGGGGCTTATTATTCTGTATGGCGCACTATGTGGTGCCCATAATACTGAATGGAGGACTATACTGTCCAATTTCTGATCTATTGTAGAATTTACAATAGATATCACTCATGTAGTGTGAGAGGTGAAATCTTTGGCATTGTACTATACCTATATTTCTCTGCCGTATCTGTGCATCATGAATTGTGGTATGTGTTAAAGGGGCCCACTGAGACTCTTTCGCCCAGGGCCCACGAAATCCTGGAACCTGCCCTGATGCTGCATGTGCTTTGGGCAGCATGACCGCAATGACGGGTTCCCTTTAATAAAGCTATGACCTTTGCTATACTAAACGCCATGCATGTGAATTCTAGTAGTGCTTTACACATGGCACATAACAGGAAGTTCAAAGTCCTCACATAACAATATATATTTGTTCAGAAGCAACTTTAAAGGGGAGTTTTGTACATCAGCAAATTAACAAAGATGATGTTCTACTTGGAAAAATTCTGGAAAATAACAAATTTAATCATAATAATAATAAAAAAAAAAAAATAACAAAAGTGATCATAATTGTAATTGCCTGTTCCATTGTCAAAGTTACAGGCCAAACGCGATGAGTGCAGCACACCTGCTATGGGGGTCTGTATTTCACATAAAACACTAGCTTAACATACAGAAAGGGGACTGGGTTACCACCTTTTTTTCTCCAACACCCGCCTATAAATTAGAATGCATTTTGTCAATGGTGGATATATACTGTGCTTGTTGGGAGACAGTAACTGGAGAGAGAATTGGGGATCCAGGAAAAGAATGAAAAAACAGTAAATTGGGCAACTTCTATGGAAAATAAAAATCACAAGACAAATACAGATTCCTACAATAAACTATATTTGCAGATACAACCAGGGCTATGGAGTTGGTAAGCCAAATCTCCGATTCCAACTCCTCAATTTCCATGACTCCAACTCCAACTCCACGGCTCCGACTCCCTCATACCAGGGCTGTGGAGTCGGTAAGCCAAACCCATGACTCCTCAATTTCCATGACTCCACAGCCCTGGATACAATTAACATACATTGTGTTTGCTCTAATGCACTTAATAAAGTATCTAAAGCACTAAGAGAGCTTTACAATTACACCTCCCAGGATGATCAGTGGGCCTCTGCACAAGTCTTCTTTCAGAGTTACCATACTAACTCTTGCCTCTTCTTGATCTTTCTCAATTACATTACATGTTCTCCACTGTAAATGTGCCATTAAATGTACGTGCTTAGGGCTAAAAATCATTTTTACCATGTGGTTTCATTAAAATTTTTGCACTGTTTGCCTTTAATAGCCCATGTGCCTGCAGAATAAGCTAACTGAGAACAGAAAAGTGAGGTTGCAATGATGGCAGAGATTATAACTTTTGGGCTCACTCACACTAATAGCCATCATCTTTTTTTTTTTTTATTTCTCAGCCGACATAGAAGTATATGTATATATAATTGACCTGGAGAATCACATTTTCATGTCACTTTACTGCATAATTAACACTGTGAAAATAAAACACCAAAAGTGTTACCTTTATAAAAGACTCTTGTCCACAGACTCAATTAATCAGTCAGACTCTAACCTCTAACAACATGGGCAAGACCAAAGAGCTTTATAAAGATGTCAGGGACAAGATCATAGACCTGCACAAAGCTGGAATGGGCTACAAAACCATAGTAGGACACTGGGTGAGAAGGAGATACAGGTAACTGTTGGAGCAATAGTAAGAAAATGGAAGAAATACAAACTGACTGTCATTCGACATCGATCTGGGGCACCATGCAAAATCTCACCTCGTGGGGAATCCTTTCTCATGAGGAAGGTGAGAGATCAGGCTAAAACTACACAGGGGAACTTGTTATTGATCTCAAGGCAGCTGGAACCACAGTCACCAAGAAAAATGGGTATTATACCTACCGATAATTCGGTTTCCAGGAGTCCATCCTGACAGCACTATGGAGGACGTCCTCCTCCTCCTTACAGGGACAGGAAGCACACGAGAGGTTAAAAGGTCCCACTCCTCCCCCAATACCTCAGTGATTTGACAAGTACCATACCATGGATTAATGCCAGTGATAACACTTTAATTTACTTAAACATATTACATCATATGAATTAGCATATATAACAAGATAGACAAGGGAGGGAACTAACCGTGCTGTCAGGATGGACTCCTGGAAACCGAATTATCGGTAGGTATAATACCCATTTTCCAGGACGTCCCCCTGACAGCACTATGGAGAGTACCAAAGAAACCCTCCTAGGGTGGGACTACGGCCTGTAATACTTTCCTACCATATGCCGTATGTTGTCCTGCTAGCACATCTAGTTTGTAGTGCTTGCAAAAGGTATTTACCCGAGCCCAAGAGGCTGCCTTACAAATTTGTTCTAATAATGCTCCTGCTCTTTCAGCCCATGATGCTGAAAATGCTCTGGTAGAATGGGCTCTTATCTTTATAGGACAAACTACACCCTCAGATGTGTAAGTTTTTGAGATTATAGTGGTAATCCATCTTGCAATGGATGCTTTGGAAGCTTTTTTACCCCTATTTTTACCTCCAAACAAAATAAACAAATTAGGGTCTTTCCTCCAGAGCTTCTGAGTAATCAATCACTGCCTGTCTAACGTCAAGGGAGTGTAAAGCTTGTTCTTTTACGTATAATGGTTTTTCACAAAAAGACGGGAGTATGATTTCTTGATTGCGATTTTGCCAGGAACTACCTTGGGCAAGAAAGCAGTGACAAGTTTTAATATTATGTGATCCTCTCTGATCTGCAGAAATGGGTCTTTAATAGGGTTGAGCATTCCGATACTGCAAATATCGGGTATCGGCCGATATTGGCTGTATCGGAATTCCGATTCCGAGTACCGATATTTTCGTCATATTGGATACCGGAATCGGAATGTCACTGTCACTGTCAGTGTCCGTCGGTCGGGTCTGTCAGGAGTCAGCAGCACTTACCCGGCAGAAGATCTCCGGCGGTCACATCCCGGACTGCTTAATGGCCGCCATCCTCTTCTCCCCGGCGGTCACATGCAGTTTCTCGCGATAACTGCAGTGACTGCTGGGTAATCGCGGCCATAAAGCAGTCCGATGACGTCACCGCCGGGGAAGCAGGTAATCAGCTGTGCTGCGTCGCGATGACAGGCTCTGCCTGTCATTGCGATGTAGCAGAGCTGGATCGTCGTGGGACCCTCGTTACTATGGACTGCGTCGGACAGGTGGTATACTGTTGGTTTGTTTTTTTTATTTTTTTACAGGAGATCGATGGCGTCGCAGGAATGAGAGAGTAATAAAAAAAATTAAAACTGTGTTGTCTCTTATTTCATTAAAAGACTTTTTTCTTGCTGTGTCTTTTTTTTAAACATTTAAAAACTTTGGGATTAATAATGGATCGGTGTCTTATTGACGCCTCTCCATTATTAACCGGGCTTATTGTCACCGTGCAATCAACGGTGACATTAACCCCTTATTACCCCGCTTGCCACCGCTACAGGGCAAGTGGGAAGAGCCGGGTAAAGTGCCACAATTGGCACATCTTTTGATGCGCCAAATGTGGGGCTGCTGTAGCCTGGTATTATCAGGCTGTTGAGGGCCAAAATCCATGGGCCTTGACAGTCTTTTAATACCAGGCCGCAGCAGTCTGCATTTTACTTGGCTGGTTAACAAAAATAGGGGGGATCCCTACGCCGTTTTTTTTTTCGAGGGGATCCCCTATTTTTGTTAACCAGCCAAGCTAAGCAGACTGCTGTGGCCTGGTATTATCAGGCTTGCAAGGTCCATGGATATTGGATCCTTACCAGCCTGAAAAACCAGGCCTCAGCGGTCTGCTTCATCTGGCTGGTTAACAAAAATAGGGGGGACCCCACGCTAATTTTTTTCGAGGGGATCCCCTATTTTTGTTAATCAGCCAAGATATGCAGACTGCTGTGGCCTGGTATTATCAGGCTGGCAAGGTCCATGGATCTTGGCTCCTTAACAGCCTGAAAATCCAGGCCTCAGCGGTCTGCTTCATCTGGCTGGTTAACAAAAATAGGGGGGACCCCACGCCATTTTT
The DNA here is from genome assembly GCA_033576555.1 of Oophaga sylvatica. NCBI lineage: Eukaryota > Metazoa > Chordata > Amphibia > Anura > Dendrobatidae > Oophaga > Oophaga sylvatica. The sequence goes on from JARQOD010000003.1 coordinate 154,501,699, forward strand.
TTTTTCGAAGGGAACCCCTATTTTTGTTAATCAGTTCCCTCTGACGTCACTGATGGTGTCCCTGGCTGACCTGAAGTGAAAGTGGAAAGCAATCAATTAAGCTTTCCACTTCCTCTCCTGTCAGCCAGGAGAGGAGCTCATTCATTTGGGGGTTTACTGTGAGGCTGCAGCATTAGCTGCGGTCCCTGCAGTAAACATTAACCCTTTCTGAAGGATTACACCGTGGGACCTGACTGTGCATGGGATAGGTAAGAATAATTTTGCTTTATTATTTTATTTTTATTACAGGAAATGGTTTTAGCAGGTAAATAAAATATGGTCAAAAACTGTGTGATTATTTCATTAAACTTCTTTTTTATTAAAGTGTGTGTGTTTGATTTTTCTTTCATACAATAGGATTAATAATTGATAGTTGTCTAATTGACAGCTCTCAATTATTAACCTGGCTTAAAGTGACCTTTCAATTGCAAGGTCATTTTAACCCCTTATTAACCCATTCGCCACCGCTACAGGGCAATGGGAATAGACGGGCAAAGTGCCAGAAAGGGCAAATCTAATTAGAAATTTGCCCTTTCTGGGGTGTCTGGGGGCAGATGTTAGTAGCCGGGGGGGGGGGCAAAAATAATGGTCCCTCTCTGGGCTATTATTATATGCCCCCACTCACTGGCTTTGTCTGTCTGGTTGCGAAAATAGGGCGGGAGCCCACGCATTTTTTTTCAGCAATTTTACACCTCATATATATATATATACACACATGTCATTGAGTTTGTGACACATATATATATATATATATATATATATTTATAGTTCATACACTTCTACATAGTATAATAGCCGCTAATTCAATTGCCGGCTTTTGTGAAAATGCAGAACCCGACATGAAATGACACTTGGTTTACATAGAGTTAACCATGTCTTTTCATGTACTTTGATATCTGATTTGCACAAACAATTACATGAGTGTAAGTGTGCAAAATTTCACACCTGTAGGGGTTAATTAAAGGTGTAAATTCGTAGCAAAAAAGTCCGTTTTATTTACAACGAATTTACACCTTTAATTAACCCCTACAGGTGTGAAATTTTGTACACAGACTGATGTAATTGTGCAAATCAGATAGCAAACGACATGAAAAGACATGGTTAACCCTATGTACACCAAGTGTCATTTCATGTCGGGTGCTTCTGTCTTTTCACAGAAGCCGGCTTTACCCGGCAATTGAATCAGAGGATATTTTACTATGTAGAAGTGTATAAACTATACATATATGTATATATATATGTCACAATGACATGTATATATATATGTATTCTATGTGTGTATATTTAGTGTTTACAAGGAAAGAATGGGGTTTTTTTAGTTACGATATTTTGTTCCCATAGACTTACATTGGATTTCCGGTATCGGTATCGGGTATCGCCGATATTTTAATGGTATCGGCGATACCATTCCGATTCCGATACTTTTGGATATCGGAAAGTATCGCTCAACTCTAGTCTTTAATGGAAAGTGCTTGAATTTCCCCTACTCTTTTGGCTGTGGTGATTGCTACCAAAAACGCCGTTTTCATCGATAAGAGTGAAACAGGAAACTCCCTGTTTGGTGTGAAAGGATTTTTACAAAGAGCCACCAAAACTAGATTTAAGTCCCAGGGGGAGACAACTGTCTTATAGTGGGCCGCAATCTCTGGACTGCTTTGACAATCTAACTACCCAAGGATGGGAGGCTAATGGATAATCATGTAAGTACTTAATGCCGAGATTTGAACTTTAAGTGTACTAGGTCTAAGACCCATATTAAATCCTTTCTGGAGGAAATCCAGAACTCGAGGAACATCCGGGACTCCAGCTACGGCATCAGACCTGCCACCTTCCAGACAGAACTTCTTCCAGATCTTATAATATATTGCCGACGTTACAGGTTTTCTGCTGGCCTGAATCGTTGTTATAACTTGATATGATAGACCACGAGCTTTTAAAATGTCCCGTTCAGGATCCAGGCTGACAGGTGCAATCTTTCTGGGTCCTGGTGAAGAACTGGTCCCTGGTGAACTATGTCCTTCCACCGGGAAAGCTTGATTGGTTTTTTTGTGGTCATGCCGCCTAGAAGTGGAAACCAGCTCCTCCTTGGCCAGAACGGAACTATTAGTACGACTCTCGCTCCGTCTTCTCTTATCTTCCTTAGGACCGCTGGTATCAGTGCTATTGGTGGGAATGCATAATTTAGAGGTTCGTTCCACCTCTGACTCAAGGCATCTACACCTTCTGGATTGTCCACTGGGTTCAGTGAATAAAACCTTGGTAGCTTCAAATTTTTTCTTGTAGCAAAGAGATCTATCTGAGGCGTTCCCCATCGTTGGCATAGTAAGTGGAAGACCTCCTGGTTCAGCTCCCACTCGGTCGGGTAGATCTTCTTGTCTGCTTAGATAGTCTGCTACTAAGTTCTGCGAACCTTCCAGGTGTACTGCGGTTATAGAAAAGACCGTTTGTTCTGCCCATATGAGTATCTTCTCTGCTAGATCCTGCAGAGATCTGTATCGAGAGCTTCCCTGATGTTTTATGAAGGCTACTGCTGTCATATTGTCTGACAGGATTTTAACATGTTTTTTTTTTTTATAAACGGTTTTGGTTTTCTTCTTAACGACTCCCAAATAGCATACAGCTCTCGATAGTTTGACGACATTCGTCTGATTTTTTCTGGCCATTTTCCCTGGAGAATCTTCCCTTCTAAATGGGCCCAAGCGCTTGCGTCTGTGGTTATTATTATGACTGGAGATGGAATCCAAAGAACTCCTATTCTGAGATTTCTGCTTTGCATCCACCAACTTAAAGATCTCTTCACTTTTGCAGAAAGATGGATCTTCTTGTCTAGGGATGCCTGATGACGATCCCATAGAAATAGAACTTCTTTTTGTAGGGGTCTTGAATGAGCCTGTGCCCATCTGACGCATGGAATGCAAGATGTCATCACTCCCAGAACCTGCATAGCTCTTCTTATGGTAACTCTGCTCTCTACCATCTCTGCAACCTTCTTTTTTAACGATTGTTGCTTGACTTCTGGTAAGAATGCTGTCCTGGATCTGGAATCCAGTAATACCCCTAGAAATACTTTTCTTGAACTGGGTATTAAATGAGATTTTTCTCGATTCACCACCCAAACGAGACATTCCAGCACCGACACTGTTCGTTCTGTGTGATGATTTAGGACTTCCGCTGTTCGAGCCACTAACAAAAAGTCATCTAAGTACGGTATTACAATAATTCCTTGGTTTCTCAGATAGGCTACGACTTCTGATATTAGCTTCGTAAATACTCTGGGAGCAGAAGCCAGCCTGAACGGAAGGCCTTGGAACTGGAAGTGGCGGGTACAGTCCAGTAGGCTTACCCTGCGAGATTGGATAAATCGTGACCTGATAGTACGCACTTTTCAAGTCTAGGGTACACATTACCGAGTTTTTGTCTATTAGTGGAATTGCCGACCTTATAGACTCCATTCTGAATCTTTTGTACCGAACAACTCGTTCAATGGTTTGAGATTCAGAATTGTCCGCGACTCTCCTGATGGTTTCATTATTGGGAAAAGAGAGGAATAATGTCCCATCTTTTCTTCTAATTCTGGAACTGGCACTATAACCTGGGAAGAGATTAGATCCTGAAGATCTTGAAATATCCCTGAATTTGCCTGGACCGCTGTGGTAGATATGTATCTTTGGGGCGGATAGGATGTCAGCTCTATTCTGTAGCCTTCTCTTATGGTTTGTAAGACCCACTCGTTCCTGGTAACCTGTTTCCAGTTCTCTGCAGAGAACAGGAGTCTGCCCCCTATGTGCCTGGCATCATTGTTTTCTAGATCTTGATGAAGACCCGAACAATGAACTCTTATTTCTTCTGTTTTGGGTGTATGAACCTTTATATGATCCTCTACTAGCTCTTCCTGTGTCTTTGTAAAAAGGTTGTCTACGGAAAGCTGGTTTCTTCCGAAAGGACTGACATTTTTTGGGTTTTTCCTCTGGGAACCCTTTTTTGCTATCTGACGCCTCTAGGATATCATCTAGCGCCTGGCCAAATACCTTTGAACCTGCAAAGGGTAAGGAACATAGTTTATTTTTAGAGGCATTACTCCTGACCAGGATTTTAACCAGATAGCTCTACGGACTGCATTAGACAGAGAGCTATTTCTGGCAGAAAACCTAACAGACTCAGCTGAGGTATCTGCCAGAAAGGCCGTCGCTGATTTGATAAGAGGAAGCGACTCTAATATTTCAGCTCTAGGGGTCTTGTTGGTTAGTTGTTCCTCCAGCTGACCCATCCAAAAAAAAAAAACCATAGACCTTGCTACCGAAGTAGCCGCAATATTGGTCCTTGTTAAAGCCGCCGAAGATTCCCAGGCCCGTTTAAGAAGGATGTCCGCTTTCCGGTCCATGGGATCTTTAAGACTTGAAGAGTCCTCAAAAGGAATCGAAGTCTTTTTCGCCACCTTTGCAATTGGCATATCCACTTTTGGAATCTCTCCCAAAGTTTTGAGTCCTCAGAATCGAATGGAAGACGACTCTTAAAGTCACTTGACATTACCAACCTCCGCTCTGCGACCTTCCACTCACTCAGAATCATGGTTTTAATATGATCACTTATAGGAAAAACTTTCTGAATCTGAGCTGTGAGACCTCCAAACATCAAATCCTGTCTGGACTGAGGCCATGGAACATCTTCCATATGCAATGTACTTCTTACAGCCTGAACAAGATCCTGGCTTCATCTTCTTCCTCTTCTGATTCCGGTTTCGGGACCTCTTCCGACTCCCACCTAGGTCTCTTGCGACATGGACCCTGACTAGTGGGCTGCTGTTGTGAACTAGCAGATAAGGACGCTTGCACTTCTCCTTAATCAGGACCTTCAGGTCAGATAATAATGAAGATCTTTCTTGCTCCAAGACCGTTGGTGTACAAGAACAACAGACCGGTTTCTTATACGCATCCGGAAGCCTCTTGTGACCTGTGGAACAGCGATTAGATTTCACCAAGGCCTTGCCTGATTTTCTCGCTGCCTGCCGAGGCAAGCTGAGGTTTCCTTGTCCTAAGTAATACAACAATATGTATACTAAGGACTGAGTCTGGATAATGAATCTTACATAGTGAGGGTGCCGTTTTTTTGAGCTATGCGCACTCACCCCCGCATCCTCCTTCAGACTCCATATCCTGCCGCAGAAAGATTCACCTTGCTGCTTTAGGATTGCTATGGTGGCTACAACTCTTTCCCTGTGATTAAATCACAGAATGGCGCCCAATAGTTCAAACGCCACCACACATGCGCTCTTAGTATAGCGCTCTTTTTAGTGACGTCATCAGCGCCGCCTTACCTGCGTTCCATCCTGGGACGCACAACGATTGCGACCGAAAACATGACGCTTTTATCTTTTGCGTTCTGTTCCAGAACGCCTGAATCTTAGCGGTGCACCTGCGATTCCAAATGCGATGCTCTTCGGCCTTTCTGCGATCCATTCCAGAATGCACGCTGATTCTTTGCGCCTGCGTCACCGGAAGTGACGTTCCGCTCTCAGACGAGGCCTGTACGGCGTTCCTCCCTGGACCAGGAGGAAGACGCCTGAGCCGAGAGCCTCCCAACGGGAGGAGCGGCTCTTACCCGGGAGCTCGTCCGCCCCCGGTCTTTGGAGCAGAGGGACTCCCAAGGAGGGAGTATCGGCCCTGGACCTCTTGACAGGGGGAAGGATTTGGACGAACCGCACGATCCCACTGGGCCCGGTAAGCTGCGCAGCAATATCTCGTGTGTCCCTCCATGCAGGGACAGGAAAAACACTGAGGTATTGGGGGAGGAGTGGGACCTTTTAACCTCTCGTGTGCTTCCTGTCCCTGTAAGGAGGAGGAGGACGTCCTCCATAGTGCTGTCAGGGGGACGTCCTGGAAATTATTGGTAACACATTATGCCGTAAAGGTCCAAAATCCTGCAGTGCCCGCAAGGTCTCCCTGCTAAAGGAGGCACATGTGCAGGCCCATCTGAAGTTTGCCAATGAACACCTGGATGACTGAGTAATTAGGAGGACGTGCTGTTGTCAAATGAGACAAAAATGTAGCTCTTTGGCATTAACTAAACTCGTCGTGTTTGGAGGAAGAGAAATGCTGCCTATGACCCAAAGAACACCGTCCCCACTGTCAGGCATGCAGGTGGAAACATTATGTTTTGGGGGTGTTTCTCTGCTAAGGGCACCGGACTACTTCACCGCATCAATGGGAGAATGGATGGAGCCATGTACTGTAAAATCCTGAGTGACAACCTCCTTCCCTCCGCCAGGACATTAACCCCTTTCTGCCATAGGACGTACTATCCCGTCGACGTGAAATGGGACTTAATTTCCATGGACGGGATAGTACGCCATAGGAGATCGGCCGTGCTCACGGGGGAGCGCGGCCGGGTGTCAGCTGATTCTCACAGCTGACATCCAGCACTAAGTGCCAGGAGCAGTCACGGATCGCTCCAAGCACTTTAACCCCCTGGACACTGCAATCAAACATGATCGTAGCGTTCCGGTGACATAGGGAAGCATCGGGAAGGGAGGGGGCTCCCTGCGTGCTTCACTCAGACCCTCAGAACAACGCGATGTGATAGCGTTGTTCCGAATGCCTCCTCCCTGCAGGCCCCCGGATCCAAGATGGCCGCGGGGTCCTTCCGGGTCCTGCAGGAAGGTGGCTTATCAGTGCCTGTGAGAGCAGGCGCCGGCAAGCCTCCTGCACTGCCTATCAGATCGCTCATCTAACACAGTGCTCTGCAAGGTGTCAGTTCAGCGATCTGACACTATATAGTGATGTCCCACCCTGGGACAAAGTAAAAAAAAAAATTAACATGTGTAAAAATATTTTAAAAAAATTCCTAAATAAAAAAAAATATATTGTTCCAAAAATACATTATATATATATATATATATATATAAAGTTGAATGTGTATGTGTGTATCACCAACCAATCACGGAGCATCTTACATTTATGTGTGTATCACCAACCAATCACGGAGTATCTTACATTTAACCAGAGCTGTATGTATCAAGCCATCTCTAGCTCTCTGATGTCATCAAGTGCACGATTTGTGTAACCACATCTTTATTTCCAACTATAACTGATTAGAGCTTCACGAACTGTGACAATACAGTTCACTCTTCACCTAGAGGCGTGATGGGAAAATGAGAAGTGAGGTGCTGCTGCAGTATGAGGCTGTGTATAGAGAAGATTGAGGCGCTGCAGGTGGAGGCTGTGTATAAGGCGACGGGGAAAATGAGAGATGTGAAGGGGAAAATGAGAGAAGTGAGGTGCTGCTACAGTATGAGGCTGTGTATATAGAAGAGTGAGGCGCTGCAGGTGGAGGCTGTGTATAAGGCCACATTCACACTTTCAGCATTTGGTCAGTATTTCACAATACACAGCGGGGTCTCACAACGTGTCCTCCCCCTCTCACTCAGCACTCTCCCCAGTGTCCCCATATGACTCCGCTGCCCTCAGCCTGTCACAGCCCTGTCATGGCCAGCGCTCAACCTGGGCTCACGCTGCACAGAGAGTTTCACACTGCAAGGTGACGGGGGCTCATAACTAACCACAGTTAGTTACTATGTCCGGGCAATGCCGGGTGTTATGTTTCGGTAGCTGAGGAGGACAGGAACAACAGCAGGGCAGCCGAACACCTGAGATGTTGGTAACTGATGGGTTGCAGATTCCTAAACTAACGACACAACTAGAGGTAGCCGTGGAGCGTTCCTACGTTGATCCTAGACGCCTCGTCACAGCCTGAGAGATAACTACACCTAAAGGCAGAAAGATGAAAGCTATCTGCCCTGGAGCAGATCCCCAAAGAAAATAGGAAGCTCCCAAACATATAATGGCGGTTAGACAAGATGAAAATACAAACATAGGCAGAAAATAGACTGAGCAAACGCTGGGGCCACAAGCTGACTAAATAGGATAGGACAGGAGAGATTACTTTCTGCAACCCAGAAAACCCTACAAAAATCCAACAATTCTGATTACAAAAATACTGAGATCACACGATCTCGCCACCCACTAAATCAGATCTCAGTGTGAACAAAAACCAAGCCGCAGCCGCTGAAAAAACAGCAAAAAAGCAAATGAGCAAATAACAGTGGCTGCAGATAAACTGCGAGGAGTACAGGCCCCAGGAGGGGACCTGGCTGACCTCCACAAAAGTGCAGAAAACAATGCAAAAAGCAAGCACAAAAAGAAAAGCAAAAAATATCTTATCTGAAAGCAGGAGATGCAGGCAAGACTCCAGCAAACTTCCAAATGAACCAGGAACCACAATTGAGACAAGAACAATTGATCACCGGCAACCATCATGGGAGGGAACCTCCCTTATATCAGACCAGTCAGTGAACCCAGATTGCCACTCCTCGCTGAAAGGTTCAGTACTGTCTGTAACCACCAGAGGGAGCCTCTGCTCAGAAACCAGCTCTAACACATTCATAACAGTACCCCCCCCTTGAGGAAGGGTCACCGAACCCTCACTTGTGCAACCAGGCCGATCAGGATGAGCTCGGTGATAGGCACGGATCAGTCTCCTAGCATGGATGTCCGAAGCAAACACCCAAGAATTGTCCTCCTGACCTTAACCTCTCCACTTAACCAAATACTGGAGTTTCTGTCTAGAAAAACGAGAATCCAATATTTTCTCAACCACATACTCTAACACATTCATAACAGCCGGGCTGTTAAGCTAGTTATTATATAAATAAAATTTTTAAAAAAAAAACAATAAAAGTACACATATTTAGTATCATTGCGTACGTAACGATCCGCCCTATAAAACCGTCCCACTAGTTAACCCCTTTAGTGAACCCCTTAAAAAAAAAAAAGGAAAAACACAATGCTTTATTATCATACCGCCGAACAATAAGTGGAATAACACGCGATCAAAAAGACGGATATAAATAATCATGGTACCGCTGAAAAAGTCATCTTGTCCCACAAAAAAACTAGCCGACATACAGCGTCATTAGCGAAAAAATAAAAAAGTTATAGCTCACAGAATAAAGCGATGCAAAAATAATTATTTTTTTATATAAAATTGTTTTTATTTTATAAAAGCGCCAAAACATAAAAAAATACTAAAAATGAGGCATCGCTGTAATCGTACTAACCCGAAGAATAAAAATGCTTTATCAATTTTACCACAAGCACAAGCGGAACGGTGTAAACGCCACCCCAAAAGAAATTCATGAATTGCTGATTTTTGTTCATACTGCCTCCCAAAAATCGTAATAAAAAGCGATCAAAAAATGTCATGTGCCCGATAATAGTACCAATAAAACCATCAACTCGTCCCGCAAAAAATAAAACCTTACATGACTCTGTGGGCCAAAATATGGAAAAATTATAGCTTTCAAAATGTGGTGATGCAAAAAATATTTTTTGCTTTAAAAAGTGTCTTTTAGCGTGTGACAGCTGCCAAACATAAAAACCCGATAAAAAACTGCTATAAATAGTAAATCAAACCCCCCCTTTATCACCACCTTAGTTAGGGAAAAATAATAAATAAAAAAAAGGTATTTATTTCCATTTTCAAATTAGGGTTAGGATTAGGGTTGGGATTAGGGGTGTTAGGGTTAGATTTGTGGTTACCGTAATGGTTAGGGTTGGGATTAGGGTTGGAGTTAGAATTGGGGGTTTCCACTGTTTAGGCACATCAGAGGCTCTCCAAATGCAACATGGCATCTGATCTCAATTCCAGCCAATTCTGCGTTGAAAAAGTCAAACGGCGCTCCTTCCCTTCTGAGCTCTGCCATGCGCCCAAACAGTGGTTTACCCCCACATATAGGGTATCAGCGTACTCAGGACAAATTGAACAATGACTTTTGGGCCCCTGTTACCCTTGGGAAAATAAAAATTGGGGTGAAAAGATCATTTTTGTGGAAAAAATTTGATTTTTTTAATTTTACGGCTGTACGTTATAAACTTCTGTGAAGAACTTGAGTGTTCAAAGTTCTCACGACACATCTAGATAAGTTCCTTGGGGAGTCTAGTTTCCAAAATGGGGTCACTTGTGGAGGGTTTCCACTGTTTAGGCACATCAGGGGCTCTCCAAACACAACATGGCGTCCGATCTCAATTTCAGACAATTTTGCGCTGAAAATGTCAAAAGGCGCTCCTTCCCTTCAGTGCTCTGCCATGCGCCAAAACAGTGGTTTACCTGCACATATGGGGTATCAGCGTACTCATGACAAATTGCAAAATAACTTTTTTGGTCCAATTTCTCCTGTTACCCTTGGGAAAATGAAAAAAAAAAATTGGACCTGAAGTAATTTTTTAGTGAAAAAAAGTTAAATGTTCATTCTTTTTAAACATTCAAAAAAATCCTGTGAAGCACCTGAAGGGTTAATAAACTTCTTGAATGTGGTATTGAGCACCTTGAGGGGTGCAGTTTTTAGAATGGTGTCACTTTTGGGTATTTTCTATCATATAGACCCCTCAAAGTGACTTCAAATGCGATGCGGTCCCTAAAAAAAAAATGGTGTGGTAAAAATGAGAAATCGCTGGTCAACTTTTAACCCTTATAACTTCCTAACAAAAAAAAAAAAATGTTGGTTCCAAAATTGTGCTGATGTAAAGTAAACATGTGTTAAATGTTACTTATTAAGCATTTTGTGTGCCATATCTCTGTGATTTAAAGGCATGAAAATTCTAAGTTGGAAAATTGAGAAATTTTCAAAATTTTTGCCAAATTTCCGTTTTTTTCACAAATAAACGCAAGTTATATCAAAGAAATTTTACCACTAACATGAAGTACAATATGTCACGAGAAAACAATGTCAGAATCACCAGGATCCATGGAAGCGTTATTACCTCATAAAGGGACAGTGGTCAGAATTGTAAAAATTGGCCTGGTCATTTACGTGCAAACCACCCTTGGTGGTTAAGGGGTTAAAATGGGTCGTGGCTGGGTCTACCAGCAAGACAATGACCCAAAACATACAGCCAAGGCAACAAAGGAGTGGCTCAAAAAGAAGCACATTAAGGTCATGGAGTGGCTTAGCCAATCTCCAGACCTTAATTCCATAGAAAACTTATGAAGGGAGTTGAAGCTCCGAGCTGCCAAGTGACAGCCTCAAAATCTTATGCTGCTTTCACATATCAGTTTTTTACCGTCAGTTACAATCCGTTGTCTCAACGGATCGATAGATCCGTCGCTGATTGTGAAAAACGGATCCGTCGCATCAGTTTTTTCATCCGTTTCTTCAGTTTTTCGACGGATCCAGTTTTTTAAAGCCGGCAATTCAGTGCACTGTACAGTAAAATCACACTGACATGTTTAATAAAGAATCGATATATACACATAGAATATATATATATATATACACACACACACATATAAGCAAAGGAAAACCTTGCCATGGTTGATGGGCATACATGAATTGGCCAATGTGTGCGCTAAGAACCTTCATTTTTTATCTATTACTGGAAGTAAAAAAAAAATTTGGGGTAGAAAATTTTTTTGAAAGTGTTGAGAAGTTTAACTAAATTGAATGTTTTTAATTTTTCTCTGTGTTTTCACATGGCCTAGATTCATGCACAAGTGTTGCTGTGTTCTCTTTTGTATATATATATATATATATAGTTCAGGAGTTCTACATAGCATAATATCCGCTAAATCAATAGCTGGCTTCTGTAAAATCATTGCTGAACCCGACATGATATGACACATGGTTTACAAATAGTAAACCATGTCATATCAAAACGATTTATCGATTTATATATGTCAGTGTTTAATCAATTTAGTAGTTTGTGTTAGTAAAAATTTGGCATTCTAGGGGTTAAATTTAAGGCTATAATCGCGGAAAAAAATTGCGTGGGCTCCCGCACAATTTTCTCCGCCAGAGAGGGAAAGCCAGTGACTGAGGACAGATATTCATGGCCTTAGGGACCATTGTTTTTGGGCCCCCCCTGGATACTAACATCTAGCCCCAGCCACCCCAGAAAAGGCACATCTATTAGATGTGCCTTTTCTGGCACTTAGCCTATCTATTCCCATTGCCTTTAGCAGTGGCTCATGGGTTAATAAGGGGTTAATTCCTTTGTTCTCCTGTAAAAAATAATAAAATAAAAAAACAACAATATCCGTACCTCTCTCCCGTTCAATCAGGTCCCGCTGCAATCCATCACAAGGGGTTAACTAGTTTACAACAGGGACCGGTGATAATGCTACCGGCCCGGCTGTAAACCACTACAGAATGAATGAAATCATGTCTGCGCAGGCTCCCCGCCTGACCGGAGATGACCTGATTAGCGTGGGAAAGTTTCTGAACTTTTTCCCAAGCTATCGAGTTCACTTCAGGTCAGAACAACTTTGTGCAATGATTTAATTAAAATAATTTTTAATTAATGTGTGTCTTTTTTAACCCTTTACTACTGTAGGATTAATAATGGATAGTTGTCTTATTGACACCTCTCCATTATTAACCCGGATTAATGTCGCCTTTCAATAGCAAGGTGATATTAACCCCTTATTAACCCATGAGCGAACCACTAAAGACAATGGGAATAGAGAGGCTAAGTGCCAGAAAAGGCGCATCTTATAGATGTGCCTTTTCTAGGGTGGCTGGGGCCAGATGTTTGTAGCCAGGGGGGGCCCAAAAACAATGGTCCCTCTCAAAACTATGAATATCTGTCCTCAGTCACTGGCTTTCCCTCTCTGGCGGAGAAAATTGAACGGGAGCCCACGCAATTGTTTTCCGCGATTATAGCCTTAAATTTAACCCCTAGCTTTCCCAATTTTTGGTAACACCAACTACTAAATTGATTAAACACTGACATATATAAATCGTTTTGATATGACATGGCTTACTGTATGTAAACCATATGTCATATCATGTCGGGTTCTGTGATGATTTTAAAGCCGGCAATTGATTTAGCGGCTATTATGCTATGTAGAACTCTATGAACGATAAATATATATGTGTCTCAATGACATGTATATATGTATTTATGTGTATATATCTAATCTTTTGTTTGTGTTTTAACCTGTCGGGAGCATGCTCAGTTAAAAAAACTGAATCCGTCATTTGACGAATCCGGCGCCTATAGGCTTCCATTATAACAAACGACGGACTACGACGGATCCGTCGCTGTCCGATTTTCAGACGGAGACAAAAAACGTTGCTTTGAGCGTCGTGTCCGGCAGACGGGCCAAAAATTTTAGACGGATGAAACATGAGGCCATCCATCGCAATCCATCGCTAATACAAGTCTATGAGAAAAAAATGGATCCTGCGGCATCAGTCGCCGGATTCGTTTTTTTTTCAAAATACGATGGATTGTGACTGATGGCAAAAAACTGATATGTGAAAGGGGCCTTAATGATTTAGAGATGATCTGCGAAGAGGAGTGGACCAAAATTCCTCCTGACATGTGCGCAAACCTCATCATCAACTACAAAAAACGTCTGACTGCTGTGCTACCCAACAAGGGTTTTGCCACTAAGTATTAAGTCTTGTTTGCCAGAGGGATCAAATACTTATTTCTCACTGCAAAATGCAAATACATGTATATAATTTATACAATGTGATTTTCTGAATTTTATTTTTGATGTTCTATTTCTCAATGTTAAAATTAACCTACCCTTACAATTATAGACTGTTCATGTCTTTGTCAGTGGGCAAACTTACAAAAATCAGCAGAGGATCAAACACCTGTTTCCCCCAACTGTAGTCACAGGAAATTTATTACAGGCAAGGGTACTTCAGCAGGCCTCCGACTGTCATAGCAACCCAATGGCTCCCTGCGACTGCGTCGCGGAAGGGCTGGTGGGCGCCAAACAGACACTTGGGCCAGACTGCAGAACTTAAAAACTGATATCAGAGATTAACAACGATATTTAAGAGGTCAATAGCAGCAATTGTCATTAGTAGGAATCTGTCCTGTGTGTTGCGGGCTCAGCTCTTGAGTCTCCATGATGTAATAGTACATCATTCATGGAGCGATAAGAGGTTAAGGCTATGCTCCAAACACAATGAATGTAATGTAAAAGTCAGGAACCCAAGACGTGCAATGTGCTCCAAAAAGCCTACAATAACATAGTAGGGAATTAAAGGAACAGAGTTACACTATTTGCTCACTTTACAAACCAGATCATTCTTATCCCAAGCAGTGAAGAAATATAATCCCACGACTGCTCTGTCAATCCAGCTCCCAAGAACAGCAGCTTGTGCTGTGTCAGTGGATTTGCAGGCACAGGATGCATCTGCTGAGGAGATGGAAGGACACCATACTGGGCACACATACATAGGACTACTCACCACCCTGGCGGCTCTCTCCTGTGACTCACACTTCCGACAGAACCACGGACCTGTTGGCACCTGCACAATCCCATAGCATGCTGGAAGGAGAGGGAAAAACATTACGAGATCAAAAAGAGAAGACAAAATCAACATAAAGCCAATATGTACACCAACTGCCAATCACTAGAAAGGGTCAAAGCAACATTAGCTCAGTCCGGCAGTGTCAGTCTCTCTTTGGTGATGTCAGGGGGCTTTATCATTTCTACATTGTCATGGGAGATTTCAACTATAAAGACATTTGCTGGAAATCTCTATCAGGCAAAACTAACAGGTCCAGGAAATTCTTATCCTCTCTAGCTGACAATTTTATCTTCCAAAAGGTAGGGGAAAAAAGGGGATCTGCTACCTTGGATCTAATCCTTATAAACAGGGAGGAAATGGTTGAGGAGGTAAGAGTGGCTGGAACTCTAGGAGGTAGCGACCATGCTATTTTACAATTTTGGATAACTAGAGGAGGAAGACCTGTGAAGACTCAGACGTCAAGGTTAGATTTCAGAAAGGCAGATTTTAAAGGGAATCTGTCACCCCATTTTTGGACTATGAGATAGGCCCACCGCCATCAGGGGCTTATCTACAGCATTCTGTAATGCTGTAGATAAGCCCCCGATGTTACCTAAAAGTGAAGAAAAACGAGTTATATTATACTCACCCAGGGGCGTTCCGCTGTCCGTTCGGGTCAGATGGGCGTCGCAGTCATGTCCGGTGCCTCCCATCTTGTGACGAAGCCGGCGTGTTCTTTCTGCCCCGTCGCGGCTCCTGCGCAGGCGGACTGCTCTGCACTGGTGAGGGCAGAGCAGAGTACTGCAGTGTGCAGGCGCCGGACCTCTCTGACCTTTCCCGGCGCCTGCGCACTGTAGCACTCTGCTCTGCCCTCACCAGGGCCGAGCAGTGTGCCTGCGCAAGAGCCGCGACGGGGCAGAAAGAACACGCCGGCTTCGTCACAAGATGGGAGGCCCCGGACATGACCGTGACGCCCATCTGACCCGAACGGACGGCGGAACGCCCTGGGTGAGTATAATATAACTAGAAAATGCGGTGACAGATTCCCTTTAAGGGACTCAGAAAGAGAATTGGAGGGATACAATGGCTGGATATCCTTAAGGACAAAAATGTCCAGGAAGGATGGGAAATCTTGAAAAATGAAATTCTCAAAGCACAATTGTTAACAATTCCAAAAACAGGGAAGAATAGGAAGCATTTGAGGAAACCAGGATGGATGAACACAGAACTTAAACACATGCTAAAAAGGAAGAAAAATAGTTTTCAAATGGAAAGAGGGAAGCATATCTAAAGAAGAATATAATGATGTCTGCAGAACCTGCAGGGCACGAATCAGATTATCTAAAGCTGACAATGAATTGAGGCTTGCAAGAGACGTCAAAAGCAATAAAAAAGGATTTTGGGGATATGTCAAAAGTAAAAGAAAAGTCAAAGATGCTATAGGATTTTTACAGGATGAAAATGATGAAATGGTAAGTAAGGATGTTGAGAAGGCCAAACTTTTAAATTCCTATTTTGCATCTGTTTTCTCTCAGAAAGGAAATGTAACATCAACTGATCTTCACTGTCCTATTAAGAGAATAGAAGAATCCAGGATATCTATAAACAGAAAAATAGTGAGGAAATACTTAACTAACCTAAATGAATTCAAGTCTCCAGGGCCAGATGAATTACACCCCAGAGTACTGAAGGAGATAGCAGAAGAAATTCTTGAACCACTGTCCATAATCTTTGAAAATTCTTGGAGAACAAGAGAAGTCCCAGAAGACTGGAGAAGAGCAAATGTTGTTCCTATCGTCAAAAAGGGGAAGAAGGTGGACCCAGGCAACTACAGGCCGGTGAGTCTGACTTCTAAACCAGGAAAGATCTTTGAACAAATTATTAAACAACATGTATGTAAGTACCTGGATAAGAATGAAGTGATTAAACAGAGTCAGCATGTGTTTGTAACTAATAAGTCATGTCAGACTAATTTAATTTCCTTCTATGACAGAATCACTGACTGGGTGGATCAGGGAAATGCTGTATAGTATATCTTGACTTCAGCAAAGCATTTGACAAAGTATCTCACACAATCCTTATTGAAAAAATGACTACGTATGGAATGGACAAGGCAACTGTGAGGTGGATTCATAACTGGCTTAGTGATCGGACCCAAAGAGTAGTTGTAAATGGCTGCACATCCAGTTGGAAGAATGTCTCAAGTGGGTACCACAGGGCTCTATTCTGGGCCCTGTATTGTTCAACATCTCTATCAATGATTTAGATGAAGGAATTGAGGGTAAACTGATTAAATTTGCAGATGACACAAAGCTAGGAGGGGTAGCTAATACTAGAGAAGAGAGAGAGAGGATTCAAAAAGATACAAATAAACTGGAGCAGTGGGCAGCAACTAACAGAATGGTTTTTAACAGGGAAAAATGCAAAGTACTACATCTGGGCAATAAAAATGAAAAAAGCATATACAGAATGGGAGGAATAGGGCTAAGTAACAGCACATGTGAAAAAGACTTGGGTATACTAATAGATCACAGACTGAACATGAGTCAACAGTGTGATGCAGCAGCAAAAAAGGCAAATATAATTCTGGGATGTATTAACAGAAGCATACAGTCTAGATCACGTGAAGTCATTACTGCCCTCTACTCCTATTTGGTCAGACCTCATCTGGAATACTGTGTCCAGTTTTGGGCACCACATTTTAAAAAATACATCAACAAACTGGAGCAAGTTCAGAAAAGAGCGACCAGAATGGTGACCGGTCTGCAAACCATGTCCTATGAGGAACGGTTACAGGATTTGGGAATATTTAGCTTGCAAAAGAGAAGACTTAATAGCTGTCTACTAATATCTCAAGGGCTGTCACATTGTAGAAGGATCATCTTTATTCTCATTTGCACAAGGAAATACTAGAAGCAATGGGATGAAACTGAATGGGAGAAGACAGATTAGATATTAGAAAATTTTTTTGACAGGGTGATCAATGAGTGGAACAGGCTGCCACGAGAGGTTGCGAGTTCTCCTTCAATGGAAGTCTTCAAACAGAGGCTAGAAAGACATCTGTCTGGGATGATTTAGGGACTCCTGCTTTGAGCAGAGGGTTGGACCAGATGACCCAGGAGGTCCCTTCCATTTCTACCAATCTATGATTCTATTATTATAATGTACATGCAAATGGGGATAGCACTCCTGAACGTTAATTCTGGTGATTGTTTGGGGGGTTCTCAGTAAATGGACTGCACTCAAACAAAACTTCTGCATCAATGTAGTTTTTATTAGCCAAACATAGGAGAGACCTGAAATCAGGCAATTCCTGTCCACGGGTTTATTATGGTATTGCTGTTCAGCTTCGTTAAAGGGGTTGAACAAAGTTAATTTTAATCAACAGATCTTGGAATAATAATAAATTTCACAATTGGATGTGTTTAATAAAATGTTTCTGTGCTGAGATAATCTTATAAATGTTCCCCTGCTGTGTACTGTGTCTGACCATGTAGAGTTGCTCCAGTTCCATACCACAGCTCCTGGACAGGGCGGAAGCAAAAGAGTGTGCAGGTATTACAGCAAATATATATTTCTTTGAGGTAACACTTTTAAAAAACAGGCAGGGAAATGCTTTATCTCACAAAAAGAATCAGCTGTGCTACCTGTATACTCTCTTTTTCTTCCTCCCCTGCCCAGGAGCTGTGACATTATCAGACCATGTCCCTGTATGGTCAGACACAGCTATTACACAGTACACAGCAGGGGCACATTTATAAGATTATCTCAGCACAGGAAAAAAAAATTAAACATCCAATTGTGTAAATTATTATTATTTCAAGATCTATTGATTAAAAATCAACTTTAAAATTAACTTTGTTTGTGGGAAAAAAAAACTTTAAATAAAAAAAAAGCGGCGCTTCAATATCAAACACAACCCATGGAGAAGTGTGGCGCCATTTCTGGCAAAGAAAAAGACATTTTTCTAAACCAAGACAATCCAATAAAAGGGCTGTCACATCTTTGACAGGAGTGCGCCGCTCCCCGCTTGCTGGGAGGTTGGCGAGCTTCTGCTGGACTGACGTCGCTGGTGTGAACAGTGTGGCCCCCGATGCTGATATATAAGGCAGATTTGCCTCTGCAGCAGTGCAGTGATACTGAACCTGGCCGGACTGGACGCTAACAGTGCGCTTCAGTGATCTGAACAACTTTAAGGCCGTGTATAGATGCTCTATTGGAAAAAGCGTGTAAGCACTGCACATGTTTGACCACCTCTAGTAGACTACAGTGGTGGCCGGTATCCTAGGCAACGAGCAATTCATGAAAGTTAAAAATACCTCTGCTCTTGAGAACAAAGAGGATTTTAATAACAAGTAAATTGAAAGGTGTATTTCTTCTACACATAAATCACCTCCCAAAGGTGCAGCTTTCAAAACACGGTTTATGCCTTCATCTACAAGTCAGAGTACTATGTACAAAACACACAGCGCTGGCTTCCCGTAATGCGAATGACAGTGACAAGTCATATGGCTGCCACATCCGCTGTCAGGGACAACAGGTAACCACATAGGGCCGCGCTCAGTGAGCTCTCTACAGACACGTTCATGAGTCGCCTCAGTGACAACCAGTGACGCTGTACACGTCTTCCTCCGGATATCACCTACAGACCGGCACCATGGAAAGTAAGATCAGTCTGCAGATTTCATCCTGAGATCTCCTATACGCGCATTATGGTGGGTGTCTGAGCCATCCTATAGTCAGGTACTGGCCAGGAGGAACATCTGAGGACAAAGCTCGTCCTTCCCACATGTGAACACATCATATAAGCGATCACAAGTCTGTACGCAGCACCTCCTGCACAGTAATGAGCACCAGCACAAGTCTGTACGCAGCACCTCCTGCACAGTAATGAGCACCAGCACAAGTCTGTACGCAGCACCTCCTGCACAGTAATGAGCACCAGCACAAGTCTGTACACAGCACCTCCAGCACAGTAATGAGCACCAGTACAAGTCTGTACGCAGCACCTCCTGCACAGTAATGAGCACCAGCACAAGTCTGTACACAGCACCTCCTGCACAGTAATGAGCACCAGCACAAGTCTGTACGCAGCACCTCCTGCACAGTAATGAGCACCAGCACAAGTCTGTACACAGCACCTCCTGCACAGTAATGAGCACCAGCACAAGTCTGTACGCAGCACCTCCTGCACAGTAATGAGCACCAGCACAAGTCTGTACGCAGCACCTCCTGCACAGTAATGAGCTCCAGTACAAGTCTGTACGCAGACCTCCTGCACAGTAATGAGCACCAGCACAAGTCTGTACACAGCACCTCCTGCACAGTAATGAACACCAGCACAAGTCTGTACACACACCTCCTGCACAGTAATGAGCACCAGCACAAGTCTGTACACAGCACCTCCAGCACAGTAATGAGCACCAGCACAAGTCTGTACGCAGCACCTCCTGCACAGTAATGAGCACCAGCACAAGTCTGTACACAGCACCTCCTGCACAGTAATGAGCACCAGCACAAGTCTGTACACAGCACCTCCTGCACAGTAATGAGCACCAGCACAAGTCAGTACACAGCACCTCCTGCATAGTAATGAGCACCAGCACAAGTCTGTACGCAGCACCTCCTGCACAGTAATGAGCACCAGCACAAGTCTGTACGCAGCACCTCCTGCACAGTAATGAGCACCAGCACAAGTCAGTACACAGCACCTCCTGCATAGTAATGAGCACCAGCACAAGTCTGTACGCAGCACCTCCTGCACAGTAATGAGCACCAGCACAAGTCTGTACGCAGCACCTCCTGCACAGTAATGAGCACCAGCACAAGTCTGTACGCAGCACCTCCTGCACAGTAATGAGCACCAGCACAAGTCAGTACCAGCACCTCCTGCACAGTAATGAGCACCAGCACATCTGCACAGTAATGAGCACCAGCACAAGTCTGTACACAGCACCTCCAGCACAGTAATGAGCACCAGCACAAGTCTGTACGCAGCACCTCCTGCACAGTAATGAGCACCAGCACAAGTCAGTACACAGCACCTCCTGCATAGTAATGAGCACCAGCACAAGTCTGTACGCAGCACCTCCTGCACAGTAATGAGCACCAGCACAAGTCTGTACGCAGCACCTCCTGCACAGTAATGAGCACCAGCACAAGTCAGTACACAGCACCTCCTGCATAGTAATGAGCACCAGCACAAGTCTGTACGCAGCACCTCCTGCACAGTAATGAGCACCAGCACAAGTCTGTACGCAGCACCTCCTGCACAGTAATGAGCACCAGCACAAGTCTGTACGCAGCACCTCCTGCACAGTAATGAGCACCAGCACAAGTCAGTACACAGCACCTCCTGCACAGTAATGAGCACCAGCACCATCTGCACAGTAATGACGCTAGCACAAGTCTGTACGCAGCACCTCCTGCACAGTAATGAGCACCAGCACAAGTCTGTACGCAGCACCTCCTGCACAGTAATGAGCACCAGCACAAGTCTGTACGCAGCACCTCCTGCACAGTAATGAGCACCAGCACAAGTCTGTACGCAGCACCTCCTGCACAGTAATGAGCACCAGCACAAGTCTGTACGCAGCACCTCCTGCACAGTAATGAGCTCCAGCACAAGTCTGTACGCAGCACCTCCTGCACAGTAATGAGCACCAGCACAAGTCTGTACGCAGCACCTCCTGCACAGTAATGAGCACCAGCACAAGTCTGTACACAGCACCTCCTGCACAGTAATGAGCACCAGACAAGTCTGTACGCAGCACCTCCTGCACAGTAATGAGCACCAGCACAAGTCTGTACGCAGCACCTCCTGCACAGTAATGAGCCCAGACAAGTCTGTACCAGCACCTCCTGCACAGTAATGAGCACCAGCACAAGTCTGTACACAGCACCTCCTGCACAGTAATGAGCCCAGCACAAGTCGTACACAGCACCTCCTGCACAGTAATGAGCACCAGCACAAGTCTGTACGCAGCACCTCCTGCACAGTAATGAGCACCAGCACAAGTCTGTACCAGCACCTCCTGCACAGTAATGAGCACCAGCACAAGTCTGTACCAGCACCTCCTGCACAGTAATGAGCACCAGCACAAGTCTGTACGCAGCACCTCAGCACAGTAATGAGCACCAGCACAAGTCTGTACGCAGCACCTCGCACAGTAATGAGCTCCAGCACAAGTCGTACACAGCACCTCCTGCACAGTAATGAGCACCAGCACAAGTCTGTACGCAGCACCTCCTGCACAGTAATGAGCACCAGCACAGTCTGTACGCAGCACCTCCTGCACAGTAATGAGCACGCACAAGTCTGTACCAGACCTCTGCACATAATGAGCCACACAAGTCGTACCAGACTCCTGCACAGTAATGGCCCGCACAAGCTGTACGCAGCACCTCTGCACAGAATGAGCCAGCACAAGTCTGTACCAGCACTCCTGCACAGTATACTCAGCACAGTTTACACAGCACCTCATGATAAGAAAGCGTCCAATCCTAAGTATGTCAGCAGATCTACCGTCTCCGACAGTTGCCCCAAAGGTACCGCCCTCTGCAATATGGCCCCCAGCGTCCACTGCCGATGACCGCACAAGCTGTCCGACCCCTCACAGAAGCCCAGCCAATCTTCATCTCCCATGAGCCCACAGTCTCGCGCCCCCTGCCAGTGGCACGCACGTCTTACGCAGACTGCAGAATGAGCCCACAAAGTCTGTACACAACCCTGCCAGTTCCCACAAGTCTGTAGCAGTCTGCATAGGCCCAGCACAAGTCTGTACCAGACTGCACGTAATGACTCAGACAGTTGTACGAGACTTGAGTTGAGCTCAGCACAAGTCTACGACTCTCAAAATGACACCACAAATTGTGAGCCCTTGACAAATGCCTGCACAGTAATGAGCTCCAGCACAAGTCTGTACGCAGCACCTCCTGCACAGTAATGAGCACCAGTACAAGTCTGTACGCAGCACCTCCTGCACAGTAATGAGCTCCAGCACAGTAATGAGCACCAGCACAAGTCTGTACGCAGCACCTCCTGCACAGTAATGAGCACCAGCACAAGTCTGTACACAGCACCTCCTGCACAGTAATGAGCACCAGCACAAGTCTGTACGCAGCACCTCCTGCATAGTAATGAGCACCAGCACAAGTCTGTACGCAGCACTCCTGCACAGTAATGAGCACCAGCACAAGTCTGTACGCAGCACCTCCTGCACAGTAATGAGCACCAGCACAAGTCTGTACGCAGCACCTCCTGCACAGTAATGAGCACCAGTACAAGTCTGTACGCAGCACCTCCTGCACAGTAATGAGCACCAGCACAAGTCTGTACGCAGCACCTCCTGCACAGTAATGAGCACCAGTACAAGTCTGTACGCAGCACCTCCTGCACAGTAATGAGCACCAGCACAAGTCTGTACGCAGCACCTCCTGCACAGTAATGAGCACCAGCACAAGTCTGTACACAGCACCTCCTGCACAGTAATGAGCACCAGCACAAGTCTGTACGCAGCACCTCCTGCACAGTAATGAGCACCAGCACAAGTCTGTACGCAGCACCTCCTGCACAGTAATGAGCACCAGCACAAGTCTGTACGCAGCACCTCCTGCACAGTAATGAGCACCAGCACAAGTCTGTACGCAGCACCTCCTGCACAGTAATGAGCTCCAGCACAAGTCTGTACGCAGCACCTCCTGCACAGTAATGAGCACCAGCACAAGTCTGTACGCAGCACCTCCTGCACAGTAATGAGCACCAGCACAAGTCTGTACGCAGCACCTCCTGCACAGTAATGAGCTCCAGCACAAGTCTGTACGCAGCCCTCCTGCACAGTAATGAGCACCAGCACAAGTCTGTACGCAGCACCTCCTGCACAGTAATGAGCACCAGCACAAGTCTGTACGCAGCACCTCCTGCACAGTAATGAGCACCAGCACAAGTCTGTACGCAGCACCTCCTGCACAGTAATGAGCACCAGCACAAGTCTGTACGCAGCACCTCTGCACAGTAATGAGCACCAGCACAAGTCTGTACGCAGCACCTCCTGCACAGTAATGAGCACCAGCACAAGTCTGTACGCAGCACCTCCTGCACAGTAATGAGCTCCAGCACAAGTCTGTACACAGCACCTCCTGCACAGTAATGAGCACTGGCTAGATGACACCTAGGTATATACACGTTACTGACACCTCATTAGCATATATGTAAATAGCCGGGTCCCATTATTAACCCTTACTAAGTAGTCCGCTCCCAGCACTGCCCATCTCCATACACCTGATTCGTTCACCCGAACAGTTGCCCCAAAGGTGTCTATCTACCGCCCCTTCTGTCAATACTTGCCCCTCCCCCAGGACGCGTTGCCCCACCTTGGTGCACCGCCACATTGCACCCGTGGCCGTCACAATAGACCAGTGGGTTCTCGGCCCAGCCCCTCTCATCCGAGCACACGCAACAGCCTCCAACCATCTCCTTCATCCTCCCATGGAGCCGCCGCCACTGCTCTCCCCGGGCCGGGCGGCCGACCTGCCGGGGCCAGTGCGCATGCGCAACCTGCTCCTCTCACCCCGGGCGACGACCATAGTTCTAGGGACATGACGCATGCGTACAGAAGCTCATTCGGTACACTAATATCGCGCATGCTCGTAGTATTTTTTTTTCCCCCTAAGTACAAAAGCGTCGGTAGTAGCCAAGGTTGTGTCGTATAAAGCGCACGCGCACTGGCCACAAGTTGGTTGTGGCTCATGGTAAAGCCGAGTGGACTAGGTTTAGGTCACGTGAGGGGATGAGTGGTTGCTGAGACAGGTGGGTGGTGACGAGTAGCTTGTGGGTAGAGCTGCATTGCACACCAGGTTGGTCATACGTGGGTTGTGAATCTTCCACAACACTGGGGACACCGACGAAGAAGAGGAACGTTTGAGTAGTCGCCTGTAGTAACCAATTACCTGACGCGTCTCATTAATTTCAAATTCTCCATGTTTGGTATCGCTGTAGTCGTATTGATGAGGAGAATCATATTGCGTGGTAATTTTTTTTTTACCACAAAATGTAAACCTTGAAAACAATTCCCAAAGAAACAATGTCAGAATTTGTTTTTTTCTTTTCACAATTTCACCGCACTTGGATTTTTTTTCTAGGACACTATGTGTTCAAGTGTTTTCTAGGACACTATGTGATAAAATGAATGTTGTCATTAAAAAGTGCAACTCGCCCCTCAAAAAACAAGCCCTCATGTCTATGTGTGCAGAAAAATAAGGCCGGAGTCGCACTAAACGTATGAACAATCGGTCCGAGTCTCCCTGCTCGAGTGTCATGCGAGTACAAGCCGATTTTCACACCTAGCATCCGACTTACATCCGATTGTAATGCGATTTTAACATGAGCTTTTACATACAGCAGTTCTCTGTCATTTACACATCGTTTACAAAGGAAATATTTGTCAAAACACACACACATACAGTGTATATTAGATCGAATAAAAGCCAGCAATTAGAATAGGATAGATATGTACACATAGAATACATAGATACGACGGGCGTTCATTAAAGGGAATCTGTCACCCTAAATTGGGGGATATTTAAATGATGGCAGTCAGGTCAGATGGGCGGTGTTTTGGGTACTTGCCTTTTTCAAAGTATTTTATTGTGTATTTCAAACAGTAAATGAGGCAAGACAGGCTTATATCTTGTAGAATATAACATTCCAACTTAACAGTAATAGGCAATGATCAATAGTATAATCATGAAAGTAATAGAATCTAGTCGTAGATTAAGTCATGTAGCACAATAATAGGGTTGATGATTAAAGTGCATCATAATGCAAATAAAGACCTTAGCGGTCAAACTTAACAGTAATAGGCAATAATCAATTTTAAAATCTGGTAGCTTAATAACAAAGTTGAGATGAGTAATACATCATACTGCAAACAAAGCAGTGTCAACTAACAGTAGTGGAAATCAAGTGTAGGTCAATCAAGTGAGATTAATTTGTGAGAGGGTATAGAGGCGGGTCAAGTCAATATAGGAAGATTTAGGAAGTCAAGTCTTGCCAGGGTGTCCATTTTTTGCTGAAGGAAGCAAAGCCATTATTAGCCAATGCATGGCTTTTCTCATATGCCATGTGTAGGGATAATTTATCAACTATGTCAGATACTCTGGGGACTGCTTCCTCTTTCCAGAGGGAAGCTATATGATTTTTGGTTACTAGAAATAAGTGTATAATCAAAGGTCTATATGAATGAGGGATTACATCTAGATCAAGGGACAGAAGGGCTAATTGCGGGGTTAGATTTACTTTTTCTGAGGTAATCTTATCTACTAAATCAGAGATATTTGACCATAGAGGCCTAATCTTGGGACATTCCCAAAAAACATGTATGAGATTTCCTGAGAAACCACATTTCCTCCAACAGTCAGGAGACACTCCCGGGAAGATTTTTGCTAACTTAGCGGGGGTAAAGTACCAACGAGAAATTAGCTTGTAATACGACTCATGGAGTGAGGAGCATATGTTCGAAGAGTAAGTTGCTTTATATGCTTTCCTCCATTGATCGCATGAAACATTCACGTTCAAATCTTTCTGCCAGTTGGATTCAAAAAGGGCCTCCCTAGGGATTAGATCTTCGTTCATAAAATTGTATATGAATTTGGACTTCCAGTAGATGTTATTTTCTGGGTTGCAAATTAATAAACTTGTCATTTCTGTGACAAAATACTTTTTTCTAACAAATTTGGAAATGTGTTTTTTAATGAAGCTCAGAATTTGGATATCTTCAGGAGGGATTTTATATACTGACACCATTGTTTCACGTTCGATGAATTTTTTGCCATCAAAGATATCTCGTACTGTCCTTAGATTTGCCAATATCCAGGATCTGGGGATTTCTTTATCCACTATCAAGCCAAAGAATTTTAATGAGATGCCTTTAATTTGGTCGTATCTTAGTCTCTTTCTGCTTTGAGTTTGACGCTTGGCCATATAGTTCCAAGCTGCCAATGTAGCAGAAATAGTCGGTAAGTTATGCGTGACAGGGGCGGATGACAGGACGTTACTCAAGATTAGTTTCGCTAGAGGAAAGTTCCCATTGTATTGTCTCTCAATTTCTGACCAAGCCGGTTCATTTTCCAGACTAAGCCAAGTGCGAGATTGTTTAACCAAGGAGGAATAGTAGTAGTTGGCCAAGTTTGAGAGTGCAAGGCCCCCATTTGTTTTGATTTTTGTAATATTAGTGAAAGAGACCCTTGCTCTCTTTCCATTCCATACAAAGGTATTAATAGTGCTTTGTAATTTTTTGATTAATTTCAATGGAATGAGAAGAGGCAACGCTCTGAATGTGTACAAGATTTTGGGAAGAGTGAATAGCTTAAACAGAGTAATTCTTCCAGTCCAGGAGATCTCTTGCTTCCCAAAGTTGCTAAGTTCAGACTGTACCTCCTTGGTTATTTTTTGCAAGTTGAGGTCAATCGTCTTGCGAAACACCCTGGTGATAAGGATGCCAAGATAAGTCAGGGACTCCCTTTCCCAATCAAAATTAGTGTTATTTTTGATACCACAGACATCATCCCGACTCAAGAAAAAGTCCAGAATTTTTGATTTTGATTCGTTGATTTTAAATAATGATGTCCTTGAAAAGTCCCCAAAATCCTGGAGGACATGCTTAATGGAGCATGCAGGATTTGTGAGGCTAAGGATAACATCGTCCGCGAATAAGCTAATTTTGTATTCTTTTGCCCCTATCCGGATTCCCCTAATCGACCCATTCTCTCTTATTTTTTCAGCTAGTGGTTCCATTACGATAGCGAATAGCAGAGGGGATAAAGGGCATCCCTGTCTTGTTCCATTCGTTATCGGGATGCTTTTAGATAAATGGCTGTTTACGTATACATTCGCTGAGGGATATGCGTAAAGGGCCATGATTGTTTTGATTATGTTAATATTAAATCCGAATTTTTTAAGGGCCGCTACTAGGAAATCCCAGTTCACTCTGTCAAAAGCCTTCTCGGCATCCAATGCTAGGAGAATTGAGGGGGTTCTTTTAGTTTTGACAGAGTGAATAAGATTGAAAATTTTCCTAGTACCGTCGCTGGTCTGACGACCCAGGATAAAGCCCATCTGGTCCTTGTGAATGATGCTGGGGAGAATATGTTTAATTCTGTCGGCCATGATTTTTGCGTATATTTTGACATCAGTATTGATTAATGAAATTGGTCTGTAGTTCTTAACAGATTCTAGGTCATTACTGTTTTTGGGGATTAGGATTATGGTGGCCTTCAACATCTCTGGTGGGAATTCGCCAATTGATGAGGCTTTATTGAACAGCGAGTCGAGATGGGGAACCAAGAGGGGGGCAAATGTTTTAAAATATTCACTTGTGAACCCATCAGGTCCCGGTGATTTTTTGAGTTTTAATTTATTGATCGAATCAGAAATTTCTTGTTGTGTAAAAGGAGCATCAATGTCTGCCAATTGATCTGCTGAAAGTTTGGGTAGATTAATATCTGATAGGAATTTATGGATATGGAGTTTTTCTGGTTGGGATGCGTCTGGGTCATATTTCAGATTGTAAAGGGAAGAATAATAATCAGCGAAATGGTCTGCTATTTCATTGGGAAGGTCGGAGGTCATTCCGTTGTATTTTATTCTTTTAACCCTATTTCTCACTCTCGTGGCTTGAAATCTTTGGCCATGAGCTTAGATGGTTTATTATATGAGGAATAGAAGTTCCCTCTCATCTTCTTGGCATATCTATCGTAGTCCTCAAATAGAGCTGCTCTTAGAGCAATTCTGAGGTTGATGATTTCAGAGTGAAGCTCTGATGAAGGAACTGCTAATTTTTGCTGAGTTTCTTCTTTGTATTTAAGGTCCATTTGCAAATTTTGGATCCTTTCTCTATCTTGCTTTTTCTTTTGGCTAAGTAAGCCCATCATCACACCCCTGACAACGCATTTGTGGGCATTCCACAAGGTGAACGGATTTATATCTTCCGACTTATTCTCTTTAAAGTAGTTTTTGATGGCTATCTCAATTTTTTCCTTGAAGGATGGATTATATAAGAGAGTGGAATTGCATTTCCAAAGGAAGTCTCTCTTAGGTGACGAACCAAGGTCTATTTCACAGATCACAGGAGAGTGATCCGAGAAGGACTTCGGTAGTATATCGATTTTCCCAAACCTGGATATCGAGAAATAATCAGCAAGGATTAGGTCGATTCTCGAGAAAGTTTTGTGTACTTCGGAATAGTGTGTATACTCCAGCGACGTGGTATTTATGCACCTAAAAACATCAAGGTATTCATGACTATGTAGCCATCCCTTGAGAACTGGATAAGATGATCTAGATCTTGCAGTAGAGTCTAGTTGGGCGTCAGGAACAATGTTGAAGTCACCTACTAAAACCACTATCCCCTTCTTTACCTCCTGTACTCTACTGTCAAGTTCATTAAAGAATTTGATCTGGGCGTTTTGAGGTGCATAAACGTTTACAATAGTGGTCAGTTGATTATTAATCATGGCTATCAGTATTAGATACTTTCCTTCTGGATCTGAATGGGTCTCTATGTATTGAAAATCTAGTGAATCTTTAATGAGGGTAATAACCCCCCCCTTCTTTTTGTCATTTAGGGCTTTGAAGATATGGGGATATTTTTTATTTTCAAATTTTGGGTGGACTAGTTTGGCAAGCTTGACTTCCTGTAAACACACAATCTCGGCCCCGCTTTTTTTGACCTCTTTCCATGTTGAATGCCTCTTGACTGGGCTATTTAGACCTCTCACATTGAATGTTAGAATCTTAACCATTTTACTAATAGTAGAAAGATAAAAAATAGAACAAAGATCAACAATAGAACAATAGAACAAAGTTCAACAATAAACAATCTTGCGAAGAATCCTTGAGTTCAAGGATAATCTCCTTTAGTGGGAATGTCCGTGGATGGCATTAGAAGCCCCCTGCAATGAAAACATAAATTCTGAAGGAAAAGGTACATATTTTATCACCCCGGGCTATCTCCATTTTTCTTCAGAGAGGATATGAATGACATCCCATCCTGCGGTGTGAGTAGAACAACAACTCCATTACCCCTGTCAACGAGTAATTTTGTTGGAAAACCCCATCGGTATTGTATACCTATTTTACGTAAATTTGAGGTAACTTCCCCGAAGCTTTTCCTTAATTGTATTGTGTCTTTCGACAGGTCAATGAAAACTTTGATGTGATCAAAGGGGGAGGGAAATTGTTTTTTATCCCTCATGTAGGCTAAGAGCCTTTCTTTAGTGGGGTAGAAGTGGAACCTAAGTATGATATCTCTTGGTACACCTTCTGGAATAGATCTGGGCTTGGGTAGTCTATGAATCCTATCGATCATAAGCTCGAGTTCCGGAGCGTCCGGGAAAATTTTTTTAAGAAGCCCCATGGTGTAACTTAGCAATTTTGCCTGACCCACCTTCTCAGAGATCCCCCTTAGCTTGATGTTATTCCGCCTACTGCGGTCCTCCATATCAGCAAGCTTGGTTCTTAGGTAATGAACCTCTTTCTGTGTGTCTGCTTGCTGTTTTTGAAGGGAGGAAGAGCTTTTTTCTAAATTTACAATTTTTTTGTCATGCTTATCAATGCGTGAGTCTATAACATCAAATTTGGCCTGTAGACGATTTGTACTCTCCTCTATCGTCAATCTGAGACTATTGTTAAGAGCTATCATCAAATCTTTAACATATGCTTGGGAGACACTCATATCAGAAGCGTGAATTTCCTCAATAGGGCAAACCCTGGGGGCCCCTTCGGAGAATCTTGGTCTCACTTTTATCTGGGCTCTGAATAAGAGTGGTATCGTGATACTCTTCCTCAGAGTCAGACCAGGCCTTAGTTAAGCTTCTCTTTTTTGTGACAGATGTATCCATATCTGTCTGATTGTCTATAATATCTTGGATTTCTTTTAGCATATTTGTATCGTCCTTTAGGCCAATCTTATAACCCTCCGCAGGTGAAGTATGAGGAGGGCTGATACATATGGCCTCGTCAAGAACAGTAACATCTTTCCAATTAGTATGTTTTTGTGATGATTTTTGTGACGATTTATCCCCCTGGGATTTTTTGTTGCTTTTGGTGCTCATTTTCAAGGAGGGGTATACAAACAACCAAGAAGATATAAGCAGGTACAATACAGAATAGTATACACGAAATAATATGCAAACTGTATGCCCTCTTTTTTCGAAAATCAGCTCACAAAATTTTGCTGAAATATGAGCGGCCAGGATGTTGAGCTCCCTGAGTGGTTTCAGCGAGTTCAGTTAGTGTATATGTAGAGTATATTACAAAATGTATGTATATGTATGTGTAAAGAAATTTGCTAATCTCTGTGTAAGTAAGTTATGTGGGGTGAGTCAGCAGGGGAGACAATCAGTAAGCTTCAACAAAGTATGAAATTGTTGAGTCTTCTTGAAAGGACCACCGGTCTCAAAGAATTTATCAATCAAGTAAATAAACTTCCTTCTGTCAGTGTTGTATACCTAGAAGATGAAAAATCTATTTTTGCCACAGAAAATTGAACTCGCTGAATGATTTTAGCGAGAGTAGTTAATTGATGTGTCTGTAGAGTGTTGTGCAGATGTATGTATATGTAGATTGAACTGTTAAACCCTGTATAAGCAAATTATGCAGAGTGAGTCAACAGAGAATTAATCAGTGAGCTTCAGCAACTAGTGAAGGTAAATGGGTTTCTTTGACAAATCCCCTAGAGATTTCTAATCAGAATAGACAGTCAGGCAATATAACAAGATTTCTAGGCAGTCAAAAGCTGTTACTATGAAAGAGGTACAGAAGCTTATATGACACTTAAAATTGAGCAATCGAACATCAGGCAGACAGACAGTCCTCTGTCAGAATTGCGTAATCAGAGTATGGAAATATTAACAATTATAGCTTGTCGTTTCTTAAGTGACCGTTAATCCTCTGCTCTAAGGGGTGTCCCCAAACTCAGAAGGGTCTCCTCAAACCGGGTGGGCTCCTTATTACAGGGCACAAGCTTCAATAAGGTTTGGGAAGCAAGGTCCCTGGCAGTGGATGCAGGGGATCTCCGTCCCCGTCGGTTTGCACCGCCGGCTATCCCAGCTCAGCGCTTATATGTGCCAATGATTTTCCGGCTCTAAGGGTATCCCTGAGCCTAGATTTATCCCTCAGAGCCAGGAAGGTACTTTGCGGTAGGGCACAAGCCCCCAAGAAGGCTCCTGGAGCAAGACTTCTGGCCGCAAGCGCAGGGGGAGCTGCCAATCAAGCTCCGTCCCCGCCGGCTCGCGCCTCTGATGATTTTAGCTTACCGCTTCCAGATGCCGGTAAGTCCGAGGCTCCAAGGGGTATCCCCAAGCCCAGAAGGGTCCCCCAAAGCCGGGTGGACTCTTTATTGCAGGGCACAGGCTTCAAAGATGCTCCGGGAGCGATGTCTCAGGCAGCGGGTGCAGGGGGATCTCCGTTCCCGTCGGCTCGCACCGCCGACCACTTCAGCTCAGCGCTTCTATGTGCCGGTGAGTTCTCGGCTCCAAGGGGTATCCCCGAGTCCAGATGGGTCTCCCAAAGCCGGGTGGGTTCTTTTCGGCAGGGCACAGGCCTTAAGAAGGGTCCGGGAGCTTGAGTGACGTCAGCAGCTCGCAGCTAATCTAGGCCGCGGCTTCCCGCTCTCCTGCAGGCCGCAGCTAGTCTTCACCCAATCTGGGCATAAAGGCCTATAAAAATAGGATTTTTATGATCCACAAGTGGTCAGGCGTCCTCCAGAAGTAATTATTCGGCCACAAATCTCCTCCAAGTGTCGCTTTTTAGTAGTTTAGAGCAGGGGGCTTCAGGAGCCCAGCAGATGCACGTCTGCTCACATGCAGCAGCAAACCACGCCCCCGGGTACTTGCCTTAACATGTTGTTCGCCGCTGTCTCCATTATTTCTGGGAATTGTAGTCGTTGCCCTCCATATAACGCGCCTGCACATTGCAATCTTGAATTGCGCACGCGCAGTATGCTTTGCCCGCAGATTGCAATGCGCAGGCGCGTTATATGGAGGGCAACGACTACAATTCCCAGAAATAATGGAGACAGCGGCGAACAACATGTTAAGGCAAGTACCCAAAACACCGCCCATCTGACCTGACTGCCATCATTTAAATATCCGCCAATTTAGGGTGACAGATTCCCTTTAAAGATTTCCCCTGACACACTTCCTGTGGACTGAGAGCAATGAAACTTGACACAGTTATTAGTCCTTCAATACATAGGTGCCACCTAGGGACACACACTTCTTCCATCTCTTTAACCCCTTGACAGGCATTTTGCAGCTTAATGACCGGGCCAATTTTTACAATTCTGACCACTGTCACTTTATGAGGTTATAACTCTGGAACGCTTTAACAAATCCCGCTGATTCTGAGATTGTTTTTTCGTGACATATTGTACTTCACGTTAGTGGCAAAAATTTTTTATATGACTTGCGTTTATTTATGAAAAAAAACGGAAATATGGCGAAAATTTAGAAAATTTTGCAATTTTCAAACTTTACATTTTTATGCCCTTAAATCAGAGAGATATGTCACACAAATTTCTTAATAAATAACATTTCCCACATGTCTACTTTACATCAGCTCAATTTTGGGAACAAAATTTTTTTTGTTACGAAGTTATAAGGGTTAAAAGTTGACCAGCGAGTTCTCATTTTTACAACACCATTTTTTTTTTAGGGACCACATCACATTTGAAGTCACTTTGAGGGTCTATATGATAGAAAATACCCAAAAGTGACACCATTCTAAACACTGCACCCCTTAAGGTGCTCAAAACCACATTCAAGAAGTATATTAACCCTTTACATGCTTCACAGGAACTGAAGCAATGTGGAAGGAAACAATTAACATTTAACTTTTTTTGCAAAAACTTTACTTCAGAACCAATTTTTTTTTTATTTTCACAAGTGTTAAAAGAAAAAATAAATCACAAAATTTGTTGTGCAATTTCTCCTGAATACAACGATACCCCATATGTGGGGGTAAACCATTTTTTGGCCACACGGCAGAGGTCGCAAGGAAAGGAGCGCAGTTTGACTTTTTCAACGCAGAATTGGCTGGACGCCATGTCGCGTTTAGAGAGCCCCTGATGTGCCCAAACAGTGGAAACCCCCAACAACTGACCCCGTTTTGGAAACTAGACCCCTTAAGGAACTTATCTAGATGTGTGGTGAGCACTTTGAACCTCCAAGTGCTTCACAGAAGTTTATAACGTAGAGCCGTGAAAATAAAAAATCATTTTTTTCCTCAAAAATGTTTTTTTTAGCCCGCTATTCTTTTATTTTCCCAAGGGTAACAGGAGAAATTGGACCCCAAAAGTTGTGCAATTTTTCCTGAGTACGCTGATACCCCATATGTTGGGGTAAACCACTGTTTGGGCGCACAGCAGAGGTTGGAAGGGAGGAAGCGCCATTTGACTTTTTGAACGCCACGTCGTGTTTGGAGACCCTCTGATGTGCCTAAATAGTGGAAACCCCTCAATTCTAGCTCCAACCCTAACCCCAACACACTCCTAATCCCTACCCTAATCCTAACCCTAATTCCAACCCTAATTGTATCCCTAACCCTCATTGTAACGCTAACCCTAATGGAAAAATGAAAATAAATACAATTTCTATATTTTATTATATGTGCCTAAGGGGGTGATAAAGAGGGATTTATGTACTGTTTTTTTATTTTGATCACTGTGATAGTTTATCACAGTGATCAAAATGTACTTTTAGAGAATGAATGAATCTGCAGGCAGGCAGATTCGGCGGACGCAGTGCGCATGCGCCCGCCATTTTCTTTTACAGGAAGAAGACGCCGGGAGCTGCCGGAGGATTGAGGGGACACCAGGAGGTATCGGGGGGATCGGGGTCCCGGGGACCCTATTTCTCTTCCCTCTGATGTGCGATCACATCAGAGGGGAGAGAAATTACATGCAGGATCGCAGCTTTTTTATTTCTTTTGCGATCGCAAAAGCGGGGGGACTGCGGGGGACCCTAATTATGTTCTCTGGGGGTCTCGGCTACCCCCGGCAGCCGCCATTTTCTCGCCATTGGAGCGTGGCGGCGGCACCTAGGGACTCAGGAGGGCCCTAGGACCACCAGGGGCCACAAAGGGGGGATCGGGGACCCTATTTCTCTCTCCTCTGATGTCCGATCACATCAGAGGAGAGAGAAATTAAATGGCACATCAGATTTTTTTTGTTGTTGCAATCGCCTTTATAGGGTTAATAACGGCGATCGAAACACCTGGGTCGGTAAAAAACGACCCGAATCATGTTCTCTGGGGTCTCAGCTACCCCGGCAGCCGAGACCCCGGAGAAAATCCGACTGTGGGGTGCGCTATACAGTTTTTCCACAGTGCCGTTAATTAATGGCGCTGTGGTTTAAGTACCCTTAACTACCTCCGTTAAAAGGTGTATCTGCGGTCATTAAGGGGTTGAGAAACTTTAAACACCTCACTTATAGAAGATGACAGATTGCTTTAAAAGCCACATTGTGACTTCGGAAATCAGAATCTCATCATCTGGAAAATGCTTGCCCTTCAAAAATAACTTAATTGTTGGAAAGAGGTGGAAGTCCGATGGTGCGAGGTCGGGTGAATAAGGGGATGTGGTAGAATTTCAAAGCCACAGGAACATGCTTCCATTTGGGCAACATGTGAGTTGTGAACTGGTGCATTGTCTTGCAGAAGGCGGACAGCTTTGGTGAGCATCCCACGTCTCTTGGTTTTCATGGGCTCTCGCAATTTCTGCAGCAGTGAAGCATAGTATGCCCCAGTAACCATGGTACCCTTTGCTAGGAAATCCATCAATACTACTCCGTGCTAGTCCCAAAATACTGTGAGCATGACCTTGCCTGCCGAGGGTTGGGCACATGCCTTTTTTGAAGGCGGTCAGTGTTCTGCCCATCTGAGTATAGGGCAGTATGCTTTGTATTGTATGCTGGTTTTGTTTGTTATAGCACCATCTAGTGGTGGCTAAATTTATAGCCTGTGCCTTTAACAAGCAGATAGGGTTTTGTATTGTGGGATTGAAGCAAGGTATTATGGGAAGAAGAAGCTCCATTTTCTTCTGTGTACTTCAGGGAATACACGTGTTAATGTGCTCTCCTGTAACCTCTCCAACTTGAATTTGCTATCCTGGTAAAGCATATCTGGTAAGATCAATATCTTCTCTAGCAATGCAGTGTTTAGGAGGTTATTAACTGTATAGCAGCCAGTGCATAAAAGATGTTATTAGAATCCTGTGTAAAGTTTGCATCATACTGTATACTTTCCTGTTAATTGTAAAGTGTCAGCTGTGTGCCCAATACTTATCTATGTCATTTGTATTTTTATAGTTTTACCGCGCATGTTCTATACTGTTCACCAATAAACAAGTCTACAGAGGACAGTCTGCTTATTTGGAAGATAGAATCGTGGTTTAGACTGTATGCTAGATTGCACACCGTGTCAACGTGTATGAAGGCAGAACAGTAAAACAGATGCTAGACGCCTGCGATAGTGAATACGACTTAAGGAGCTGCTTTCACCCAACACCGCACTGCCTGCGGACACTGCAGCGGCCGCCATACAGTCACAAGTACCAAGAATGCAGCCCGCCATCAAGTGCTTCATCATTCCCGCCACGCGGAAGCCGCCGTGCATAGACTGTTTCCCGCTAATATACTCAGCACTACGCTGCTAAGCGCACAATGTCTCAAAACAGCACATCCTCACTCAAAACAAGGTCACGAGCAAGCTCCAGCAGGTCGTCATTAGCAGAGCTCGCTGCTGTCGCCCGTGCCGAAGCCTAGGCAGCCAAAGCAAGATCCTCCTTCGCTGAAAGAGAAATGCACCTAAAACTGAGGCAGGCGGAGCAAGATGCAGATAGCGCACGCCTGCAAGCTGAAACTGCACTTTTGCAAGCAGAGCTAGAAAGACTTGCAGCAGACAAAGAGACAGCAGCTTCAATTGCTAAAGCAGAGTATTTGGAAGCTATGAAGGATCCTGATTGTGAGAGAAGCAGCAACTTTCCCGGACCAGATCTAGAACAGCAAGATCCAGCGTGTCGCAGAGTACGTCCGTCAACATTCCGGCATCGATGACAGCCCTGAAGCACCACATCAACCAGCCTACACCGGCTACCAGCATTCCAACCCCGAACTTCGTTACCACAAACAAGGAGTCGTCCAGCGCAGAGATGTCGACCACAGCGGCTGTTCCACTATGCAGAAGGTACAGCTCCCATCCCGCCTTAAAGAGACACCTCCTTCACCGAGAAGGTACTGCACAGACTATACGAAGTCAGAAGCGTCTCACAGGTATGGTGATACACCACACACTAGACATGACTATAACACACCAGCTCTTGCCAGCACTGACCAAGCCACCATAGACTTTGCAAAGTTCCTTGCCCGCCAAGAACTGGTTACGAAAGGACTTGTAAAGTTCACTGATAAACCCCAGAACTATAGGTCATGGCGAGCCTCGTTCCGGAACGCCATTCATGGTCTGGACCTTTCTAATAGTGACGAGTTAGACCTCCTAGTAAAGTGGCTCGGAAGTGAGTCGGTCGAGCATGCCAAAAGACTAAGAGACATCAATATAAAGCATCCACACATACAGTACAGACCAAAAGTTTGGACACACCTTCTCATTCAAAGATTTTTCTGTATTTTCATGACTATGAAAATTGTAGAATCACACTGAAGGCATCAAAACTATGAAGTAACACATGTGGAATTATACAATACACTTTACAAAAAAGTGTGAAACAACTGAAAATATGTCTTATATTCTGGGTTCTTCAAAGTAGCCACTTTTTGCTTTGATTACTGCTTTTACCGCAGAAAAGGTGAACGGATGGACTCTACATGCCTGGTTCCCACCGTGAAGCATGGAGGAGGTGGTGTAATGGTGTGGGGTTGCTTTGCTGGTGACACTGTTGGGGATTTATTCAAAATTGAAGGCATACTGAACCAGCATGGCTACCACAGCATCTTGCAGCGGCATGCTATTCCATCCGGTTTGTGTTTAGTTGGACCATCATTTATTTTTCAACAGGACAATGACCCCAAACACACCTCCAGACTGTGTAAGGGCTATTTGACCAAGAAGGAGAGTGATGGGGTGCTACGCCAGATGACCTGGCCTCCACAGTCACCAGACCTGAACCCAATCAAGATGGTTTGGGGTGAGCTGGACCGCTCACCGCTTCAATTTTAAATAAATTCCCAACAGTGTCACCGGCAAAGCACCCCCACACTATCACACCACCTCCTCCATGCTTCACGGTGGGAACCAGGCGTGTAGAGTCCATCCGTTCACCTTTTCTGCGTGCAAAACAGTAATCAAAGCAAAAGGTGGCTACTTTGAAGAACCTAGAATATAAGACATATTTTCAGTTGTTTCACACTTTTTTCTAAAGTGTAATGTATAATTCCACATGTGTTAATTCAGAGTTTTGATGCCTTCAGTGTGATTCTACAATTTTCATAGTCATGAAAATACAGAAAAATCTTTGAATGAGAAGGTGTGTCCAAACTTTTGGTCTGTACTGTAGGTCTACGCAAAGTGTGGGAAAGACTTGATGAATGCTATGGGACAGTAGAAGTCATAGGGAATGCTTTATACAAAAGAATTGATGATTTTCCTAAGATAGGACCTAAAGGTTATCAAAAGTTTAGAGAATTGAGTGATTTATTGATAGAGTTACAGGTTGCCCAGGAGGAAGGAGATTTGCCCGGATTGGCATTCTTAGCTAGGGGTGTCAATCCGATAATACAAAAACTTCCTTACAACCTACAAGAAAAGTGGGTTACATATGGTTCACGGTATAAACTAAATCATAATGTACCATTCCCTCCTTTCACTGTATTCTTAGAATTTGTTGCCCAACAAGCTAAGATCAAAAATGACCCTAGTTTTGACTTCACTCTGTCATGTTCCACTGCCCCCGGAGTCAAACCCAGTAGGACACCTGTGGCAGTCCACAAAACTAACATTGTTTCCACAAGCCCTCCTCACAATGCGAGTAAACCCCCTCCAGACGAGAACAAGCCTCAAGATGTAAGTAAACAGTGTCCTCTACACAAGAAACCACATCCTCTACTAAAATGCAGAGCCTTCAGGGAGAAATCTTTGGAGGATCGCAAAGGTTTTCTCAAAGAGAACAACATTTGCTTCAAATGCTGTGCCACAACCTCTCACCTCGCCGGGAACTGTGAAGCTAGCGTGAAATGTGCAGAATGCAGCAGCTCGGATCACAATACAGCCTTGCACCCTGGACCACCTCCATGAGTGTTGTCACAAGCAGAAGAGCACGATGGGAAGGAGAAGAACACTGATGAAGATACCCCTGTGGTCAGCTCTCAATGTATGGAGATCTGTAAGGGACTCACAGGAGGAAGGTCCTGTTCAAAAATCTGCCTTGTCCAAGTCTACCCTGCAGGCTGCAAGGACAAAGCCCTCAAGATATATGCAATCCTAGATGACCAAAGTAACAGGTCTTTAGCCAGGTCCCATCTGATTTGACAACTTCAGCACTGTAGGCCCTGGTTCTCCCTACTCCCTGAGGACGTGTTCAGGTACCGTTGAGACAGCGGGGAGAAAAGCGACTGGATACAAGGTGGAGTCCATAGATGGTCAAACCTGCCTATCGCTACCAACCATCCTGGAGTGCAACCAGATTCTCGACAACAGGTCAGAGATACCATCACCGGAGGTGGCGACATTTCACCCCCATCTGAAGCGTATAGCCCACCTGATACCGGAGTTGGATCCAGAAGCCCCAATAGCCCTACTCCTGGGAAGAGATATACTACGAGTCCACAAGACTATAGAATATATAAACGGCCCCAGAAATGCTCCGTATGCTCAGAGGCTCGACCTTGGATGGGTCATCATATGAGACGTCTGTCTAGGAGGAGCACACAAGCCGGCCTCAGTCAACAGTATGCTCACCAGCACACTAGAAAATGGACGTCCATCTCTCTTCCGGCCATGTCACAATAGTCTGCTGGTAAAGGAATTGCCAAACAGTACTCCCCTACCTTGCCCTTTCTCAGTACCTACCAACGAAGACCACGCCTGTGAAGGTGAACAAGACCACATGGGATGTACAGGACAAAGGAAGACGACAAGGTAGCGATGTCCATAGAAGATAGGATGTTCCTGGACATCATGGATAGATAAATAGTCAAAGACAAATCGAACAGTTGGGTCGCACCTTTACCATTTCGACCTAAGAGAAGGCGCCTACACAACAACAGGGAACTGGTCTACAGCCGATTCATCTCCCTCAGGCACAAACTTAAGAAGTCACCTGAGACGAAGGAACACTTCTTTACCTTCATGGGAAGGATATTCCAGAACAACCACGCAGAGATTGCACCTGCACTTCGGCCCTCAGAGGAGTGTTGGTACCTGCCCATCTTCGGAGTATACCATCCCAAGAAGCCAGGTCAAATAAGAGTGGCATTCGACTCAAGTGCCAAATGTGAAGATGTCTCAT
Source organism: Oophaga sylvatica (assembly GCA_033576555.1). Lineage (NCBI taxonomy): Eukaryota > Metazoa > Chordata > Amphibia > Anura > Dendrobatidae > Oophaga > Oophaga sylvatica. Next base: position 154,541,560 of record JARQOD010000003.1, read on the forward strand.
TAAATTATGTCCTACTGTCGGGCCCAGACCTCAACAACAGACTTCTGGAAGTACTACTCTCTTTCCGCAGAGATACGGTGGCATTTATGGCTGATATACAACAGATGTTCCACTGTTTTCTCGTCAAAGAGGAACACAGAAACTACTTGAGGTTCTTCTGGTACCATGACAACGACCCAGACAAAGACATCACAGAGTACCGGATAAGGGTACACATCTTTGGGAACAGCCATTTCCCCAGCAGTCGCTATCTACGGCCTCCGAAATTCTGCCAAAGAAGGCGAAGAAAGGTATGGGTCAGACGTCAGATCCTTCGTAGAAAAGGACTTCTATGTAGAAGACTGTTTGAAGTCCACACCAACAAATGAGGCTGCAATCAGTCTACTAAAAAGGGCTCAAGAAATGCTCGCTCAGTCTAACCTAAGGTTACACAAGATTTCCTCCAACAGTCGAGAGTTGATGGAAGCATTTCCCTCTCAAGACTATTCCAGCGATCTAAAGGACCTAGACCTAAGCATCGACACTCAGCGGAGTCTTGGATTGCTTTGGGATCTGAAGACGGATGCCTTCACCTTTCAGATCAGTAAAGCCGAGAAACCCTTCACGCGCAGAGGAGTTCTTTCTTTCATGAATAGTCTATACGACCCCCTGGGATTCGTAGCTCCAGTTACTGTCCAAGGAAAAATGATGCCAAGAGACTTCACCCAAGACACATCTGATTGGGATGATCCACTGCCAGCAGAAAAGGCAGACCTGTGGGCAGAGTGGAAGAGGTCTCTTAAGGCCTTGACCGACCTTCATGTGAAACGACTGTATGCTCCTGTGCCATCCACAGAAGTCAAGACACAAAGATTTTGTATCTTCTGCGACGCATCAAAGTAATCGTGCAGCAGTAGCATACCTCAAAACCATAGATATCAATGAACAGAGCCACATCGGGTTTGTGATGAGCCGGACTAAACTGGCACCACTCCGCGAACACACGGTACCCAGACTGGAACTCTGCGCTGCTGTCCTCGCAGTTGAGTTGGCCGAGCTTTTCTCAGATGTGATGAATCTGGAGACCAAAGAAGCAGAGTTCTACACTGATAGCAAGGTGGTACTGGGATACATCTGCAATGAAACGCGACGCTTTTATGTCTACGTAAGCAACCGGATACTGAGGATAAGAAGATCTACCTGCCCTAGTCAATGGCACTATGTACCTACTCACCTCAATCCTGCGGACCATGCGACTAGATCCATTGCTTCAAGTCATCTTAAGGACACTACCTGGTTCACAGGCCCTGCTTTCTTGTACCGTTTAATGCCCACATGGACAGGCCTGAGACGTTCGAACTGGTGGATCCAGATGCCGATGAGGAGCTCCGTCCTTGAGTGTCTGCTCTGCATACAGGGATTTCAAGTCATTACGTGGAATCTCATCGGTTCAGCAGGTTCTCAACCTGGAAGTCACTTGTTCGAGCCGTTGCTTGTCTACTTCATGTGGCCCAGTTCTACAAGTCAGCATTACCTGCAAGCCAGAGATCTTGTAAAGGTTGGCATCACTGCAAGCATGCTTTTACCGCCCTCAACTTGGAAAGAGCCAAGGTTACAATACTTCGTGTTCTGCAAAGGGAAACCTACCGCAGAGAAATAGACAACCTCAACAAAGGTCAACCCATTTCTAGAGACAGTGCCTTGAAAAAGCTTGATCCAACCATTCTCATTCCCCCCATGCTACTCACTCAGAAAACCAACACTCCCAACGCTCCACTGGGAGAATTCAGCAACAAGGACCTCTACAGACGTCAATGGAGACAAGTTCAAAGTCTCTCCAATACTTTCTGGGACAGATGGAGAAAACAATATCTCTCTACCCTACAGCCTAGGAAGAAGTGGTAGATTGACAAGCCGAACATCAAACCATGTGATATTGTGCTCATGAAGGACAGCCAGTCACACCGAAGTGAGTGGCCACTAGGCCTCATCACCAAGGTATTCCCAAGCAAGGATGAGAAGGTGCGCAAGGTCGAGGTCAAATTGTGGAAGGCTGGGGAGAGTAAACTATTCCTCAGACCAGTTGCGGAACTAGTTTTACTGCTTTCGCCAAAAGAGCCTGTATGTGGCATCAGTTGATGCCAAGCGGGGAGTGTTCTGCCCATCTGAGTACAGGGCAGTATGCTTTGTATTGTGTTCTGGTTTTGTTTGTTATAGCACCATCTAGTGGTGGCTGAATTTATAGCCTGTGCCTTTAACAAGCAGATAGGGTGTTGCATTGTGGGATTGAAGCAAGGTATGCTGGGAAGAAGAAACTCCATTTTCTTCTGTGTACTTCAAGGAATACACGTGTTCATGTGCTCTCCTGTAACCTCTCCAACTTGAGTTTGCTATCCTGGTAAAGAATATCTGGTAAGATCAATATCTTCTCTAGCAATGCAGTGTTTAGGAGGTTATTAACTGTATAGCAGCCAGTGCATAGAAGATGTTATTAGAATCCTGTGTAAAGTTTGCATCATACTGTATACTTTTCTGTTAATTGTAAAGTGTCAGCTGTGTGCCCAATACTTATCTATGTCAGTTGTATTTTTATAGTTTTACCGCGCATGTTCTATACTGTTCACCAATAAACAAGTTAGACTACAGAGGACAGTCTGCTTATTTTGAAGATAGAATCGTTGTTTAGGCTGTATGCTAGATTGCACACCTTGTAAACGTGTATGAAGTTCGGCAGTACGTGGCAGTTCAGCAGCCACGCAGTGAAAAATCACAGCAGGAGCCGACAGCATAGAATAGATGGATTACATAAAGTAAATACAAATAAAATAGGTAGAATTATCGATGTCTGTGACAAAATACAATTAGTACAGTGTGTGTGCAGCTTACTGTACATATTAATAAAAGATCATTTTTCTGAAAAAAATGACGTGGGCTCCTGCATAATTTTCATAACCAGTAGAGAGAAAGCCGACGGCTAGGGGCCGATGTTTATAGCCTGGGAAGGGGGTAATACCCATGGAGCTTCCCAGCCTATTACTATCAGCTAACAACTGTGTACTTAGCTTTTAATGTCTATTAAAATGGGGGACCCTAAAAAAAAGTGATGTTGGGTCCCCCTATAATTAATAACCATCAAAGGCTATGCAGACAGCTGCGGGCTGATATTAATAGCTTAGGAATGGGCCATGGATACTGCCCCCCTAAGGCTAAAAACATCAGCTCTCAGCCGCCCCAGAAAAGTCGCATCTCTAAGATGCGCCAATTATGGAACTTAGTCTCGCTCTTCCCACTTACCCTGTAGCGCTGGCAAGTGGGATGATAGTGGGTTGATGTCACCTTTGTATTATCAGGTGACATCAAGCCCCGAGGTTAGTAATGGAGAGGCATCTATAAGACGCCCCCATTACTAACCCCATAGTCATATTGTATGAAAACACGGACACCCAGAAAAAAAGTCCTTTAATTGAAAGAATGACACAGACTCCTTTTATAAATCTTAATTAAACCATACTTATGACCTCTAGTATAGAAAGTAACACTGGCGCTACACCTCACAGAATAGTGCTAGATCCACAAAGGGAATTTTGCAAAAACAGGGGGGGGAGGGGGGAAGGAGATGCAAATTTGAGAGCTGCTAGTGGTTTGGGAGTGGGCTCTGTGCTAACCCACTAAAATTAACAAAATAAAAATGAATAATTGACCACAGCGCTACTCAAATGTACCTATAAAAGCTGAAATGTGAGTATAAAATCGATAAAAGGAAAGAAAAATGATAACTCACTATTAGTTGCAGAGTTTCCCAGGAAATAGTGTGATGTTCGTGCTAAAATAGTGAAATGATCAGAGGTTAGTTGGTTTCTAAACAGTATATAACTTGTTTATAGATTTTACCTCATGTATTTATACTCACTGTTAATACCACCATGTGTTTGCACAATAGTGATCCTTGGTCGAAGATGGTAGTTTAGTAAGTAGTGTCTCCCCCTAGACGATGGGTCACAAGTGCAGTGATGCCAAAAATGAGGCAGAGTGCTGTATGGACAGGTTATGGAATTATGGTATTCTCAAGTCTCATTGGTACTCAGAGCCTCCCTGCAAAGAGTGTGGTAAATATTTATATAACTGTGCAGGGAGTACAGTTGTAAAGGCAAATGAACCGCTGTACTCACTGTCACTGAATATAAATTGGTTGCAAGGAGAGCTGATTCATGGAGCCTTGGTGTGACTGCTAGTACGGGTATGTGATGGATTAATACCAAATCAGGGTCGTACTAATAGATAAATGATAGATACCATATATACTCGAGTATAAGCCGACCCCCCTAATTTTGCCACAAAAAACTGGGAAAACTTATCGACTCGAGTATAAGCCTAGGGTGGAAAATGAGATTATGCCCCATATGCTGCCCCATGTATTATGCCCCACAAGATGCTCCATAGATTGTGCCCCATATGCTGCCCATGTATTATGCCCCCATAGATAATCCATAGATTGTGCCCTCATAGATGCTCCATAGATTATGCCCCCATAGATTATGCCCCCATAGATGCTCCATAGATTATTCCCCATAGATGCTCCTTAGATTATGCCCACATAGAAGCTCCATAGATTGTGCCCCCATAGATTATGCCCCTATAGATGCTCCATAGATTATGCCCCCATAAATGCTCCTTAGATTATGCCCCCATAGATTATGCCCACATAGATGCTCCTTAGATTATGCCCCCATAGAAGCTCCATAGATTGTGCCCCCATAGATTATGCCCTATAGATGCTCCATAGATTATGCCCCCATAATGCTCCTTAGATTATGCCCCCATAGATTATGCCCCCATAGATGCTCCTTAGATTATGCCCCATAGAGCTCCATGATTGTGCCCCCATAGATTATGCCCCTATAGATGCTCCATAGATTATGCCCCATAAATGCTCCTTAGATTATGCCCCCATAGATTATGCCCCCATAGATGCTCCTTAGATTATGCCCCCATAGATTATGCCCCCATAGATGCTCCTTAGATTATGCCCCCATAGAAGCTCCATAGATTATGCCCCCATAGATTATGCCCCCATAGATGCTCCATAGATTATGCCCCCATAGAAGCTCCATAGATTATGCCCCCATAGATAATCCATAGATTGTGACCTCATAGATGCTCCATAGATTATGCCCCCATAGATTATGCCCCCATAGATGCTCCTTAGATTATGCCCCCATAGATTATGCCCCCATAGATGCTCC
>JARQOD010000003.1:154546881-154592591 GCA_033576555.1 Oophaga sylvatica
GTTGTTTTTACTCTTACAGCTTATAGTTTTTCTCTGAGACCTTAGGTGTTCCTACTGTGTGTGAGTGTTGTATGTAAGACTTTATTTACTTTATTTCTTGTCTTTGTTGTTTGTCTTTCTGTTCATTAACCGTTACCTGTTCATTCCCTTTGGTGGTATTCAGGGTCCTTCTTAGGACTAGAATACAGTTGGCAGGGATTGATAGGAGACAGGGTTTACGCTGGTGGCCTGGACCTCTGTACCTTTAACAGTACCTCCAGGTTGAGGGATTAGTTAGGACCCCAGTTTAGGGTCAGCTTAGACCCCGGTCACCCTCTAGCCGGAGACAGCGTATAACGGATTCCGTTTTGACCCTCTGGACATTCTGTCAGGTAAAATCTATGTTATCATATATCTATGCGCATGTTATATAGTATGTTGCCCTTTTGATATAGATTACTGACATCACATATATATATCTGCTATACAGCGTGACACAGGAGTCCAGCGATCTGCTGGTAACCAAGGAACACATCGGGTTTCCAGGCGCGGGGCTGTGCCTGGAAACCCGATGTGTACGTTGGATACCAGCGAGCTGCTGCAGGGGAGCTGGTAACCAAGGTACACTTCGGGTTTCCAGGCACCGCGCAGCGCCTAGAAACCCGATGTGTACCTTGGTTACCAGCTCCCTGCATCAGCAGGCTGGTATCCAACGTAGACTGCGGGTTACTAAGCGACGTTACCTGCAGTGTCGCTGTCCTGATCGCTGCCTGAGCTGCCTGTTTGGCAGCTCAGCAGCGATCATGTAGCGACACACCAGCGATTCTGACAAGTTCATATCGTTGTCGGGATCGCTGGTGCGTCGCTATGTGAGACGGGGCCCTTAAGCATAGAAAGAGCAGTGATTGCAATTGATAAATTACATGGTATGCTAAATCCAAAGGCGTACATAGAAATCATGGGGCCCCATGGCAAAAGTCTGAATGCCCCCCCCCCAAAAAAAAAAATATTTCCCCCCACATTCTAAGGTGCAAACTGCAGACACTATTTAACCCTCTACTCCACCCTCCAAATTGTGTGCAGGGGCCTGCAGGCAGAATATTCCCCTCCAGTGCCCCAACACTATAAGGTGCAAACTGCAGCAGTGCAGCCACTATTTACTCCCTCCAAATTGTGTGCAGCAGCCTGACATATTATTTTCTATGATGTGGCAGCACAGTGGCAAAGGGACACATTAAAAAAAAATCCACCGCCAGGCCCGGCTCACCGTCTTGCATCTCCACTCGCCTCAGCTCCTCACACTACGCCTCCAACAGCCGGTAGCCGCCCTCACATATGCAACTACTTCCAGCCGGGCCCAGCATGCACTGCTCTCTCTAGACAGGACTAGACAGGAGGAGTTAGGAAGAGCCAGGTACAGAGTTTCGGCAGCGCGCACATTTAATTAAAGCAGGGTGGAGAACCTTTTTCCAGCTGGGGCCATTTGGAAATTTCTACCATCATTCGGAGGGGCCACACAAAAATTATCACCTTGAAAATTACCCCAGTATATTTAGTCAAACAATTAAATTACGGTAACTCACCCTTAATGTGACGGCTGGACCTGCTTCTCTTTGGTGCAGCTGTCATGTTAGGTGATACTGAACATGTTGCTTCTCACAGCTGCTTTTCCAGGTTTGTGTCGGCCAGGAGAGCAGTGAACTTTTTGTCATAAGTTTTGTAAATCATATACATCACACAGGAGACTCTGGAACTACTGTATATACATCACATAGGAGACGCTGAGACAGTTGTATATACACCACATATGAGATGATGGGACTGCTACATAAGCATCATATAGGAGACACTGCTGTCTATACATCACACAGCAGATGCTGAGAATGCTATATAAGTATAACATAGGAGGCACTGTGACTGCTGTCTATGCATCACACAGGAAACGCTGGGACTGCTGAATATACATCACATAGGAGACACGGGCTGCTGTATATACATCACATAGGAAACAGGGACTGCTGTATATACATCACTCAGGAGACGCTGGGACTGCTGTACATACATAACATATGAAACATTGAGACTTCTGTATATGCATCACAGAAGACTCTGGGGTCATATAAATTACAGGAGGTGCTGGGGGCATAGACAGCACAGGAGATGCTGGGACATATTCATCACCGGGGAGGCTGGGGGAATAGACATCACTGAGGGGCTATATACATCACTAGGAAGCATAGACAGCGCTGGGGGTATATATGTCCATGGGGCAATACACATCACTAGTGGGGTCACATACAGCACTGGAGGCTATATACATCACAGGTGGGGGGGTATACAGCACTGCGGCCATATACATTACTCAGTGGGATATACAGCACTTCTGGGGCAAATGTATCACTGGGGAATATACATATCACTTGGAGCACACACAGCCCTGGGGGGATATACAGCACTTGGGGAGGGGGAATATACAGCACTGGGGGGGGACAGACATCGCCGGGGAGGCACATGGATCACTGGGGGGGGGCACAAAGATCACAGGGGGAGGGCACAAAGATCTCGGGGGGGCACATATTTTGGGGGGCCACAAATCACAGGAGGGCACATAGCTGGAGGGGACAGATCACGGGGCACAGAGATCACATGGGAGCACAAATATCACAGGGAGGTACATAGCAGGGTGGCACAAGGATCACAGGGGGGCACATAGATCACAGGGGGCACAAAGCTGGGAACCACAGAACACAGGGGTGCACGTAGCTGGGGGGCAAAGAGATCACAGGGGGGCATATAGCTGGAGGGCACATAGCTGGGAAACACAGATCACAGAGGGGCATATAGTTGGGGCACGGAGATCATATTGGGGCACAAAGCTAAGGAGGGCACAGAGATAACAGAGGGGGCACATAGCTGAGGGGCACAGATCATCAGCAGAAAGACAGAGCCATCATAGAAATCACCAGCAGACAGGCACAGAGCTGCCAGCACGCACAGAGATCACTATGGACTCTATGGCAGCAGCTCCTCTTCCGGGACAGGAGAACAGGAGTGCATTGGGCGCTAGCCCTGCCCACCCAGACACTAACCCCACCCACCCTGATAACTTCATTTATGTGCAGGCAGGCAGTGTTCTGTAATGAACGCTGCATACAGTGCACTTGGGAGTTAAAGGGCCGGCAGCTGACAGGATACGGCTGCTGCCCGAGGATTGCGGACTCCGGGGATCTGCCCGCAGGCCGGAGGTCCCCCACCCTTGAATTAAAGGCACAGCACAGCCGTTGCGGGCTGACTGCGGCGGGCCCCTCACCCCTCGGGGCCCCATAGCAGTCGTGTGGTCTGCCGCCATTGGCGGTACGCCACTGCCTAAATCTTTTCTGATAAATTTGCACTATTGTACTGTGTATGGCAGCCTTAAAGAGTGACATACGCGGGTGCCCCAATATTCTAGTCTTTGCTAGATTACTCAGTGGTCACTTCATAACTACCTGGCATAGATCCACTCTGACATCCCTTATAATAAATGGGCATAAAAACCACAAACTATAAGGGTACGTACACACGTTGCTGATTTGTTGTGGATCCGCAGCGGATTTGCAGCAGATCCGCAAGTGTTTGATCAAACAACATTAAGCAATGGGGAAAAAAATGCTGTGCACATGCTGCGGAAAATTCCGCATTGATTCCGCAGCGGTTTATTTTCCGCAGAATGTCAATTCTTTTTGCGGATCCACTGTGTTCCTACACCTATTGAATTAGTACAATCCGCAGGGCAAAAAACATATGTCAATCTGCAAAAAATCCACTTAAAAAACGTGCGGATTTTGACATGCATTTTCTGCCAAGAGAGGCAGAATCCGCTCAGGAAATTCCACAGCCCAATCTGCAACATGTGCACATACCCTAAAAGCATATACTGAATATATTCAGTAATATAGAATCTAAATCTATACACTCCAAGTATTTTACAAGAGATCTGTAAAAAAAAATCAGATTTTTTTCTCTAGGAGTGAAATATAAGCCAATTTACATCAGTGAGCAGGAATATTTGCTAAAATCTTTATATATTCACATTTATTTTCTCATTTATTTATTTTTTTATTTTTATTACATATATTCTCATTGATTTTTGATCCATTACATATTCTTCATGAGGGAACTCAGACACCACAGTAAGGCTGGAGTCACACACACCGAGTAAAAAATCTGACCGTTTTAGTCGGTCGATAATCGGATTAAAATTTCATGAACATTGATGCGACTAGCATCCGATTTTTTGTAGTTGATGCGATTTAGTCGCATCTGACCGTAGTTGGCACATCCGATTTACATCCGACTTGCGAGAATTTCTCGCAGGCTTGCAAAACTGACATATAATGGATCCAAAAGAATAGTATTTAAATCACAATAGAAAGAATAGATATATACACATAGAACACAATATATATATATATATATAATATATATATATATATATATACACATGTCATTGTGACATGTGTATATATATTTATAGTTCCTAGACTTCTACATACTGTAATAGCCGCTAATTCAATTGCCGGCTTTTGTGAAATCACAGAAGCCGACATGAAATGATACATTGTTTAGACACAGTTAACCATGTAATTTCCTGTATTTTGATATATGGTTTGAACTTACAATTACATAAGTGTATGTGAACAAAATTTCAGACATGTAGGGGTTAATTAAAGGTGTAAATTCGTTGTAAAAAAAATGTGTCAAATCTCTAATTAGATTTGCCCTTTCTGGGGTGTCTGGGGGCAGATGTCAGTATCCAGGGGGGCACAAAAAAAATGTACCCTCCTAGGCTATTATTATCTGCCCCCACTCGCTTGCTTTGTCTGTCTGGTGGAGATCTGTCAGGAGTCGAACTCAGTACCGCTTGTCCACTGGCCAGCAGCTCTACCATCTGAGCTATTCTGCTGGCTGCAAAGTTCCTTGCTGAACCCAGATACCATTGACTGTTCTTCCTGATTGGCTACACCTAGTGCTCTCTTGATTGGGCCTCTGATTGCCAATTACACACCCTATATAAACCTGGCCCTGTGGGTGTGTCATTGCGAGATTATTGTGCTTCCAGCCTTTAGTCAAGCTCTTTCTCCTGCTGTTCCTGCTGCTACAAACACTGCTCTCCTGTGTACCGACCTCCTGCTGCCACCTGACTACGTTATCTGCCTGCTCCTCTGCTACCGAACTGCCTTTCCTGTGTACCGACCTCCGGCTGCCACCTGACTACGTTATTTGCCTGCTTCCCTGCTACAAACACTGCCTTTCCTGTGTACCGACCTCCGGCTGCCACCTGACTACGTTATTTGCCTGCTTCCCTGCTACAAACACTGCCTTTCCTGTGTACCGACCTCGGCCTGCTTTCTGACTACGCTACCTGCCTCTGCTTCCCCTAGTGTTTGCAGTAACATCGGCTCCAACCCAGACGGGATCCTGACAGAATAATCTCGCGCCAAAATGGAGTCCGCTGTGAACACCCTGAGGCGGCAAGTTACGGAGCTTCAAAGTTTTTGTACTGACTCTCAAGGAAAATATGCCAAGTTACAAACTGATTTCACGGCGATACAACAGGAAGTAATTGAGCTACAAAAACAACTACTGGACGTGCGCAATTCAGGGTCCGAATCAAACGCGCGGCTGCCGCTGCCTGCAACGTTCAGTGGGGATCGCAAGCAGTACCGAGGATTCCTCAATCAATGCCGCATATACTTCCAGATGCAACCTGCTCCCTTTACCAGTGAGAGGAAGAAAGTTTTTTTCATGATAAATCTCCTGACGGATGAAGCTCTTGCTTGGGCTTCACCTTATGTAGAAAAAGACTATGCCCTCCTTAATGACCTGGAAGCTTTCATCGCAGCTATGAATCAAGTTTTTGATGACCCAAACCGCTGTGCCACAGCAGAAACCAAATTACATAATTTGCGCCAAGGACGTCGCTCTGTTGCGGAATATACATCGGAGTTCCGTCGCTGGGTGGCCGACACCACCTGAAATCCAGCGGCCCAGAGAAGTCAATTTCGACGAGGGTTATCAGAACCAGTGAAAGACGAGCTTGCCAGGGTTGAGACCCCTGACCAGTTGGAGGACTTTATTCAACTATGTATCCGGATTGACCAGAGACTTACTGAAAGGAGAAAGGAGAGACTGCGAGCACTTGGGAATAGCCCTGGCTTCTCATTTTCAGCATCAGACCACCAAGAAAAGACGCAAGTTGTGTCTGAACCGATGCAGATCGACGTCATCCGAAGACCACTCTCTGCACAGGAGAAGGAGAGGCGACGTGCAGAACATCTCTGCCTCTATTGTGGGGACCCTGGACACTATGCCATCAACTGTCCTAACAAAAGGACTATAGCCTTTACCAACAACAGGTCTGCCAGCAATACGGACCTTTCTCAGCAGTCGGATTCCATCTTGCAGACTATCTCATCAGTAACGCCAGAAATAGACAAAATACATACCACATCATCTCATTTTGTAATCCCCATTCAGGTTGTAATGGGCACCCAAAAAATACAATGCTCTGCCCTGTTGGATTCGGGAGCAGGAGGAAATTTTATGGACTTAAAATTTACACGTGATAATAATATTTCCAGTAGGACCAAATCCACACCAATTGAAATGGAAACTGTGGATGGATCACCTTTGTCTTCTGGACCTGTCACGCATGAGACAATCGAACTGGAGATTTGTATCGACCCGGATCATCATGAAGCTGTCAGTTTCCACCTTATTTCATCTCCGAAATTTCCGGTTATTCTAGGGATCCCCTGGTTTTCAGTCCATAACCCTTCTATCAACTGGGCATCAAGGACCATCACCTTTCCATCTGACTACTGTAAGAATAATTGTCATAAGGAACCCCCTGTTCTCCAACAAGTCCAAATCTCTGAGATTTCGCATGAGAAGGAAGAGAAACTACCACCTCAATATCAGCAGTTCTCTGATGTCTGCAGTAAGAAGAAAGCAGATCAATTACCTCCTCACCGTCCTTACGACTGTCCCATTGAATTGCTGCCAGGAGCAACCATTCCATTTGGACAGATTTACAATCTTTCCGAACCTGAATTGAAGGTATTAAGAAAGTTCCTGGATGAAAATTTAGAGAAAGGCTTTATTCGACCTTCCACATCTCCAGCTGGGGCACCCCTGTTCTTTGTTGAAAAGAAAGACTCCACTCTGCGGCCATGTATTGACTACAGAGAGATGAATAATATCACTGTCAAGAATCGCTACCCCGCTACCCTTGATTCCTGAACTATTTGAGAGACTCCGTTCTGCGAAAATCTTTACGAAGCTGGATCTTAGAGGGGCTTACAACCTCATACGGATTCGCCCAGGAGATGAGTGGAAGACCGCCTTCAGAACGAGATATGGACATTTTGAATCTCTTGTTATGACCTTTGGCCTTAGCAATGCCCCAGCCACCTTTCAACATTTTATTAATGATGTATTTCGAGATTTCTTGGACCAATTCGTTGTGGCTTATCTCGATGACATTCTTATATTTTCAGACACCTTGGAAGAGCATCGCAGGCACGTCCAGTTAGTCTTGGAACGACTGCAGGAGAACCATCTCTACATTAAACTTGAAAAATGTGAGTTTGAACAAACCAGTATCCAATTTCTGGGATATATCATCTCCCCAGAAGGTTTGAGCATGGATCCCGGCAAAATCAATGCTGTAGTAGACTGGCCTGTTCCAAGAAATTTAAAAGACGTCCAGCGTTTCATAGGATTTGCAAATTTTTACCGAAAATTTATAAAGAACTTTTCACGGATCATACTACCAATTACTACACTAACAAAAAAGACCAAAGCATTTTTCTGGTCTCCGGAGGCACAGGAGGCTTTTGACAAGTTGAAAACTCTTTTTACGTCTGCTCCATTGTTAGTACACCCAAATCCTGAATTGCCATTTACTGTCGAAGTGGACGCCTCGGACTCTGCAGTGGGAGCCATTCTGTCTCAGCGAGTTGGGGACAAGATGCAACTTCACCCATGTGCGTTTCTTTCCCACACCATGTCATCTGCAGAAAAGAACTACGACATTGGTAATAAAGAACTGTTAGCCATTAAAGTTGCCTTCTCCGAGTGGAGACATCTTCTGGAAGGTGCCAATCACCCTGTGACTGTCCTCACGGACCACAAGAATCTTGAATTCCTCCGTACAGCAAAAAGATTGTCTGCAAGACAAGCACGATGGGCCTTATTTTTCTCAAGATTCAATTTTATAATCTCTTACCGGCCTGGTTCAAGAAATGGCAAGGCTGACGCCCTGTCCAGGATGTGTTCGGAACCTCAGGAGAGGTCTAGTAATGATGATACAATTCTAGGCCCTAAAATTTTTTGGGAATATTGCACTCTAGAGGACTAGGTAATAGAATTAAAGATGGATATCAAGAGGACTCTTTCCTTAACCATCCTTCGGAAGACGTCGATCTTTCATTCAAAGAGGGGTTTTGGATGCAGAAACACCAAATATATGTACCTGAATCTTCTCGCCTTGAAGTCCTCAAAAGTGTCCATGATTCTAAACTGGCAGGACATCCTGGAGTTGCAAAAACACAAGACTTACTACTTCGTTTCTTTTGGTGGCCTAATTGTAGGAAGGACGTGAGGAAATATGTTTCAACCTGTTTAACATGCGCACGAAACAAGACCCCACGATCGTCTCCTCTAGGACTCTTGCAACCACTCCCAGTTCCATCCAGGCCTTGGGGATCTATTTCCATGGATTTTATTGTGGAACTACCCCCTTCCAAACAGATGACCGTCATCCTTGTCATAGTGGACCGACTCACAAAAATGGCCCACTTTATTCCAACTGAAGGAATTCCTACTGCTGAAAAAACTGCAGAACTGATGATCAAAGAGGTATTCAGGTTACATGGAATTCCTGACAGCGTGGTGTCTGACAGAGGCGTTCAGTTTACGTCAAAATTTTGGAAGAGTTTCTGTACAGCCTTGGGAGTCACGGTGAATCTTTCTACCGCTTTCCATCCTCAGTCCAATGGCCAGACGGAGAGAACGAACCAGACTTTGGAGCAATACCTCCGTTGCTTCATTTCCTATCTTCAGGATGACTGGGTGGACTATTTACCAACAGCAGAGTTTGCCTACAACAACTCCATACATAGCGCTACATCTCAAACCCCATTTTTTGCTAATTATGGAGTACATCCAGTATTTATCCCTAATCTGCCAGTGAACACTCCCATTCCTGCTGTTAATGACAGGCTTACAAAATTACAGGAATCCCAGAAGGAATTATCAGAGATATTGCTCAAGACCCAGGAAGAATATAAGGAAGCAGCAGATAAACATCGGAGAGTGCTCCCTGCTCTTCAGGTTGGAGACAAAGTTTGGCTGTCCACTAAAAACCTTAAGACACATGTGCCATCCTCCAAATTGGGTCAGAAATTCATTGGACCTTTTCAAATTTCTGCAAAAATTAACCAGGTTGCTTTTCGTTTAAAACTTCCCAACAATCTAAAGATTCATCCAGTGTTTCACATATCCTTGCTCAAACCCTTCTGTGAAAACCCGTTTCCAGGAAGAATTCAGCCACCTCCTCCACCAGAAAGGATCCGTGGTGAAGAAGAATACATTGTGGATAAGATTCTGGACTCCCGAAAATTCAGAGGTAAACTGCAGTATCTGGTACAGTGGAAGGGTTACGGACCAGAGGAAAATTCATGGGAACCAAGGGACAACGTCCATGCTCCTAGACTAACAAGAGCCTTTCATCAAAGGTACCCAGATAAGCCAGCTCCTGAGATGTCCAGAGGCCATCCTGGAAGGAGGGGAGTACTGTCAGGAGTCGAACTCAGTACCTCTTGTCCACTGGCCAGCAGCTCTACCATCTGAGCTATTCTGCTGGCTGCAAAGTTCCTTGCTGAACCCAGATACCATTGATTGTTCTTCCTGATTGGCTACACCTAGTGCTCTCTTGATTGGGCCTCTGATTGCCAATTACACACCCTATATAAACCTGGCCCTGTGGGTGTGTCATTGCGAGATTATTGTGCTTCCAGCCTTTAGTCAAGCTCTTTCTCCTGCTGTTCCTGCTGCTACAAACACTGCTCTCCTGTGTACCGACCTCCTGCTGCCACCTGACTACGTTATCTGCCTGCTCCTCTGCTACCGAACTGCCTTTCCTGTGTACCGACCTCCGGCTGCCACCTGACTACGTTATTTGCCTGCTTCCCTGCTACAAACACTGCCTTTCCTGTGTACCGACCTCCGGCTGCCACCTGACTACGTTATTTGCCTGCTTCCCTGCTACAAACACTGCCTTTCCTGTGTACCGACCTCGGCCTGCCTTCTGACTACGCTACCTGCCTCTGCTTCCCCTAGTGTTTGCAGTAACATCGGCTCCAACCCAGACGGGATCCTGACAAATACAGCGGGAGCCCACGCATTTTTTTTACAACGAATTTACACCTTTAATTAACCCCTACATGTCTGAAATTTTGTACACATACACTTATGTAATTGTAAGTTCAAACCATATATCAAAATACAGGAAATTACATGGTTAACTGTGTCTAAACAATGTATCATTTCATGTCGGCTTCTGTGATTTCACAAAAGCCGGCAATTGAATTAGCGGCTATTACAGTATGTAGAAGTCTAGGAACTATAAATATATGCATATATATATGTCACAATGACATATATATATATTTATATATGTATTCTATGTGTGTATATGTATTGATTCTATTCTTTAGTAAAGCTGTCAGTGTGATTTTACAGTATAGCCGGGATGAATTGCCGGCTTTTCTAAAGGACACCGATGCGATTTAATCGCAAGTCACACGTGCGGTCCGTTTGTAATCAGATTTTTCAGCGCTCCCATTGACTTGCATTGGCGATAGTCGACCCACAATCGGTGACAATCGCAGCATGCTGCGATTGCACTCGGACGTTTAAAACGGACCACAAAAAATCTGATGGTGGGAGCTGCTCCATAGATTAACATTGGTCCGACTGCAATGCGATATTTCATCGCATTGCAGTCGTCCGATTTTGTCGCTGGTGTGACTCCAGCCTAAAGCCTCATTTAGACTTCCATGCATTATGGACATCTGAATGAGGCTTTATACTGATATGATAGGATCCGTATGCAGAGTGCAGAAGTTTGGAAAAAATATACCAAAAAATGTAAAATGTATACATAGAAAAATACATAAATTTCCAATAACCCCTCTTGGCTAAAATAAAAAAAATAAGTAAAAAAAATAAACATACTTTAATATCACCGCATCCAAAAAAGTAACCTTCCAGTGGTCACAACAGGTCAGACAGGCTACCTGTTCTCCCCACTAGATAACATCAAGTGAAGTGAATTCAAGGATGAGGTTCAAGTTTCAAAAGGGGACAACAAATAAAGTAAAAAGAATTAATTAAGAAAAAGTAAAAAATAAAATTAAAGTCACCTCGTTTTCCCCCATTTAAAATAAATTTAAAAAGTTAAACATAGTTGGTATCGACACATCTATAAAAGTTCTGAACAATCAAAATAATTAATAAACTGTTGCAGTACATGCCATAAACAGAAAAATAAAACTTGGTTTTTATGACAAATGTTAGCAGCTGCTCCCCCTAGTGCTTAATGTTTAAAAGTTAAAAATATCAAAACGTTTTCAATATTTTTTCATATTTTATACCATTAAAAAATAAATATTTATAAAAATGAAAACATACTTTACATTTTTTCAATTGTTGAAAATTTTTCTTTGAATGACACATTCCCTATAAAGATACTCAGCACAGAATGGCTGTTAAAACCAAGTCCAGGTTCTCGGTGCACCCTTGGTGTGGCCAAACATCTAAAGGGACTCTCTCAGCACAGAATGACTGTTCAAAGCAGGTGCAAGTGCTCGGTGCATCATGGAGGGCCAATCATTTATATACACCTTCTCACCTGCTTGGTTTCCATCTAACTCCACCCTTCTCTGGCTCTATGAAGCCAGAGCTGTCAATCAAAGAAGAGGGGGGTGGAGACAGAAGGGAAAACAAGCAGGTGTGAAGGTGTAGTTAAATGATTGGCACCGCTGTGAAGCACCTAGCAGTGGGGCTAAGGCTACTTTCACACATCTGTTTTTTGTCGTCAGGCGCGATCCAGCGTGGCGCCGGAGCGCCGGATCCGGCTCAAATTATGTAAAATAAAGATGAGACAGATCCGGTTTTCTGCCGGATCCGTCAAGCGGATCCGGCCAAAAACCGGATCCGTCTCATCTGTTTTGTACGTTTTTTCATCCGTTTTTTGACGGATTACGACTGATTCGGTTTTTAAAAGCCCCTGGGGGGGCTTCCAAACATGATTGGCTACTGAAAACCTATATATACAGTGGTGGCCAAAAGTATTGGCACCCCTGCAATTCTGTCAGATAATACTCAGTTTCTTCCTGAAAATGATTGCAATCACAAATTATTTGCTATTTTTATCTTCATTTAATTTGCTTGCAAGAAAAAAACACAAAAGAGAATGAAGCAAAAATCAAATCCTTGATCATTTCACACAAAACTCCAAAAATGGGCCAGACAAAAGTATTGGCACCCTCAGCGTAATACTTGGTTGCACAACCTTTAGCCAAAATAACTGCGAACAACAGCTTCCGGTAAACATCAATGAGTTTCTTACAATGCTCTGCTGGAATTGTAGACCATTCTTCTTTGGCAAACTGCTCCAGGTCCCTGATATTTGAAGGGTGCCTTCTCCAAACTGCCATTTTGAGATCTCTCCACAGGTGTTCTATGGGATTCAGGTCTGGACTCCTTAGAAGTCTCCAGTGCTTTCTCTCAAACAATTTTATAGTGCTTTTGGAAGTGTGTTTTGGGTCATTGTCCTGCTGGAAGACCCATGACCTTTGAGGGAGACCCAGCTTTCTCACACTGGGCCTTACATTATGCTGCAAAATTTGTTGGTAGTCTTCAGACTTCATAATGCCATGCAAACCGTCAAGCAGTCCAGTGCCAGAGGCAGCAAAGCAACCCCAAAACATCAGGGAACCTCCGCCATGTTTGACTGTAGGGACCGTGTTCTTTTCTTTGAATGCCTCTTTTTTTTTCCTGTACACTATATGTTGATGGTTTTTCCCAAAAAGCTCAACTTTTGTCTCATCTGCTCAGAGAACATTCTTCCAAAACGTTTTAGGCTTTCTCAGGTAAGTTTTGGCAAACTCCAGCCTGGCTTTTTTATGTCTCGTGGTAAGAAGTGGAGTCTTCCTGGGTATCCTACCATACAGTCCCTTTTCATTCAGACGCCGATGGAGAGTACAGGTTGACACTGTTGTACCCTCGGATTGCAGGGCAGCTTGAACTTGTTTGGATGTTAGTCAAGGTTCTTTATCCACCATCCGCACAATCTTGCGTTGAAATCTCTCGTCAATTTTTCTTTTCCTTCCACATTTAGGGAGGTTAGCCACAGTGCCATGGGCTTTAAACTTCTTGATGACACTGCGCATGGAAGACACAGGAACATTCAGGTCTTTGGAGATGGACTTGTAGCCTTGAGATTGCTCATGCTTCCTCACAATTTGGTTTCTCAAGTCCTCAGACAGTTCTTTGGTCTTCTTTCTTTTCTCCATGCTCAATGTGGTACACACAAGGACACAGGACAGAGGTTGAGTCAACTTTAATCCATGTTAACTGGCTGCAAGTGTGATTTAGTTATTGCCAACACCTCTTAGGTGCCACAGGTAAGTTACAGGTGCTGGTGATTACACGAATTCGAGAAGCATCACATGATTTTTCAAACAGTGCCAATACTTTTGTCCACCCTCTTTTTTAGGTTTGGTGTGGAATTATATCCAATTTGGCTTTAGGTCAATTCTTTTTGTGTTTTTTCATTGAAGACAAATTAAATGAAGATAATAATACCAAAGAATTTGTGTTTGCAATAATTTTCAGGAAGAAACTGAGTATTATCTGACAGAATTACAGGGGTGCCAATACTTTTGGCCAACACTGTACACTGTTCCTACAGCCCATCTTTGACAGGTTGTAGAGGAGCAAGTGCAGGTTGGAGAGGAGCAAGTGGCTGGCGAAGATGGATGTTGTGATAGTAAACATTTTGAAGAATTTGGTGGATTTCACAGTTGAGGCGAATCGTTTGAAAGTGATTGTTCTGGAGAAGGAGAGAAAGAGACAGCAGCGCATCATACGTCAGCACAAACGACGACGTTTGTGCATCCACCCCATCACAGCCCAGAGAATGACGCATGGGGTGTATTCTACACTCTACATGGAGCTACGAGGAAACCGTGAAAAATTTTCTCGTATGTTCGGATGCAAATGGAGAACTTTGATTTATTGGTGGAATGAATTGGAGAACTCATAAGAAGATCGGACACCTATTGCCGATTCTCCATTTCACCGGTGGAGCGTCTGTTGGTGACTCTTCGGTAAGCCATATTTATTTGATCTGCTTGCTTGAGAGCACACTTGTACTGGAATGTTGTTGCTGGTAGTTTGTAATAAATTTTTTTATAGTCTCTCCAACTGTTTTAGCTGACTTATAACTTATGTTATTGCTGTGGTTTTCAACTCATTTGTCTACTTTTTTTTATTCACAGATTCCTTGCAACTGGTGAATCCCTTTCCTCACTCCATTTCCAGTATAGACTTGGGATTTCCACCATATCTGGAATTGTAAAGCACACATGCCGTGCATTGTGGGACTCCTTAGTTGAGGAATTTATACCACAGCCCACAACAGAGAGTTGGCTTGAAATTGCTGACAAGTTCCAAAAAATATGTCAGTTTCCTAATTGCTTGGGTGCAGTGGACGGGAAACATATCCGCATTGTCAATTCAGCAGGATCTGGATCCGAATATTTTATTTACAAGAAATATTTTTCCATTGTCCTCATGGCCCTCGCTGATGCAGAATACAAATTTATTGCTGTCGATACAAGTCTTCAAATTGTCAGCAATGGGGCGTCATCTCTATGGAAACACCTTCCAGTTCCCACCCCCTAGACCGCTGCCTCAAACATCTGGCCCACCTATGCCTTTTGTTTGTGTAGGGGATGAAGCCATCCAGCTGTCAGAACACCTGCTGAAACCGTACTCTAGCAGAGGATTGACGCCAACAAAAAGAATATTTAATTAACGCCTCACATGAGCACGAAGGATGGTGGAGTGCGCTTTTAGTATTCTGACAGCCAAATGGCGTGTCCTATTGACTGCGATCAACCTCAAGACTGAAACTGTGGACGAGGTGATCAAAGCTTGTGTGGTCCTGCACAATTTTGTTATCTGCAAGGAACAGATTTCCATTGAGGACCACTCTGAAGAAACCACCTTGCATGATTACCAGAACATTACCTATAGAAGTTCTGTGGCTGTTTCCCGAATGAGGGACAAATTTGCCGAATACTTTATGTCACCTGAAGGAAGAATAGACTGGCAGGATGACAGAGTTTGAAAAATTGCTATGTGACCTTTTTAACCAAAGTCATAAGCCTTCTGTACCCACAGTATACCTTTTAAAACCAAAGTTTTGTACCTTGTTGTGGATTACCTACAGTATTTTACCTTTTGGCCAAAGTTGTGTCCCTGGTTGTGTATTACCCAAAGTATTTCACCTTTTAACCAAAGTTGTGTACCTTGTTGTGGATTACCTAACAATGTACACAACTTTGGGTAAAAGGTGAAATACTTTGGCTAATACACAACCAGGGACACAACTTTGGCCAAAAGGTAAAATTATTTTACCTTTTACCCAAAGTTATGTACCTGGTTGTGTATACCCAAGCAATGTTACCTTCTTTACCACAGTATTTTACCTTTGTTTTAAATATATTTAACCTTAGAAATAAATGACAGACAACAATTTGAACCAACCAATTTTGCTTTTATTGTATGATTAATAAAATCTTTTATTAAGAAAAAAAATTTCAAAGCAAAAATGTGTTTTTTTGACTCAAACAAATACTCATAAATTTGCATAGTATGGGGTGGAGATACTGTGAAGGGGTGGAAAAAGTAATCGAATGGGTGGACATGTGGGAGGTAGAAGAGGTGGTGGGTGGTGGAGAGGAGGGTTGGGCAGGGACTGGAGGAGCAGATGATGTGGTTTAGAAGTGTTACGGGGAAGGATGTTGGTATGGGGCAGGTTGCTGGAATTGTTGAGGTTGCTGGAACTAGGGAGGTTGCTGGTACTGGCGAGGTTGCTGGTACTGGGGAGGTTGCTGGTATTGAATAGGAGGGGGAGGAGGGACAGTGGCTGGAGGGGGGGCAGGTGTGGGAGGAACTACCAGAGAGGGTGGGGGAGCTTGGGAGGTAACCTGCACTAGAGCAGCATGGCACAAATGCATTACATGCATCTGCTGGTCAGGAGATAGCGTATCAATGCGTTCGACTACAGACCGGAAAAAGGTGTGGTTTGCAGCTCTACTTGCTTCTGAATGCATGCTTTGCAGAAGTGTTTTGACCTCCAGAATGCTGGTGTTGAGCGTATTAAATCCTGCCATTTGCTCAGACAACACTTTAAGGCGGGTTTCACACGTCCGTGTCTCCAGTACGTGTGGTGACAGTTTTCACGCGTACTGGAGACACGTAGACACATTATAATCTATGTGTCTATGCACATGTGCGTGTTTTCACACAGACCGTGTGTCCGTGTGCCAAACACATAGACATGTCCGTTTTGACACGGACTGGAAAACGTCCCGCACACGTGTACACGGAGAACTGTTCACACAGTCCTCCATGTGCATGGATGGCCGCCGGGGAAGTAGCGGCTGTAGTAAGCCGCTGTCCCCCTGCAGCTGGTGCTAAAGCCGGCTGTAATTCCCCCTGATCTGCCTGCGAGCAGAGGAGAATGAAGAACAGTGTATTAATATATGCTATGTATTTTCTTTTTTTTAATGGGGTGTGTAATATTTACCTTCTGGCGTCTGCTACTGGGCTGCGTCTGCTGCTGCTGGCGGATTCTCCTGCTGCTGCTGGCGGACTCTGCTGCTGCTGGGCGGCGGACTCTGCTGCTGCTGGGCGGACTCTGCTGTGGAATAAAGAGAAAAAAAATACAATTAATATATTGATATTGCATGGCCCTGGCTGAAACACAAAAATAGACATGTTAAAAACATTTTTTTAATGGGGTGTGTAATATTTACCTTCTGGCGTCTGCTACTGGGCTGCGTCTGCTGCTGCTGGCGGACTCTCCTGCTGCTGCTGGCGGACTCTGCTGCTGCTGGGTGGCGGACTCTGCTGCTGCTGGGCGGACTCTGCTGTGGAATAAAGAGAAAAAAAATACAATTAATATATTGATATTGCATGGTCCTGGCTGAAACACAAAAATAGACATGTTAAAAAATTTTTTTTTTAATGGGGTGTGTAATATTTACCTTCTGGCGTCTGCTACTGGGCTGCGTCTGCTGCTGCTGGCGGACTCTCCTGCTGCTGCTGGCGGACTCTGCTGTGGAATAAAGAGAAAAAAAATACAATTAATATATTGATATTGCATGGCCCTGGCTGAAACACAAAAATTAGTTAGACATGTGAAAATTATTTTTTTTTAATGGGGTGTGTAATATTTACCTTCTGGCGTCTGCTACTGGGCGGCGTCTGCTGCTGCTGGCGGACTCTGCTTCTGGGCTGCGTCTGCTGCTGGCGGCGTCTGATACTGCTGGCGGCGTCTGATGCTGGGCAGCGGCTGATAGCTGCAGCTGCTGCTGAGTGGATGGCAGATGATGCCTGTCCTACGGCTGGCTCCTCTCTTACTGGCTGGCTGCATGGTAATGGCTGAGGGTCCCACTGGCATGGTTTATATATGTT
This sequence comes from Oophaga sylvatica, assembly GCA_033576555.1. Lineage (NCBI taxonomy): Eukaryota > Metazoa > Chordata > Amphibia > Anura > Dendrobatidae > Oophaga > Oophaga sylvatica. Next base: position 154,564,681 of record JARQOD010000003.1, read on the forward strand.
TCCTGGGGGCTGGGCAATTTCTGTGCATGCTCAGATGTAAAAATCATATCCGGCTTTTTCCGGATCCGGCGCATTGCAGCGTCCATAGACTTTCATTGTAACAAAAAGCCGAAAGCGCCAGAGACAAAAAACCTTACTGTTGCCTTTTCAGCTGCAGATGGAAGCAAGGGGGACACTTCTTTACTTCTGGGTAGGGCGGAGCCAGATAGTAGGACTAACCTCAGGTTCTAAAAATAGGTGTTGTCCGGCCCCTCCGGCTCTGGCCCCTCCCGCCGTACACTCCAGTTTCGACTTGAGGTCCAAGTAGGAAGGACGGCTGCTAATGCAGCTCCTCAGAAATCACCTCAGAAGAGTTTATTATTTTACTCGGACAGGGTCCTGGACTTTATGTCTAGAGGATCAGGGGTACCGGCGCTGCTGGACCCCATCCTCTCCCCTGGCAGAAATGTATTCCCTAAATGGTGGTCATTGCATTTTCTTGCCGGCCCGGGGGGGAAGAGGTGGCTATCCCTGACAGGACGCACACCACGTTCTGGGTCACTGCGTTCCTTGTCCTCATGGGGAAGCAATGGGCACAGCGTCACATATCCGTGGAGGGTCCCTGTGGCGTTTTTGGCTGGTGAGTACTCTGCATTATATTTTGATATGTGCGAGTGATTACAGCGTCTGCGGTGACAGCGCTGACTGTTATTGGTGTTTCCCACTATTTTCTCATGATTGGGCATTTTTAAAAAAGAAAAAAAAAAAGAGAGCGATTTTTTATTTAATATGTGCTGTGTGTTTTCGGCGCTGCAGCGCCGTTACAGTGTACAGGGAGAGGAGTGCAAAAGATTTCCCGCACTTTTTTGACTGAGCAGAGAGGGGGCGTGGCTTCGGGCTTTCCCGGCTTTCTGATTACAGGAAGTGACTGGCTCCTTCTCTTCCTGCTCTCTGCGGCAGCCATTACAGCTCTCCTGGTCTCCTCTCCTCCGTTTCTGTACACAGGCATTTGAGACAACACCAAGCCAGCCGGGTGAGTCGCTGCTATCGCTTAGGTAGCAGCTTAACCCTTTAGCCTCCCGCAGCATTTTTTTGCTGTTTGCGCTCTCTAGCGCAGCGCTGCAGTTTTCTGATCATTGGGACATTGTATCCCTCAGTAACGGTCTGTAAACTGTCTGCAGCGGGGGGGGGGGGGCGCCGTTGTTCACTGCTGGGGTATTCTTTTGCTTTTAAAAGAAGTTAACCCTTCAGCGCTTTGCTACTGTGTGAGACCACACTGCTCTGGTTATTCTCACTATACCATCTCAATAACCGGCATGTCAGATTTGAGTCAGGAGGCTGATCGTCTTCCTCGTCCTCTCCAGGACCAGCCCCGCGTTTCTGACACGATGGAATCCTCTGCACCTTCTAGCGCTGCTATTGGAGGTCGCTATGATGCCAAGTTTGATATGCTCGCTACTGCTATTAGTGGGCTTTCTGACCTTTTGGGTCAGTGGGTATCCTCTAGACCTTCTCATAGCAAAAAGCGTCCCACGATTGCTATGCCCTCCCCACTAAGTGACTCAGATGATTCGGGCAGAGAGGATTTTCAGGAGCATTCTGCTTCCTTGTCGGGCCGTGTAGATGCTTTTGTCAGGGCCATACGAGAGGTACTGCAAGTACCTGAGGAGATGAATGATGATGAAGGTATACCCAGATGGTACCATGGGTCGCAAAGATCACGTTTAGCGATGCCTGCTATGAGTGAGTTTTCTAAGAAAGTAGAAAAGGAACGCGTTTGTCCAGATAAGCGTTTTCAGGGGACAAGGTTGTTTGAAACCTTGTATCCTTGTCCAGCAGACCTATTTGCTAGCTGGATTCCGTCCCCTGAGGTGGATATTTCTTTATCTAAGCTTAACAAAGCTACTATGCTTCCCGTCAAAGGGAAAGCTACTTTGCAAGATGCGCTGGACAAAAAGTCAGAGATGGCGGCCAAGGCCGGCTATGAAGCTGCTGGTCAGGCCTTTAGAGTGGCTTTATCTTCCTATTGTGCATCTAGAGCTTCCATGGGTTGGACAGCTCGCCTGCGGATATCCCTGCAAGATGGGTCGTCTTTACAGGCAATAGATGAGATCATTAAGTTAATAGAAGAATCAGACCGATATGTCTGTGACGCTCTTTTGGATATGGCTTCCCTAATATCCAGAGCTCAGGCTTCTACAATCACTGTTAGAAGAGCGTTGTGGCTTAAACACTGGACTGGAGACGCGGTCTCCAAGCAAGGGTTGCTATCTTTGCCTTACAAAGGTGGTCAGCTTTTCGGCTCTGACCTCACGGAATTGATTGCTAAGGCTAAGGCTAAGGAGTCAGCGTTGCCTCAGCGTAGGGCAGCTACGGCTGCTTTGGCACTGACAAAAAGCCCGCCAAAACGGACTGACGCCAGAAGTTCACTCGAGGATTCTCGAGTGGGGGGGCGCCTGCTCCTGTTTCAAGCGGTTTGGGTCTCCCGTTACACCCAAAAGTTCCGCATGGAGTCGCTTCGCTCAGTGGTGACTGCCCTGTCACAGAACAATTTTCTGGTGTCCATAGATATTCGCGACGCCTATTTACACGTTCCCATCGGAAGATCTCATCAGCGCTTTCTACGCTTTGCCATAGGTCAGGACCATTACCAGTTTGTGGCCCTCCCTTTCGGGTTGGCTTCGGCACCCCGAGTTTTTACAAAGGTGCTGGCACCTCTTATGGCAATGCTTCGGAGACAAGGGATCATGATACTTCCTTATCTGGACGATCTTCTGATTGTGGCATCCTCAAAGGAGGAGGCAGTGACGGCTCGCGATTTATCCCTTCAGCTCCTGGAGGATTTCGGGTGGCTGATCAACTGGGAGAAGTCATCCCTGGAGCCTTCTCAGTCAATCCTGTTTTTGGGCATGATTTTCGACACAGCGAAAGTGGTAGTTTTTCTGCCAAAGGACAAGCAAACCAGTATCCATTGTCTGGCACAGACTGTGCAGTCCTCAACGACAGTATCCCTTCGAAGATGTATGCGCCTTCTGGGGTTAATGGTCGCTTCGATGGAAGCTCTTCCGTTTGCTCAGTTCCATTGCAGAACGCTTCAAAGCTTCATTTTGAAGAGATGGAATCGTGCACAGGAAACACTGGATTGCAGGGTTTTAATCTCCCGCAAAGTGCGAGAGTCTCTGGACTGGTAGTTCCGTCCGGAACGGTTTTTCCCGGGAAAATCTTTTCTTCCCCTGTCATGGTCGGTCTTGACCACCGATGCCAGCCTGACGGGCTGGGGGAGAGTTTGGAACAATCTCTGGATTCAGGGAGTTTGGTAACCGGAAGAATCGGTGTTACCGATCAACATCCTGGATTTGAGGGCAATTTTTCTTTGCCTCCAACATTGGACGGTCCCTTTGAGCGGATTACCAGTTTGTGTTCAGACGGTCAACGCTACGGCGGTTGCGTATATCAACCATCAAGGCGGGACGAGGAGCTCCAGACTCATGTCGGAGGTATCTCGGATTCTGATATGGGCAAAGGCTCATGTGCCGGCCATTTCTGCGATTCACATACCAGGAGTTCAGAATATCCAGGCAGACTTTTTCAGCCGAAAGAGGATGGATTCAGGAGAATGGAGTCTTCATCCGGAAATCTTTGCACTTCTGTGCTCCCGATGGGGGACTCCTCAAGTAGACTTGATGGCCTCCAGGATCAATGCCAAGTTACCAACTTTCATGTCCAGATACAGGGATCCGACCGCGGTGGAAGTGGATGCGCTGGTGGTTCCGTGGAGCCAATACCAGCTGGTTTATGTGTTCCCACCGATATCCTTGCTGCCGCTTGTGTTACGTCGAGTCAGGCTGGAGAGGGTTCCGGCTATTCTGATAGCCCCAGATTGGCCGAGAAGGACGTGGTTTTCCACGCTGATGTCGCTTCTGGCGGCGCCTCCTTTTCCTCTGCCTCTTCGACCGGACTTGCTCACTCAGGGTCCCGTGTGTCATCCGGGCCTGAGGTCTCTGCGTTTGACGGCTTGGCTCTTGAGACCGAGATTTTAACCCGTCAAGGGTTTTCAGAAAAGGTCATTGCCACTATGAGAGCGTCAAGAAGTCCGGCTACGACTAGGATTTACTACAGGATTTGGGAATCCTTCTTTTCATGGTGTTTGGGTTCTTCCAGGAATCCAAAGAAATTTTCATTACCCAACTTGTTGGTTTTTTTTGCAGCACGGGCTGGATAAGGGTTTGGCAATCAGTACCCTGAAGGGTCAGGTGTCTGCCCTGTCGGTGCTTTTTCGTAAAGCTATTGCCTCGCGTAGGGACGTATGTGCCTTTTTTTCGCGGAGCAGCCCGTCAGTTTCCTCCAAGGAAAACTCCTGTGTCGCCTTGGCGGCTTAATCTGGTTTTGAAAGCTCTTCAAAGTGCTCCTTTCGAGCTTATGGATGCTATTAATCTTTCTTTGCTTTCTTGGAAGGTTGCCTTCCTAGTGGCGGTCACTTCCTTGAGACGGGTTTCCGAGTTGGCGGCTCTTTCATGTTCGCCACCTTTCTTGGAATTTTTCCCGGATCGTGTTGTTCTTCGCACGCGACATGATTTTCTCCCTAAAGTGGTATCTCAATTCCATGTCAATCAAGATATTGTGTTGCCCTCGCTTTGTTCAGAACCAAAGAATGCGAAGGAGCGGGCCTTGCACTCATTGGACTTAGTGCGGGCATTGAAGTTCTACTTGTCAGTTACGCAGAGTTTCCGGAAGTCGGATTCTCTTCTTGTGAGGCCAGCAGGTCGTCGTCGTGGTCAACGAGCTTCTAAAGATACTATAGCTCGTTGGATCCGGTCAGCTATTTTGGAAGCTTACCGTGTTATGGACGAACCTTGCCCGATTAATATTCGGGCTCATTCCACGAGAACTGTGGGCTCTTCGTGGGCCCTTCATCAAGGGACTTCGGCAGCCCAGCTCTGTCGAGCAGCGACTTGGCGTTCTGTTCACACCTTTACAAAGTTTTATAAGGTGGACGTCAGTGCCTCCGCTGATGCGGCCTTAGGACGCAGAGTCCTTCAGGCGGCTGTATTTTGAAAACTTCTAGTTAAGTTTATGTTGCGCCTGTTGCGCATGTATCAAGGTGTTGGCTTCTGCCTGTTTAAGGTTTTTTCCCACCCTTGTTTTTTGTACTGCTTTGGGACATCCCAGAAGTAAAGAAGTGTCCCCCTTGCTTCCATCTGCAGCTGAAATACGAATTTTGGTAAGAACTTACCTGTAAAATTATTTTCAGCAAAGGAAGCAAGGGGGACACTTCTCCCTCCCATAAGGCAGAAGGTGTTGTTTCAGATGCAGCGTGGCTCTCTCTGATAAGCGAGTTTCTGAGCTGAGATCAGCGCTCTACCGCTCTTTCCGGCATGCCAGCTCATCGCAGTGGTCAGGTTTTGTGAGTGGTACCTGAGCTGTGTGGTATTCATGTTATGTGCATAACCTTGTTCTTTGAATCCTTTCAGTTTGGTTATGGCGCTCCGCTGGTGATTTATTTCTCCTTAGCTTGTGTACAAAACTGGAGTGTACGGCGGGAGGGGCCAGAGCCGGAGGGGCCGGACAACACCTATTTTTAGAACCTGAGGTTAGTCCTACTATCTGGCTCCGCCCTACCCAGAAGTAAAGAAGTGTCCCCCTTGCTTCCTTTGCTGAAAAGAATTTTACAGGTAAGTTCTTACCAAAATTCGTATTTTTTCCATACGCCAGAATTCTACATTCAGCCGAAAAAATGAAAGAACCGCAAGGCCATGCGGCGCGATCCGGCGCTAATACAAGTCAATGGGAAAAAAACGGATCCAGCATTAGATTTCGCCGAATCCGGTTTTACAAAAAATAGCCGGATCGTACCTGACGGCAAAAAACGGATGTGTGAAAGTAGCCTTAGTTTGAACATTTATTCCGTGCTAATATTCCCTTTAACCCCTTAATGACCATGACCATGTTGTGTACTCGAAAACGGGGAAAAAAAATTCCAAATGCAATGAAATTGCAAAAAAGTGCAATCCCACACTTGTTTTTTGTTTTGCTTTTACACTAGGCTCACTAAATGCTAAAACTGACTTGCCATTATGATTCTCCAGGTCATCACGAGTTCATAGACACCCAACATGTCTAGGTTCTTTTTCATCTAAGTTGTGAAAAAAAAATTGCACACTTTGTTAAAAATGGTATATTCTCTAACTGATTTGCTGTGACCAGTGGGGTACCGCAGGGGTCGGTGTTGGGATCTATTCTCCTCAACATACTTATTTATTAATCTAGTAGAAGGTTTACACAGTAAAATATCGATATTTGCAGATGATACAAAACTATGTAAAGCAGTCAATACAAGAGAAGATAGTATTCTGCTACAGATGGATCTGGATAAGTTGGAAACTTGGGCCGAAAGGTGGCAGATGGGGTTTAACAATGATAAATGTAAGGTTATACACATGGGAAGAAGGAATATCACCATTACACACTGAACGGGAAACCACTGGGTAAATCTGACATGGAGAAGGACTTGGGGATCCTAGTTAATGATAAACTTACCTGGAGCAGCCAGTGCCAGGCTGTGGCTGCCAAGGCAAACAGGATCATAAGGGGTGCATTAAAGAGGTCTGGATACACATGATGAGAGCATTATACTGCCTCTGTACAAATCCCTGGTTAGACCGCACATGGAGTACTGTGCACAGTTTTGGGCACCGGTGCTCAGGAAGGATGTAATGGAACTAGAGCGAGTACAAAGGAGGGCTACAAATTAATAAAGGGGATGGAAGAACTACAATACCCAGAGAGATTAGCAAAATTGGGATTATTTAGTCTAGAAAAAAGACGACTTATGGGCGATCTAATAACCATATATAAGTATATAAGGGGACAATGCAAATATCTCTCCGAGGATCTGTTTATACCAAGGAAGGTGACGGTTACAAGGAGGCATTCTCTGTGTCTGGAGGAGAGAAGGTTTTCCATCAACATAGAAGAGGATTCTTTCCTGTTAGGGCAGTGAGAATCTAGAATTCCTTGCCTGAGTAGATGGTGATGGCGAACTCAGTCGAGGTGTTCAAGAGAGGCCTGGATGACTTCCTGGAGCGTAACAATATTGTATCTTACAGTTAATAGGTTCTTTAGAAGGGCGTAGATCTAGGGATTTATTCTGACGGAATATAGGCTGAACTGGATGGACAAATGTCTTTTTCGGCCTTGCTAACCATGTTACTATGTTAAAAAAAATAAAAAATTGTGCCATTTTCTGATACCCGTAGTGTCTCCATTTTTCGTGATTTTGGTTGAGGGCTTATTTTTTGCGAGATGAGCTGCCGTTTTTAATGATACCATTTTGGTGCAGATACAATCTTTTGATGGCCCAATATTGCATTTTAATGTAATGTCATGACGACCAAAAAAACGTAGTTCTGGTGTTTTTACTTTTTTGTCTCGCTTTTGCTTAAAAAAAAACCAAAACAACCTAACCACAGATTAAAAAAAGTAAAGTTACAGTAGAACGTTCTGTGGATATGTCTTAATAGTGAAGGGTTAAACTTAACTATTGAACGCAATGTAAATGTTTTTTTTTTCCTGCTTACAGCCTTATATTTTATCCTTTGTGATGGTAAATTCAGTACGTTATCATAAGAATATCTTCCCACAATACTCCAGGGGAAACGCTCCTATGGCAGGGAAGAAGAAACGCTGTTATGCACTTATTGCTAAATATATTGTCAGGGGAATTTCCTTTCAGCTGTCTGAAAATGTTTAATCTCCGACAATTTGTCAAGTAGCTGAGCGAATCTAGCTATTATATTAATGCGTAGTTTTTACATATTCTGAGAAATCAATCCAAACACAGCCAGGCAGAAGTGTAATGTGGGCAGAGGTATTTATCAGCAGCAAATACATACATTTACTTATAATAAGGTTTTCTAATATATACAAAAAGTACCCGATATATCAGCAGCTTCCTGATGAGCCAAACATAGAGGAGAGGGAAGAATAGGGCGTAAATGTGAGGGATGTTGGAGTGGGAAGTTTATGCCTTAGGGGTGCCCTTTTCAAGATCACTAAAAGACTTGGCACCTATTGGTACATTCATAAATTGCTTACTGTTCCTGTTACAGACAATGGAATTCATAAGTGAACCACAATCTCTACGCGAAAAGTAAACCCACCAACGTGTATTTAGTTTATGGAGCAATTTACCTGCTTTTTGCCTCTGCCCCCTGTTCTTATGGAGTCACTACAGAATACAGAGACAATATTATTATATTCAGAAATGTTTAAAAGGTAACATTATCAAAAAGATGGTGTTTTCTGGAATCTATTAACCATAGAAGATTGTTGAGACTGCTTTTATGATGAAATACACAGTATAATGCACAAATCATATGGAACCGTAAAGGGGTATGGCAAAGTCCAAATTAATTTTCATTCTAAATCCTGATCTATTTAGTGCTATAAGCTAAACGAGTGACACTGATGATGACATAGACAGGAGAAAATCCAGATGCCACATATCATGTAACTTGGATTGCTGACTCTTGTTTTATCCTCTACTGAGCACTTTTGGTGAATAAAGAAAAAGATTGCTAATAAGTCCGTTGAGCTGGATTCTCTCCTGGCTATGTGATTGCCTTATGCATTGACCCAACATTTCCTGTGCCCCCACACACCAAAGGGTGTCTTCTATCGTGGACTTATATTTGTGCGCACTGATGACACTTCGTTTCAGGGAGGTGGCAGTGACTGCATTCTCCTCCCCCGGATGATGCTTCAGTATGTCTGTAAAGCTCTGGGGAATTAATGGCGCTATATAAGTGAGTAAAATAAATAAAATTTGAATATCATAGGGATTCTCAAAAGAAGGGTCATCAAAAAGGAAGTGGAAAAAAAACTATAGAAAGCAGTAGTTAGTGTGCTTGGGGAAGAATAGGGAATTTTTAATGCAAGTATATTAGAAACTAGTGTAGATTTTGGCATTACATACATGGGAATTTAGGATGAAAATTAATTTGGACTTCGGACCACCCCTTTAAAGTAGTGGACAATCCCTTATTAATGGGTCCATGGAGGTGAACAAATTAAATAAAAATTATACCTCCCTGACTGGAGCCACTCCTCTGTGCATACCGCTATGTCCCGTGCCTGTTTAACAATCAGGTTAATTCTTTTCTTTATTGATAGATCAGGTGAATCTGAACGCGGTGATACCAAATATGTTTATGTTTCATTTTTTTATTGTTTTATTTTGAATGGGGCGAAAGGGGGGTGATTTGAACTTTTATATTTATTAATTTTTTTAAATATTTTTAAAAACATTTTTTTCACTTTTGGCGTGCTTCAACAGTCTCCATGGGAGACTAGAAGCTGCCATAACCCGATCGGCTCTGCTGCATACAGGCGATGATCAGATCGCCTGTATGTAGCAGAATACGTCACTTGCTATGAGTGCCGACCACCGGTCAGCACTCATAGCAATCTGGCACTGACAAACATAGAGGTCTTCAGGAGACCTTTGGTTGCAATGCCAACCCAACGGTGACCCGCAATCATGTGACGGGGGTCACCGATGGTCGTATTTCCGTCACGATTGCCAGAAGCGCATGTTAAATGCCGCTGTCAGAGTTTGATAGCATTTAACGGGTTAATAGCCGCGGGGGTTCCAGGCACATGTCAGCCATTCAAAACAGCTGACGTGCCAGGAAAGATGTGGGCTCACCGCCGGAAATTAGCAAGTTATAAGGGTTAAAAGATGACAAGCAATTTCTAATTTTTCCGACAAAATTTACAAAACCATTTTTTTAGGGACCTCATTACACTTGAAGTGACTTTGAGGGGCATAGATGACAAAAATACACAAAAGTGACACCATGCTCAAAACATTCAAGAAGTTTATTAACCTGTCAGGTGATTCACTGGAACTGAAGCAATGTGGAAGGAAAAAATTAACATTTAACTTTTTTTCACAAAAATTTTACTTAGGACCCAATTTCTTTATTTCCACAAGGGGATCAGGAAAAAGTAAACCCAATATTTGTTGTACAATTTCTCCTGAGTACGCCAATACCTCATATGTAGGGGAAAATCATTGTTTTGGCGCATGGCAGGACTCGGAAGAGAAGGAGCAGCGTTTTACTTTTTGAACGCAAAATTGGCTGGAATCGAGAGCAGACGTCCTGTCACATTTGAAGAGCCCCTGATGTGCCTAAACAGTGGAATACCCCCAAAAGTGACCCACTTTTGGAAACTAGACCTCTCAAGGAACTTATCTAGATGTGTGGTGAGCATCTTGAAGCCCCAGGTGCTTTACAGAAATCTATAACATAGAGCTAAGAAAATTGAAAAAATAAAATTTCTCCCACAAAAAATGTATTTAGCCCCATTTTTTTTATTTTCTCAAGGGTAACAGGAAAAAATGGACCCTAAAATTTGTTTGGCAATGTCTCCTGAGTGTGCCAATTCCCCATTTATGGGTGAAAAAGCTACTTTTGAGGCACAGTGCAAAGCTCAGAAAGGAAGAAGCATATTGGAGTTCAGATTTTGCTGGAATGGTTTAAGGGTGCCATGTCACATTAGCAGAGCCCCTGAGGTGCCAGAACAGCTGATACACCCCATAAGTGATGTCTTTTTACAAACCACACCTCTCAATGAATTAATCTAAGGGTTTAGTGATCATATTGACACCACAGGATTGCCACAGAAAGTTATGCTATTTGGCGGTGAAGAAAGAATAATTACCGTACATTTTTCCACTAAAATGTTTTAGCCTCAAATTTTTAATTTTTATAAGGGCTAATAGGAAAGAATGGACCTCTCAGTTTGTTGTGCAATTTCTCCTGAGTGCGCCAATACCCTGCGTGTAATCGGGAACTACTTTTGAGGCACAATGCAAAATTCAAAAGGGAAGGAGCGCCGTGTTAATGTGCAGATTTTACTATTAGGCCAGGATCACACTTGCGAAGTTGTCCTACACTCGCATGTGAAATCCCAGCTCTGGCGCCGGCACTCGGGAGTGGAGCGAGCAGCTGCATAGAACTACATGCAGCCGCGCACTCCACTCCCGAGTGCCGGCACCAGAGCTGGGATTTCACATGCGAGTGTCGGACGACTTCGTCGCATGTGTGATCCCAGCCTTATGTTTTGAGGGTGCCATGATCCACTGGGAGAGCCCCTAAGATGCCAGAACAGCATAATCCGCCATTAGTGACCCCATTTTACAAAACTAAACCTCTCAAGTGATCTAGGGGCGCAGTGATCATATTGACACCACGAGTGTGTCACAGAATTTTATACCATTAGGCAGTGAAGAAAAAATAATTACATTTTTACCACAAAAATTTTGTTTTAGCCCCAGATTTTACATTTTTACATGGGAAAATGTGTAAAAATGGCACCAAAACTTGTCCCACAATCTCTCCTGAATGTAGAAATATCCCGTATGTGGCTGTACAGTGCTGCTTAGCCATACGGCGAGATTCGTGGGGGACGGAGCGCTATTGCCTCCTGGATCGTAGATTTTTCTAGAATAGTTAGCAGACTCCCATGTACACAGCCCATAACTGCTACAGAGCAGAATCCCTCTTCAAGTGACTTCATTTTGGAAATTATACCCTTGCCAAACGTGGACGCTAAAGGTGGTTTATGCACACTGGAGTTTAGAAGGGAGGTGAGCATTTGGATTTGGGAGAGCAGAATTTGCTGAATTTCTTTTGGGGGGTGAGGAGAAAGTTTCAGGGATTTGCTTGCTCGTGTTGAAGGAGCCATCCGGAGACAGGACACTCAGCTCCGTCGTGCGATTCCTCCTGAGGAACGGCTCCTCATCACATTACGGTACGTAATATTAAACCAATGCGTGTATTGTTTTTGTTCTGCCATTTAATAAAAGCCTGCAGAATTATAGTTCTGCCATGTACAGATTGATTTTTCTATGTCATTGTTTTGCCGGAGCCTAGACAATCACAATTTTTCTTCCTCTGTTTTGCAGATTCCTGGCTTCTGGCGAGACCCTCTCCACTACACTTTCAGTACCGGCTTGGAATATCCACCTTGTCGGGAATAGTTGCGGACACCTGCCGGGCTTTGTGGGACGTTCTCTGTCCAGAATTTAAGCCCCTGCTCACCGCGGAAAAGTGGATGGATATTGCTGAAAAATTCCTAACAGTTTGCAATTTTCCCAACTGTTTGGGAGCGGTGGATGGGAAACACATCAGGATAACAAAACCCCCAAGAAGAGGCTCTGAGTACTATAATTATAAAAAGTACTTTTCTACGGTACTCATGGCCATTGCCGATGCAGATTGCAGGTTTATTGCGGTGGACATTGGGGCATTTGGCTGGGGCAATGACTCCCAGACCTTTAAGAAATCGGACATGGGCCGTAGGTTGTATGGCAACCATTTTCATTTCCCCCTGCCACGGCCTTTTTCCCCACATCGAAGGTCCGCCACTGCCATTTGTAATGGTTGGTGATGAGGCCTTTCAATTGTATACAAACCTGTTGAAACCGTACTCTAGCCGGGACTTGGACCACACCAAAAAAATCTTTAATTACAGACTGACCAGGGCCAGAAGAACTGTCGAGTGTGCCTTTGGGATTCTTGTGTCCAGATGGCGCATTCTAGGCACAGCCATTAATCTGAAACTTGAAACTGTGGATGAGGTGGTGAAAGCCTGTGTGGTTCTTTACAATTTTGTGATGGCTAAAGAGCACCCTACCTTTGAACTAGATGAACCACCTGTCAACCCATTGCCTGAATTCACTCAGCACCCTCTCAGGTCATCAGTTGAAGTTGGCCAAATGAGGGACCAATTTGCGGCCTACTTTATATCTGATGTGGAACGTGTGGAATGGCAAGAGCAAATGGTGTAATAAATTTTTTTTCTTGTGTTTATGTTAATAAAAAAACCTGTTTTGATACCTGTACCGAGTGCACTCTGTTTTTATACACTCCAATACAATAGGTGTCCCAGTGAAGTCAGGATGCTGTGTTTTGTGCATCGTGACTTTAATAGGACTCCTACCAGGTGAGTCTACAGAGAAAAGTTTTATGACCTTCATCGTCTCTCCAGTCTGTGTTCAAACAGATTGCAGCGACGGTGGAGATACAACAAATATTGTACACCTGGCCTGATGTTACAAATAGTGGTTTTGGGATGCAATAGCATCCTTCACTCTTTATGACACCTGACCATAACAGTATAGATATTATTTGTAGTATCTTCACTGTGGCTTCAGTATGCACGCACACGAGAGATGATAAAATTTATACAACTTCTACAAGCCCCTGGCCTGGTGTCATGCTGAAGTGAGGATGGCAAAAAAAAGCATCCTGACGTCAGAATTTTATGACACCTGGGCAGGTGAATACATATGAGTAACCACCAGCATCTCTCCAGTCTGCGTGCAATAGATGATGCAGACTGAAGCGACGCTGCAGATGACAACTCATAGGTATAGTCACCTGGCCAGGTGTGATAAATAGTTATGATACCAGGCCAGGGGATTGTAGATATGGTGTGTATTTTCTCCATCATCTCTTCAGTTTATTCACCTGACACTGAATAGAGGATGTGGTTAATTACAAGGAATATCTACAATCCCCTGGCCTTGTGTCACAAAGAGTAAAATGTTGATGGGCAAAACACACCATCCTCAATTCACTCTTTATGATACATGGCAAGGTGAGAATAGATATGCCTTGCACTCCCCAACATCCTCTATTCAGTCTACTAATATTTCTAGACTGAAGAGACTGGTGGTGAAAATACAAGTCATATATTTGTGTTTTTGACAACACATAGCTCCAGGACTGACACAAGAAGCATGTGTCGGTAATGGAACTATGTGGTGGCAAAATCACAAAGTGTACAACGCAGTGTGTGTACGGCGCAGTGTGTGTAGGCGGCGAAAGACACAATTAAACCAAATAGTTGGGGGAAAAAAAAAGGCACATTTATTTTACAAGATACACTGACAAAAAAAAAATGGGGCCAACGTTTGGGGGAAGATGGGGTAACTTGGGGGTGTGGAGCGACGAGGATTGACTAAGGGTGGGCGACGAAGGGGTTCGAGGGGAAGGGGCAACGAAAGTGGTGGGGGAAGGCAACGGGTCAAACACAGTGGGAGGTGAGCGGGGAGGGAGGACAAAATCTTTTTGTGGACTCTTCGTCCCATCTTTGGGTTTTTTTGGAGGTCCTGGTGCTTGGGGACCTCCGGTTGCTTGAGGACCTGGTGCTTGGGGACCTCCTGTGGCTTGGGGACCTCCTGGCGCTTGTGGAGCTCCTTTGGCTTGGGGACCTCCTTTGGCTTGGGGACCTGGTGCTTGGGGACCTTCTGTGGCTTGGGGACCTCCTGGCGCTTGTGGAGCTCCTACTGCTTGGGGACCACCATGTGCTGGGGAACCTCCGTGGGCTGCTGGACCTCCTGCCAGAGTCCGAGGCCCTGAATACAGAATGAGGGTCCCTCAGCTGCTGCTCGGTGGTGGTGGCGTCCTTGGAAGTAGACACGGTCCAAGCAGGGGTGGAGGTCCAAGCAGGGGTGGAGAAGTCCAAACAGGAGCATCGCTTGGCATGGTGGTGGCAAGGGAGTGTCCAGCTGCACTGTGACTGTGTGTGGTGTAGTGTGGTCCAGCATGGCTTGGAATGCTGGTGGCCGTGCAGTGGTATGCAGCAGAAGTCGGTAGTGAGGTGAAGCAAGTCAGTGGTGGCACGGGTGGGAAAGGCACCACTGGCTGCTGCTGCATGTACCGACTCTGCTGCATAGCCTGCGTGTAAGCATTGTTGCAGGCATGCATCACAGTCAGCTGAAGATCAGGACTAAGGTGTCCCGCCATGCCCCGTTCAATTTGTTGAAAAAAATGGTGCTCTGGTCTTTTGAGCTCGGCTTCAAGATAGTCAAGGCGACCCTCGACAGACTGGAAGCGTTGTTCCATTAGTGCAAAACCGCTATCCACTCTGTCGCCCATCGCCTTGAGGCTATTTTGGAAAACCGTGCTCAAATGAATGAACTCGGGCATGAGATTCCTGTCAGAGGCCTTCTGCCGCTTGCAAGAAGTGCCCGCAAAACCAGACCTGATGGACCAGCTTCCTGTTCTCCAGCTGTCTGTGTTGCCGACCCGCAAGGTGCTTCTTGGCTGGTGGATGGCTGGGACGGGTCCAAGGCAGCTCTCTGAAGGACCGCTCCAGGACCAGGTTGCAGGGTGCTGCTTCAGGTGCTGTGAAAAAAAACAAAAAAATAATTAGTATCATGCATTTAAAAACGCCAACTCCTGTGGAATAGAAAAACACAGAGTAAACACAATACAATACAACAACAAAATACTTACGCTCTGGTGGCAAGGACCGGTCTTAAGAAAGCCAAAGCCCGATGGTACCGGTACTTTATTGTGGTCTTTGCCGCAGCACCACTGGCAACCCGGTTCTCCTGCCTCAGGTCCCTGTTGAAGCGGTCCTTCATTGAGCGCCAACGGGTTCTGACCTTGTTCACTGTGGAAAATCAAAAATAAAATTTAGACAGTGCACTGTAGGCCGGGATCACACAACTATGTGTGATGCTAGAAACTCACAGGAGTTACTAGCATCACACACAGTTGTGTGATCCCGGCCAAGGTCACTGCAGCATCACACACCATTGAAATACATACGAAATTCCTTGCGGACCCGGGGAGAGGCGTTGTCCCAGCCATCCATCAGCCCTGCGGCCACCTCATTCCAGAGCCGCCAGATCACCACGATGTCACAGTGCATTGGATCACGGCTGTCCCAAAACGGGACTCGCTCCTGGACCAACTGGATTAGGGCGTCATTATCCAGGGCGAGTTCCTCACCCCGTTGTGAAGCCTAGAAAAGAAAGCAAAACATTAATCTTGTAAAGATTTGGAAATGAAAAAGATAGAAAACAAGACAGAATAGAAGAAAGATTGAGAATAGAAGCAAGATTGAATATCAAAAACAGGCAATAAAAAAAGTCAGGGGCAAAAAAAGAGTACAATCTGTCAGTCTATACTAACAGGCCGCCTCCCCGCCTGCACTCTGACTGGCTGCTCCCGCTCTTCCTCCGCTGCTGTGGACGATGTGGACTGAAAAAGAAAAAAAAATTGCCACATGTGTCCATGCAACAGCAAATACTTACCAATCAGTATGGAAGGAAGGTACTCACTTCACTCTCTGCTTGGGCCAGTTCACCAGGGGCCGGCTGGTACCCCTCTACCAGAAGACATGCTGCAATAAAAAAAGAGACTTTAGTACATAATAAATTGACAAAAAATGAGAGAAAAGCATTAGGTTTTATACTCACATTATCCAAGTTTCCAAGCTGTCCAAGAAAAAAGCTGGAATAGCTGCTGTCTTGCTCTGTATCTGGCTGTAGAGTAGTGGACTGAAGTGCCAACACCTTCTTTTATACAACCCCTGGCAAAATTTATGGAATCACCGGCCTTGGAGGATTTCATTCAGTTTTTTTATTTTGTTGAAAAAAAAAACAGATCACAGACATGGCACAAACCAGAAGTCATTTCAAATGGCAACTTTCTGGCTTTAAGAAACACTAAAAGAAATCACGAACAAATAATGTGGTAGTCAGTAATGGTTATTTATTTTAATCAAGCATAGGGAAAAAATTATGGAGTCACTCAATTCTGAGGGAAAAAATTATGGAATCACTCAATTCTTAGGGAAAAAATAATGGAATCATGAAAAACAAACAAACACCACCTGTGGCTTTTACAACAGCTTGCAGTCTCTGATGCATGGACTTAATGAGTGTCAAACAGTACTCTTCATCAGTCTGGCTCCAACGTTCTCTGATTGCTGCTGCCAGATCAGCTTTGCAGATTGGAGCCTTGTCATGGACCATTTTCTTCAACTTCCACCAAAGATTTTCAATTGGATTGAGATCAGGACTATTTGCAGGCCATGACATTGACCTTATGTGTCTTTTTTCAAGGAATGTTTTCACAGTTTTTGCTCTGTGGCAGGATGCATTATCATCTTGAAAAATGATTACATCATCCCCAAACATCCTTTCAATTGATGGGATAAGAAAAGTGTCCAAAATATCAACATAAACTTGTGCATTTATTGAAGATGTAATGACAGCCATCTCCCCAGTGCCTTTTCCTGACATGCAGCCCAATATCATCAATGACTGTGGAAATTTGCACGTTCTCTTCAGGAAGTCATCTTTATAAATCTCATTGGAAAGGCACCAAACAAAAGTTCCAGCATCATCACCTTGCCCAATGCAGATTCGCGATTCATCACTGAATATGACTTTCAGCCAGTCATCCACAGTCCATGATTGCTTTTCCTTAGCCCATTGTAACCTTGTTTTTTTCTCTTTAGGTGTTAATGATGGCTTTCGTTTATCTTTCCAGTATGTAAATCCCATTTCCTTCAGGCGGTTTCTTACAGTTCGGTCACAGACGTTGACTCCAGTTTCCACCCATTCGTTCCTCATTTGTTGTGCATTTCCTGTTTTGGAGACATATTGCTTTAAGTTTCCGGTCTTGACGCTTTGATGTCTTTTTTGGTCTACCAGTATGTTTGTCTTTAACAACCTTCCCATGTTGTTTGTATTTGGTGCAGATTTTAGACACAGCTGACTGTGAGCAACCAACATCTTTTGCAACATTGCGTGATGATTTACCCTCTTTTAAGAGTTTGATAATCCTCTCCTTTGTTTCAATTGACATCTCTCCTGTTGGAGCCGTAATTCATGTCAGTCCTCTTGGTGCAACCGATCTCCAAGGTGTGATCACTCCTTTTTAGATGCAGACTAACGAGCAGATCTAATTTGATGCAGGTGTTAGTTTTGGGAATGAAAATTTACAGGGTGATTCCATAATTTTTTCCCTCAGAATTGAGTGATTCCATAATTTTTGCCCTATGCTTGGTTAAGAAAAATAACTATTACTGACTACCACATTATTTGTTCTTGATTTCTTTTAGTGTTTCTTAGAGCCAGAAAGTTGCCATTTGAAATGACTTCAGTTTTGTGCCATGTCTGTGATCTGTTTTTTTTCGACAAAATAAAATAACTGAATGAACATCCTCCAAGGCCGGTGATTCCATAATTTTTGCCAGGGGTTGTATACACTACCCCCATACAATGTTTCTTTGTTTAGTGGGTGGTTTAAACCAGTGTCTAGACATGTGTTATCTATGACAACGCATGCATAGTAGAACACTGACCTGTGCCTGTCCCAGCGCACGTCAGCGATCACATAGACTGTAATGTGTTGTTTGGGCGCTTTCCGTGTGCGATGCGAGCGCATGCACCTTTTTAACGAGTTTGGGCAGACCCAAAAATGCAACATGTTGCTTGTGCGCGCCGAGTCGCTCGCGACGAAATAACGCAAGCGCAAGAAAACGCTGATGATCGCATGATAACGCTAAACCAGGCACCCCCCCATGTTAAAGATAGGGGCGCATGGTGCATGCGATCGGATGAGCACGATGCGCTGCGCTAAAAAACGCCAATGTGAAACCAGCCTTACTGCGATCTTTGGGAGGCAGAATGAACAAATGAACAGCAGGTGAAGAATTGTTTTTATTTATTTTTTACGCCGTTCCTCATGTATAAGTGGTTAGGCGACTTTACTCTTCGGGTTGGTGTGATTATAGCAATACCATATTTATATACTTTTTTATGTTTGGCTGCTGTCACACACTAAAAGACGCTTTTTATTGCTCAAACTAGTTTTTGCATCCCAATATTTGAGAGCTATAATTTTTCCATACTTTGGACGACAGAGTCTTGTGATGGCTTGTTTTTTGCAGGATGAGTTGACGTTTTTATTGATACCATTTTCGGTCACATGACTTTTTTTGATCGCTTTCTATTCCGATTTTTGTGGAGGCAGAATTAACAAAAACCAGCAATTCAGGAGTTTTTTTTTCCATTCTGCGTGTAGTATGATTGATAGGGCAGCTTTATTCTTCGGTTCAGTACAATTACAATGATACTACATTTATATCGTTTTTTTTATGTTTTGGCACTTTTACACAATAAAAACTTTTATAGAAAAAATAATTATTTTTGCATCACTTTATTCGGAAAGCTATAACTTTTTTATTTTTCCGCCGATGGAGCTTGTTTTTTGCAGGACAAGATTATGTTTTCAGCTATACCATTTTCATTTACATTCGTCTTTTTGGTTAGCGTTTTATTCCACTTTTTTCCAGCGGTATGATGATAATAAAGCATAGTTTGCTACTTTTTTTTTGTTTGTTTTTTTACTTTTTTTACTGAAGGGGATAACTACTTTTATGGATAGATTTGGTCTGGACGTGGCGATACCTAACGTGTACTTTTTTTTATTTTTTTTTACATAAAAATGTGTATTTATTAGCTTAATTTTTTTTATTATTTTGGAATTTTTTTTGGACATATTTTTACTTTTTTTTTACATTTTTTACTTAGTCCCTCTCTAGGATTTTAACTTTTTTTTTTTAGTTTGATTGCAGGTATAATACATTGCAATGCACCAAAGAGGAACGTCGCGGGGCGCCGATCTGAATGTTGCGATCACGGTTGATCACAGCATTTAGGGCTTAAGAGCCAGGGGCGGTGCTGTCACCGCTCCTGGCTGTTAGTGCAGAAGCTCAGCCACTGGCATAGCTGAGCTGCTGCACTGATCGGGCAGGAAGCGCTGTTATTTCAGCATCTCCTGCGTGATCATGCTGTGATTAATCAGTCAGATTGACTGCCCAATCACAGCGATATGGGTGAGGGGACTGACGGCATGGGTCCCTGCACCTCTTCCCGTGCCTTTCAGCTGTCGGCACTGAACTGTCACTTCATGTGTACGTCACCTGATATAATCTGTCAGGGGATGGTCAAGAGGCCTCCATACATGTTAGATGAATGGCCTATCCCCATATTTCTTATGAAATGCTATGGTGTTTCAGAGGAAATGTGCTTTGAGCAGGGAACCAGAATGAGACAAATAATCAATGAGACGGACCTCCACCAAGAGAATTCAGTGGATGCTGGAGTACTTCAGAGCGAAATGGTTATCTCTAATAATGAATCCTGTCCCTGATACTTGGGGCATGTGGTTTCAAGCAGCATGAATCACATAACAGGTTCCATTTAAGGTTATGTGCAGAGTTTTTTGGTAAGCTCAAAAATGATGAGTTTTCTAGTGGAAACCTCGTCAGTAACACTCCTTGTTGTTTGTAGGGAGTTAGTTTCCTGCAGTGGTTATGAAGAATTTTTCAAGTTTTTTTGGAGAGTTTTTTCCAAAATCATTTTTTGCAGTCTTCTGATTAGACAGTGACTAGTTTAGAGTCGATTCTATCAGCATTTACTTCCAAGAAGTGACATGCACTTTCTTTTCTCACACCAGGTGTTTTTCAAAACTGGAAGCAGAAAAGAGCTCAAAAGATTGAATATTTGAACAGCAAAGTGTTTTTTTGCAATAGAATTTGATAGGAAAAGTCTTTCAAGATTTCAGGGCGATCATGCAGGCGTCTTGTGGAGCAGACCAGCTCCATTAGGGTATGTTTCCACGGTCAGGAAACAGTCCGGATTTGCTGCGTGTTTGACGCTGTGCGTTGGCGCAGCGTCAAACACGCAGCGTCCAGATGTTACAGCATAGTGGAGGGGATTTCAAGAAATCCCGTCTCCACTATGCTTCAAAACACGCAGGCGGAAGACCTGCGTTTACGGACATGCGGCGCCTCTTTTTAGACCGCAGCATGTCCTATTCCCTTGCGGAGACGCTGCGTCGCCGCAAGGGAAATAACACAGGGCTATGTAGCGCTGCGGTCATTCCGCATGTGTTCCGGATGTGTTCCATGAACACATCCGGAATGAGCGCGCGTTCAAAAGGGGGCGGGGCTTTGGGCGGAGCGGACTTTCCGCTCCGTCCAAAGCGCTGTGTTTCCTGAGCGTGGAAACACAGCCTAAAACTCCTAAACCCTCCCCGCCCTCGGTGTGCACATTTCCTTACAGGGGTTATCCTCTACCGGACAACCTCAAATTAATAAAGACTACAATTAAAATAAAATCAGTATATATTTACTTCTTGCAGTGGCACCGTTCCATCGATGTAGGTACCGCTGTTCCTGGAGAGTGATGTGACTTGTGTCACGGGCTGGCTTTAGCCAATGAGTGGCTGCTCTTTCATTCTGCTCATTAATATTTAGACAGGATGGTCTTTCACTCTGACAAAATAGTAGCGGCTACAGCTGATGAGCAACTGCTTGTTGGCTGCAATATGCAGGTGACACAAGTGAAGTCACTCTCTGAGAACAGTGGCATCGACATCATTGAAATGGTGCCACCACAAGAGGTGAATATTCATTGTTTTTCTTAAAATTGGGGTCTTGATTAAGCAGAGGTTGTTCAGTAGTGGACAACCCCTTTTAAATGCCTTGCCTTGTAACATATGGAGCATCAGCATCAAGTGATTCTGATTTCCTATTGGAGAAAGAGGCCAATTTTATAAGTAAAAGTATGAAGAATTAAAGGGAACACCAAACCATGATCAATGACAATCTCTTGCCAGAAGAATGTTTTTGAAGCTGGTTTCACACACTTGGGAGTAGATTTATTAAAGGGAACCTGACCCTGCAAAACTGCTGATAGATAGATAGATAGATAGATAGATAGATAGATAGATAGATAGATAGATAGATAGATAGATAGATAGATAGATATGGGGTAGATAGAAGACCTACTTCCCAAAAGTGCCTTGGAGGTGGTCCCTAACTTTGATGTATCTCTGGCTTTTCTAGTGAGTGCATCACAACATATCAGACTGTGTTCCTAAATATATGTTAATATATATATATAATAAATAAATATATTGCACACGTTCCATAAGGATAATTCTGTTTCATTGATTTGCTGCCCTGTAAGCATAGCCTACACCGTCTGCAGTGCACTTGTATCTAATCTATGGGAAGATGTGGCGCACAGATGCAAATGGTTTTTAATATAGTCATACACAGTTGTATCAGATATTTCTATTGACATAATGAGAATATTGTGGCAGATTATGTGTAAACAGACAACTCTTTCTCACAACACCGCATTTGTGCTGTTTTATTGGAGACAATTGGCCATATAAAGGTGCACTGGTCTGTGTACTCTTTGTCTTCTCTATGACCCCCCTGTTGTGACTGAGAGCTCATCACACAGAGAAGTAGTAAAACCATCTGGAAGCTAGAAGATGCTTCAGAGCTGCACAGATAAAATGTTTACAGATGTGTTCATGGCATGACGCTTTTGCAAAAAAACAGGACTGCCCTGTTAAGCAGGGGGAGAGTGGTGTGATTGTGATATCATGCCGGTATGGATAATAACAGGTGCTATTCATGTATTTGCAGCAGTCCTCTTGTCTCCTTATTTAGATGCCCCCGTTTAATTGTAATGTGCTGTGGATTACACTGACACTATAGAACTAAAATTGTATTATTATTACGGTAGTTTATGGTATTGCAAATAATTGAGTGTGTGTTTGAAAAGCCGGCAGATCCTTCTGTACAGACCAGTAATTCCCTAATAGAGTGGATTCCAAATTATTTGGTGGACCCTAAAGCTACGTGAGATTTTAGAAAGTTTTTGTTGTTGCAGATTTTCTGCTCCATTTAGGCACCCATTAAGCAAAATGGGGCACTTGCATTTTTTCAAAAATACACAGAATAAAAAACCAACGTAGCCTAAAGTGGCCTTACCCCTTCACTAGCAGTCAGCAGAACACTTATTCACCCTGCAGATATTCCTCCAACCCTCCTTACACATGTTTGATTTGGCACTGCTGACTTCCCAACTGTGAGAACAGAAGAATCGGGAATTGAATTTAAACATACCCTATCACTTTTTTCCCCCAATATCACCTGCTGGGGAAGAGTTGGGAGACCCTCACCCATAAGATCTTGACTAAGAAGTCAGCTGGTCCCCAATAATGTTGATTTAATGTTTAGAAAAAAAATTATATATATAGCATCTGTACAGAATATGCCATAAATGTCTGATAGATGTGGGTCTTACCTATGTGACTTTCTGGTGTCCTCATCCTGCTTGGTTACCCGGCCACCAATTTTGATTTGGCCAGAAGTGGGTGGAAGCACCCCAAACTGACTTTTTTGCATCAGTATCCATGGGCTTGTAGTTTATGGCTAAGGAGCTGCGTACTACTGACAGTTGTCCATGAAACGAAAATGCTACAGCTGCGTTCCCTCAATGTTTTTTCATTGCATTTTTGCATCTTACAGTGCAAAAATGCAATGAAAAAAATGCAAGTAACTAATTTAAATAATAGGTGCAGAAATTGTGCAGCGGCAAAAACACACAAAAGCTCATCGTGGGAATGTAGCCTTAGACTATGTTCCCAAGATGAGCTTTTGGTGAGTTTTTGATGTTGCAGATTTTCTGCACCATTTCTGCACTAGATTACTTGCATTTTTTCAAAAATATGCAGCGCAAAGTCGTGGAGTCGGAGTCCATTTTGTTGGAGTCGGAGTTGGAGTTAGTGTCATGGAAATTGAGGAGTTGGAGTCGGAGGTTTGGCTTTGTAAAGGGACGGCCACCGGGCCGATGCACTCGAAGCTGCTACGTATTTTACCTCTGTAGTCTCCATTCGCCTGGGGTGTTCTCCTCCTGTGAGGGAGCGTACGGAGCAATTAGAGTCAGAGTCCCAAATCATGTCAAACAGTTCTGCTTTATTTTCCTCTGGACACAGCACATCCAAGACACCATAAGCACGTCTTAATCGATACCAGCAATACATTCTTCACAATTCTGCCTCTTCTTCTGTAAGGTTCTGTATATCTGTTTCTGAAACTCAGTTTGTTCGTCGGCCATTTTGCTTTCTGTTTTGCTGCAGCTATCTTGCCCTCAGTTAAAATGGAGTTTTCCAGCTTGCATGTTCCCGCCTGATTCTCTCCGTTTGCTTCTTAAACAGCCACACCTGAGCAATCAGTGCTTCAGAATCTGGCCTGCAGTGAACCTGTGTTCTGACTCCTGAAGCCTTGGACTTTGTACTCCAGCCATTTCTACTGAGAAACTCTGGAGCTCTTGTGGACTCTGAACTCTGCTCTTGAAAGCCTCACGGTTGCATGGACTTGCGGTAACATAGAAGAAGATCTGAATCTGTTGTGGAGAGTTATTGATGAACTTAGATTACTTTGGCCTGCTGTGTCTCCTGCTTCTGTGTTTGCAACCTGTATGTTTATTTTTGCCAATTTGTATGAAGCAATACAAGACTTTCTTTTTCAACCTGTGTCTCAAGTATTTTCATCGCACCCAAGCACAAGACGCTATATGAACTGTATCACATACATTACAAGATTCTGAAGCCAAACGTTAGTGTCTGCTGGGTCTGGAAAGGCTTGTCTGCTGTACTGTGGATATCGGATGTCCGGTTGTACTTTCTGTGATAACAGTGGTTGTGACTTCTCACAACCATTCCAGGTGAGCAATTCCCTTAAGTTTTTTTTTCTGCAGAGTTATCACAGGTAAACACTATTGTTTGTTTTTTTTTTCCCTCTTCTCTTTTGTCTGCTGAAACTCTGGATATCAGATGTCTGGTTGAAAGTTTTCTGTGATGATAGTGGTTGTGACTTCTCACAACCATTCCAGGTGAGCAGTTCCCTTAAAGTTTTTTCTTTCTTCAGTGTTGCCACAGGTGAACACTATTGTTTTTTTTTTCTCTCTCCTCTTCTTCCAGTATCCTGTCTTAAAAGATCTGGAAAATGGAGGCCCGCATAAAGGAACTTTGTGGAGTGACTGATAATATCCTTGCAGATTTGCAGAATATAAAGACCCGTCTTACAAATCTTCAGGACCTAAATAATCACAATTTGCAAGTGGTTGGACAGACTACTCAGGATTTGCGAGCCAGGATTGAGGTTCGGGAGGGGCAAGTCCAGGCTCCTGCCATGGCCCCGAGTTCTGGGATTCCCAAGTTGCCCCCTTTTCGTTTTGGTGGTGAACGTGAAAAATTCAGGGGATTTGTTAATCAATGTAATCTTTTTTTTTCTGCACATGCTTCACAATTTCCTACTGAACGATCTAAGGTGCTTACTATAATTATGTTGCTTACCAACAAGGCTTTGATATGGGCAAACCCTCTGATTGAGACTGAGGATGATTGTTTGAATCACCTTGATGACTTTATTTCAGCCATGGGGCAGGTGTTTGATGACCCCAATCGAGGTGCAACAGCTGAAGCAGCCATGTTAGCTTTGCGCCAAGGAAGCACTCAGTAGCTGAATATGCCTTGGATTTCAGGAGATGGGCCCTTGATACCACCTGGGACAATTCCGCCAAAAAATCTATTTTTCGAAAGGGGTTATCCCCACTAATTAAGGATGAACTTGCTCGTGCCGACCCTCCCACTGCGTTAGGTGACTTTATTAACTACTGCATCCGTATTGATACTCGTTTAACTGAACGCAGGCAAGAGAGATGGTTCGAGAGCAATCGTACTAACCTTTTCCTGCCTTCCTCTCCAGCTAAGGAACCTTTGAATAGGATTACACGGGAACCTGAACCTGAACCCATGCAGGTAGACTCTTTACTACGACGGGTTAGTGATGCACGCAAGGAACATCGTTTTAAGGAGAATCTATGTTTTTACTGTGGTAAGTCAGGGCACTTTTTATTAACTGTCCCAGCCGTTCTCGCAAGACTACTGCAGCACTCATTCATTGTGAGTGTTGCGAGAGGGGATCTGTCAGGTCCGAGCCTCAGGCTCCAGAGATAGCTGCCGCAACAGATCTTGATTTCTCGGACTTAAACTCCGTTACCTCTGAGGACGTTGACTGTGTAAATGCTGCCATCTTTCAAGTTTCCTCAGCGGTGTCCCAGCTGAGTTGTAAGAAAAACAATTCTCACTGTTTTCTTTCCATCAAACTCTGGGTTGACTCAGCCTGGGTGTCTAGCTCTGCCATGATCGACTCAGGTGCAAGTGGAAATTTTATGGATGTCTCCTTTGCTCTAAAACAGGGAATACGTTCAGTGAAGAAGGCTGCTCCCGTACAGATGGAGACTGTGGATGGCTCCCTGCTGACCTCTGGACCAGTGGATCAGGAAACAGAGCCTTTAAAGGTTCTTATGGGTAAAGATCATCAAGAGAAACTGTCCTTTATGCTTATCTCTTCTCCTCACTTTCCCATTATTTTAGGGCTACCATGGCTACAGGCTCAGAATCCTACCATTAACTGGGAGACCAAGGAATTACACTTCCCAGAGAAACAGATGAGTCAAAAAATTTCAGCTTGCTCTGTTCCTAAAGGAACCATGTCAGTCCCTGAATTACCAGCTGTATACCAGGACTATGTGGATTTATGTGACAAGAAGAACGCTGACCAGCTTCCTCCTCACCGTCCATATGATTGTCCAATTGAATTATTGCCTGGAGCAGAGATACCTTTTGGTAAGATCTACCCCCTGGCGGGGCCCGAGCTGAAGGCTTTAAAAGAATACATAGACGAAAATCTAGCCAAGGGCTTCATACGCCCCTCTTCATCTCCTGCAGGGGCACCCATATTCTTTGTAAAGAAGAAAGATGGATCCCTGAGACCATGCGTAGACTATAGGGAACTTAATAAGGTTACTATTAGAAACCGTTATCCATTGCCTTTAATCCCTGAGTTATTGGAGAGAGTGCGACATGCTAAAATTTTTTCTAAACTAGATCTTCGTGGGGCCTATAACTTAGTCCGTATTAGACCTGGGGATGAATGGAAGACTGCATTCAGGTCACGCTATGGACACTTTGAATATCTGGTTATGCCTTTTGGTCTGAGTACCGCCCCAGCCACTTTCCAACATTTGGTGAATGACATCTTCAGGGATCTCCTAGATACATTCGTGGTAATTTATTTGGATGATATTTTAATTTTTTCTAACTCCACAGAGGAACATCATGGACATGTGAGAATGGTCTTGGAACGTCTAAGACAAAATCATCTTTACATCAAGCTTGAAAAGTGTGAATTCCATAAGACCGAAATTCAATTTCTGGGGTATGTACTGTCTACACAAGGAATTAGTATGGATGGAAGTAAAACCCAAGCCATCAATGATTGGCCAAGTCCTAGAAATGTGAAGGAGGTACAGCGCTTCATCGGGTTTGCAAACTTCTATAGACGTTCTTAGAAATTTCTCTGAGGTGTGGGCACCTATCACCCAACTTTACCCGAAAGAGTCTAAGTTTTCCTGGACTTCCCCAAGCCCAGGAAGCATTTTTCCCCCCCCCTAAAAGAAAAATTACCACTGCACCTATCTAGTACTCCCCAAACCCCGACTTGCCTCATAATAAGAGGTGGGTGCTTCAGACTGTGGGCCCTGGAGCCATACTCTCTCAGAGACCCGGTGAGAAGAATGTCTTGCATCCCTGTGCCTTCTTTTCCCACAGTTGTCTTCGGCTGAGAAGAACTACGATGTGGGCAAAAGAGAGGTTGGCCATTATTGCCGCCTTCAAAGAATGGAGACACCTTCTGCAAGGAGCTGCACAGCAATTAGTCGTTTCGACAGATCATCGTAACTTGAGTTATCAGGTCGGCTAATGCCTGACTCCTCGCCAGGCTCGCTGGAATCTTTTTTTTAAATCAATTTTAATTTTATTATTTCTTATAAGACCAGGATCGCGTAATGGAAAGGCTGATGCACCTCTAGGGTTTAACTCAGCAGAGACACGTCCAATTACTCCCTCCTAAGACTATTCTTCCTGACTCTAAAATTTCCCAGAGTTGATTCATCATCAAGACCTAATTAAAGACATCAAGGAAGCATACCATGCGGATTCTTTTTTGGCTCAACCCCCAAGGGACGTAAGTCTTGTCTTTAAGAATGGTGTGGGAATTCTGGGGCAACGTCTGTATATACCTGAAACAGTCAGATTGAGAGTATTGCAACTCATTCATGATTCCAAAATAGCCGGCATAGAGGAATCAAGAACAGGGAAATTTTTTTCTCGTTTTTTGGCCCC
>JARQOD010000003.1:154592691-154636776 GCA_033576555.1 Oophaga sylvatica
CAGGAAGGAGCCGGAGATCGTGGGAGAAGCAGGGGGCTGCAGAGACCGCCTCCACGGAGAGGTGAGTATAATCCGACACCCCACTCCCCCTCCCCCGCCGACCCCCGTATATGACCCGCGTATAAGCCGAGAGGGGGACTTTCAGCCCTAAAAAATGGGCTGAAAATCTCGGCTTATACATGGGTATATACGGTATATGGCTGCTCTCTGTACTCAGGTCCCCTGCCTTGTGCTCTAACGTGCTTCCCAGCACGCACTCTGCTTTGCTATGTGCCCTAACGTGCTTTCCAGCACGCGCTCTGCTTTGCCTTGTGCCCTAACGTGCTTCACAGCATGCGCCCTGCTTTGCCTTGTGCTCTAACGTGCTTCTCAGCGCGCGATCTGCTTTGCCTTGTACCCAGGCGTACTTCCCAGCGCACGCTCTGGCTTGCTTTGTACCCAGACGTGCTTCCCCGTGCTCACCCTTTTTTGCCTTTTACCCAAGCATGCTCCTCGGTGCACAGTATACGCTGTAAGCTTTTCAGGGGATATAGCTCTGGGATCGCCGTCTGGGTAGACAGAGTGGCACGGAAACAGTTCATTCACAGCAGTACTGGTGCAAACTGGCCGCAACCAGCTTTATTAAAGTCCACAGCAAACAGATATAAAACAAATCATAAACAGAAGACCTAGGCTTGTCTAGCCACTTACTACACATAGATAGATTTACCTATCTATCCGGGTCCCGACTCTACCAGCCAGGGCCAAAACAACACATATGTTCAGTATTTACCAACATGGAGTTCACAGAGTCTCCTCCTTGTGTCTGAAGGCACCTTCAACGTGCAGACTTGAGAGAGCTCCCCTCCTATTCAGCAGCTATCCGCATGGATTCTCACAGAGACTACTCCTGTGTCCGGGGTACATCGAGCACCCAGACTGAGATAGCTCAAACTCCTGGAGACACCTTCTGTGCCTGGACCCCTCCTGTGTCCAGACTAAACGTGCTCTCTGTCTGTGTTCCAACACACCTACTTCTGGTCTCCTAATTAACACCTGAGTGATTTCAGGCCTGAGCTGCAAGTGTGTACTGAATGTTAGGTGTAGTGACCTTTCTCTACCACTAGGTCTACAAAGCCACACACCTCCCTTATACCAGTCAGTAAAGTAGCTAGGTGAAATATACACCCCATTCAATACACATACTCTCACTGTCTCACAACGCACTCCTGTCTCCTGCATGCCCCCGTATACACGCCCTGCACGATCCTGTATACTGCATGCCCCCGTATACACGCCATGCACAATCCTGTACCCTACGTGCCCTCGTGTACACGACTTGCACTATTCTGTACTCTGCGTGTTCCCGAGTCCACGCTTTGCATACATCCGAATCCTGCGTACTCCCATCTTCTGTGAGCCGGCCACCTGGTTCCAGCAGTCGTGGTACTTTACCCCCCTGGGTCTGCCCCTGACGCTCCCTGTATAGAGGGTGGTTCTCACTAGGACAGCTCGCCCAGGGAGGGTTGTTATTGCGACCCAGAGGGTCCACTCCAGGAGTCGTCACAGTGATGTTCCTTGCAGGTGTTCATCTACCCCACCAGTATAGATGAGACCTGTCCCATATTCTTCATATTCTTCTGGTGGATGTTCCTTCTAGGCATTCTCCTGCCCCACCAGTATAGATGAGACTTGTCCCTTATTTCTCTGGTGTATGCCTCTTATAGCACTCTGCGCCCCACCAGTATAGATGAGACCGCTCCCTTATTCCTCTGGTGTATGCCTCTTGTAGGCGTTCTCCTGGCTCATCAGTATAGATGAGACCTGTCCCATATTCCTTGGGTGGATGCATCTTATAGGCACGCTCCTATAGATGGGACCTCTCCCTTATTTCTCCAATGGATGCCCCTTGTAAGTGTGCTCATGCTTCACAAGTATAGATGAGACTTCTATATTCCTTGGGTGGATGGCCCTTGTAGGCGCTCTCCTGCCCTACTAGCATAGATGAGACCTGTCCCATATTCTGCATGTGGGTGACCCTTGTAGGTGTGAGTCGCACACGCCAAGTGGTGTGGGTACCAGGGCTATGGGGTTCTTGGCACCGAGCCCATGGAAGTCCATGGGAGATGTCACTGGCAGCAGAGCTCGGTCCGTGGCCCTGGGCGCTCATACAATGGGGGAATATTTACAGGGGATTGTAGTTATAGTTGTTCGTGACGCCACCTGTGGTTTCTGATCTGATTGACCAGCGCTGCAGGGTAGATCTCTGAGGGGATGTTATGGCAGCTAGATGTTAAGTCCCCCACAGGTGGGACTGGTCCCTCAAAGTCTATGATGGTGATGCAGGGTGCAGATAAGAAGTCAGTCACACACAATGCAGTCTTTTTCCATACCTTTACTTGTAGATGTTGTTGCAGGTATGTCCCGGGAAGCTGGTCAGGTTGGAGAATGCACATTCGGGATATTGCTGAGCAGGTTTAAGGCCTCCTTTCTCCTTAATATGTATGTGAGTACAAACTTGCATGAAGTCAAGTTAACTCTTTCAATAGCAACTATGCCGACATAGTGGTAGAGCCTTTTCTGTGGTAGAACTAAGTCTATTTCTGCAGCGTCCCGCTAGACTCCTGTTCTCCTGACTCCAGTTACGTATCGACACATCGGGCTGCCTCCTGTGACCTGAAGTCCAGCTAGGCCTCCGGTGTTTCTTATTACTAGGCGTGAAGCACTGGCAACGCTTCGGACCCCGGTGTCCGGTTTACTAAGTGAAGGTGATCTGTCACCTGAATCACTTGCTTCTCTCTTTCTCCACTTGCCTTTCGCCCTGCTCTCTCCCTTAACATAAGCACGAGTAGCAATGGTGTAAATGTCAGCTTTCCTTCCAGCGCTCGCTGACCTGTCCTCAGTTAACTCGATGTTGTGACTGCTGTGATTCCTTTCCTTCTTAGACCCCACTTCGAGTGGCTATCAGGAACTTCTGTCAACTGATTTCAATGCACGCTCTGAGAGTCGCCTTCCACGTCCTTAAGGAACACAGGCAGCTTGTGCTGAGGTAACAGGTTTAGGAGTAGCTCTGACTAGACTAGGATGATTCATCTCCACCCGTACTAGCCTCCACTTCAATATATGGTGAGCTACAGGAGCTCCTTCAGATCTCAGTCTTGTCTCCTCCCAAGACTAGAATGACTAATCTGACTCTAGATGGATGGGATGACTCACTCCTGAGCCACCCTGGCTTGACTGAACTCTGACTGAACTGAACACCTCTCCTCCTCCACACAACTGATCTGATCTCTGCTACATCACACTACTTAAATAATCTAAGTTGCCCTCTAGTGGCAGTGTTGAGAAGTGTGTGATGTGAATGAATATCAGGCTTCACAATACCTTTCTTGTGCATTTTCCAGGAGACATGTGTGCCTTGCGCAGCTGGGCCACACAGGTGCTCTACTGGCCCACCAGTATAGGTGAGACCTTTCCCCTGTTTATCTGGTGGATGCCCCTTGAAGGCTTTCTCTTGTCCCACCAGTATAGATGAGAGCTCTCTAATATTTTTTAGATAAACGCTTCTTGTGGTCTCCAGGAGTGATGGGTGAACCCCTGGATGTTAGAGTTCTGCGGGTTCAGACAAACATCTATAAAAAGTTCAGTTCTGGTACCAGATGAATGGGGGCCTGAATATCCTTTGTTTACCATTCTGTCATCAGCATGACAGTGCGGAAAATACGGGCTCTAATTGGCGGTAAGATCATTACCATCAGTCACAGAGCTGCGGTTCCCACGCAGTCAGATGCTAGGGTTGCAGCCCGCAGCTGTCAGTTTCGCCTGGCTGGTAATCAAAAATAGAAGAAACCCCATGTTATTTTTTTTTTAAATTACTTATTTAGAGCACAGGCACCGGGTGATGAAAACTCCCATCAGTGGCACTTGCTCTTTTCAGTAGTAGTACTCCCTTATCAGCCGACGCGTGTGACCGAAGGTAACATTTTTACCGTCGGTCTCAGCTGCTGGCTCACGCTGTCATCTGAGAGCATGTGAACCGCAGCTCTCTGACCGGCTGTAATGATCTTACCGCCCATCAGAGCCGCCAGTGTTTCTCGCACTGTCATGAGATTATAGTGTGTGAAACACCCGATATTCGGGGAGCCAAACCAGAAAAGTAACTCAAACTTCTCCGGAGAAGTCCATGTTTGGGGTCAATGCCCGAACACTAGCTGTTCAGTATGGACCCCGAACCTTACTGTTCAAGTTCACCTATCTCTAGTCTGCAGTATATATAAGACCTTTCAAAATTCTACAGGTGGATGATTCTTGAAGGCTCTTTCTCTGCTCCATCAGTAAAAGTGAGGTCTCTCATATCCCTCAGATGGAGTCTCCTTCCAGACTTAAATTCTGCTCCAACACTACAGATGGATGATTCTTCCAGGTAGATCAGATGGATAATTCTTCCGGGACTGTTTCGGTTCTACCAATATAGAAAAGACCTGTCCCATAACCTCTAGGCTTTACGCTGCTCCACTGGAATAGATCAATTCTCTCATATTTGCCAGGTGGATTCCTACTTCAGACTCCATTCTGCTCCATCACAATAAGTCATGAGAGCTCCCTCATGTCCCTCAGGTAAAAGCTTCTTCTGGGTCCATTCTGCTCTACCAGTATATGTGAAATCTCTCATATTCCTCAGGTGGATTCTTCTTCAACACTACATCTCTGCATGGCCAGTATACAGTGGGTTCGAAAAGTATTCAGACCCCTTTAAAGTTTTCACTCTTTGTTTCATTGCAGCCATTTGGTAAATTCATTTTTTTCTCATTAACCCCTTACTGCCATCGGACGTACTATCCCGTCCATGGTACCTGGGCCCGTATGACCATGGACGGGATAGTACGTCTCGTGCGATCGGACGCGCTCCCAGGGGGAGCGCAGCCGATCGCAGCCGGGTGTCAGCTGATTATCACAGCTGACACCCATGACTGTGTGTCAGGAGCGGTCATGGACCGCGCCCGGCACATTAACCCCTTGCACACCGCGATCAAACATGATCGCGGTGTACTGGGGGCACAGGGGAGGATCGCGCAGGGTGGGGGCTCCCTGCGCGCCCCCCTGAGACCCTCAGAGCAGCGCGATGTGATCGCGCTGTTCTGAGGGCTTCCTCCCTCCCAGGACCCGGATCCAAGATGGCGCCGGGGTCCTGGAGGGAGGCAGCTTCCTCAGTGCCTGCTGAGAGCAGGCACTGAGACGCCTGCATCTATGCCTGTGCGATCGCTGGTGTGACACTGTCACACCAGCGATCTGACAAAATACAGTGATGTCCCACCCTGGGACAAAGTAAAAAAAAGTTAAAAAAATAAAAATAAACATGTTTAAAAAAAAAATCCAAAATAAAAAAAAAAAAAAAAATATTCCCCAATAAATTCACTTCTTCCTGTAAATAAAAAAAACAAAGCAAGAAAAGTACACATATTTGGTATCGCCGCGTCCGTAACGACCCCCCCTATAAAATTGTCCCACTAGTTAACCCCTTTAGTGAACCCCTTAAAAAAAAAAAAAAAAACGAAGCAAAAAATCAATCCTTTATCATCATACCGCCGAACAAAAAGTGGAATAACACGCGATCAAAAAGACCGATATAAAAAAAACATGTACCGCTGAAAACGTCATCTTGTCCCGCAAAAAACGAGCCATCATACAGCATCATCAGCGAAAAAATAAAAAAGTTATAGCTCGCAGAATAAAGCGATGCAAAAATAATTATTTTTTATATAAAATTGTTTTTATTCTATAAAAGCGCCAAAACATGAAAAAATGATATAAATGAGGTATCGCCATAATCGTACTGACCCGAAGAATAAAACTGCTTTATCAATTTTACCACACGCGGAACGGTATAAACGCCTCCCCCAAAAGAAATTCATGAATTGCTGATTTTTGTTCATTCTAACCTCCCAAAAATCGAAATAAAAAGCGATCAAAAAACGTCACGTGCTCAAAAATGGTACCAATAAAAACGTAAACTCGTCCCGCAAAAAATAAGACCTCACATGACTCTGTGGGCCAAAATATGCAAAAATTATAGCTCTCAAAATGTGATGATGCAAAAACTATTTTTGCAATAAAAAGCGTCTTTTAGCATGACAGCTGCCAATCATAAAAACCCGCTATAAATAGTAAATCAAACCCCCCTTTATCACCCCCTTAGTAAGGGAAAAATAATAAAATTAAAAAAAAGTATTTATTTCCATTTTCCCATTAGGGTTAGGGTTAGGGTTGCGGCTAAAGTTAGGGTTAGGGTTGGCGCTAAAGTTAGGATTAGGGTTAGGGTTGGGATTAGGGGTGTGTTAGGGTTAGGTTTGTGGTTAGGGTTGGGACTAGGGTTAGGGGTGTGTTGGGGTTAGGGTTGGAGTTAGAATTGGGGGGTTTCCGCTGTTTAGGCACATCAGGGCTCTCCAAATGTGACATGGCGTCTGATCTCAATTCCAGCCAATTCTGCGTTGAAAAAGTCAAACGGTGCTCCTTCACTTCTTAGCTCTGCCATGCGTCCAAACAGTAGTTTATCCCCACATATGGGGTATCAGCGTACTCTGGACCCCAAGAGTTATTGTGCAATTTGTCCTATTTCTTCTGTTACCCTTGGGAAAATAAAAAACTGGGGGCGAAAATATCATTTTTGTACAAAAACAATTATTTTTTGTTTTTACGGCTGTACATTATAAACTTCTGTGAAGCACTTGGGGCTTCATAGCGCTCACCACACATCTAGATAAGTTCCTTGTGGGGTCTATTTACCAAAATGGGGTCACTTTTTGGGGATTTCCACTGTTTAGGCGCATCAGGGGCTCTCCAAATGCGACATGACGCCCCCAGACCATTCCATCAAAGTCTGCAATCCAAAACGTCACTACTTCCCTTCCGAGCCCCAACGTGTACCCATACAGTAGTTTTCTCCCACATATTGGATATCAGCGTACTCAGGACAAATTGGACAACAACTTTTGGGGTCCAATTTCTCCTGTTACCCTTGTAAAAATAAAATATTGGGGCAAAAAAATCATTTTTGCAAAAAAAAAAAAGGATTTTTTATTTTTACGGCTGTGCGTTATAAACTTCTGTGAAGCACTTCGGGGTTCAAAGTGCTCACCACACATCTAGACAAGTTCCTTGTGGGGTCTATTTTCCAAAATGGGGTCACTTGTGGGGGTTTCCACTGTTTAGGCGCATCAGGGGCTCTCCAAATGCGACATGACGCCCCCAGACCATTCCATCAAAGTCTGCAATCCAAAACGTCACTACTTCCCTTCCGAGCCCTGACGTGCACCCATACAGTAGTTTTCTCCCACATATTGGGTATCAGCGTACTCAGGACAAATTGGACAACAACTTTTGGGGTCCAATTTCTCCTGTTACCCTTGTGAAAATAAAATATTGGGGGCGAAAAAATCATTTTTGTTAAAAAAAAAAAAGGATTTTTTATTTTTACGGCTGTACGTTATAAACTTCTGTGAAGCACTTCGGGTTCAAAGTGCTCACCACACATCTAGATAAGTTCCTTGTGGGGTCTATTTGCCAAAATGGGTCACTTGGGGGGTTTCCACTGTATAGGTGCATCAGGGGCTCTCCAAATGTGACATGACGCCCCCAACCATTCCATCAAAGTCTGCAATCCAAAACGTCACTACTTCCCTTCCGAGCCCTGACGTGCGCCCATACAGTAGTTTTCTCCCACATTTGGGTATCAGCGTACTCAGGACAAATTGGACAACAACTTTTGGGTTCCAATTTCTTCTGTTACCCTTGTGAAAATAAAATATTAGGGGCGAAAAAATCATTTTTGTAAAAAAAAAAAGGATTTTTTATTTTAACGGCTGTACGTTATAAACTTTAGTGAAACACCTGGGGTTAAAAGTTCTCACCACACATCTAGATAAGTTCCTTGAGGGGTCTAGTTTCCAAAATGGTGTCATTTATGGGGGTTTCCACTGTTTAGGCAGATCAGGAGCTCTCCAAACACGACATGGCGTCCAGCCAATTCTGCGTTGAAAAAGTCAGACGGCGCTCCTTCCCTTCCAAACTCTGCATGCACCCAAACAGTGGTTTACCCCCACATATGGGGTATCAGCGCACTCAGGACAAATTGCACAATAACTTTTGGAGTCTTGTTACCCTTGGAAAAATAAAAATTGGGGTGAAAAGATCATTTTTGTGGAAAAAATATGATTTTTAAATTTTACGGCTCTACATTATAAACTTGTGTGAAGCACTTGGGGTTCAAATTGCTCACCAAAGATCTAGAAAAGTTCCTTAGGGGGTCTAGTTTCCCAAATGGGGTCATTTGTGGGGGTTTCCACTGTTTAGGCACATCAGGGGCTCTCCAAATGCAACATGGCATCCAATCTCAATTCCAGCCAATTTTGGTTGGAAAAAGTCAAATGGTGCTCCTTCCATTCCGAGCTCTGCCGTGAGCCCAAACAGTGGTTCCCCCCCACATATGGGGTATCAGCGTACTCAGGACAAATTGGACAACAACTTACTTGGTCCAATTTCTCCTGTTACCCTTGGGAAAATAAAAAATTAGTGACTAAAAGATAATTTTTGTGGGAAAAAAATAGGATTTTTTATTTTCATGCCCGGGCATTATAAACTTGTGTGAAGCACTTGGGGGTTCAAAGTGCTCACCAAAGATCTAGATAAGTTCCTTAGGGGGTCTAGTTTCCAAAATGGGGTCACTTGTGGGGGGTTTCCACTATTTAGGCTCATCTGGGGCACTGCAAACGGAACATGACCCCCATCAACGTTTGCATTCCAAAACGTTACTACTTCCTTTCCAAGCCCTGCCGTGCACCCAAACAGTTCCCCCCCACATATGGGGTATCAGCGTACTCAGGACAAATTGGACAACAACTTTTGGGGTCCAATTTCCTTGGGAAAATTCAAAAATTTGGGACTAAAAAATCATTTTTGTGGAAAATTGTTTTTTTTTTTTTTCACACCCAGGCATTATAAGCTTTTGTGAAACACTTGGGGGTTTAAAGTGCTCACAACAGATCTAGATAAGTACCTTAGGGGGTCTAGTTTCCAAAATGGTGTCATTTGTGGGGGTTTCCACTGTTTAGGCGCATCAGGGGCTCTCCAAACACGACATGGCGTCCAATCTCAATTCCAGCCAATTTTAGTTTGAAAAAGTCAAACGGCGCTCCTTTCCTTACGAGCTCTGCCGTGTGCCCAAACAGTGGTTTTCCCCACATATTGGGTATTGGCGTACTCAGGAGAAATTGCATAACAACCTTATCTGTCCATTTTCTCCTTTTACCCTTGTGAAAATAAAAAAAAAGTTTGTAAAAGATCATTTTTGTGGCTAAAAAGTTAAATATTCATTTTTTCCTTCCACGTTGCTTTAGTTCCTGTGAAGCACCTGAAGGGTTAATAATCTTCTTGAATGTGGTTTTGAGTACCTTGAGGGGTGCAGTTTTTAGAATGGTGTCACTTTTGGGTATTTTCTGCCATATAGACCCCTCAAAGTGACTTCAAATGAGAGGTGGTCCCTAAAAAAAATGGTTTTGTAAATTTTGTTGTAAAAATGAGAAATCGCTGGTCAACTTTTAACCCTTATAACTTCCTAACAAAAAAAAATTTTGGTTCCAAAATTGTGCTGATGTAAAGTAGACATGTGGGAAATGTTATTTCTTAACTATTTTATGTGACATATTTCTCTGTTTTAAGGGAATAAAAATTCAAAGTTTGAAAATTGCAAAATTTAAAAATTTTCGCCATATTTGCGTTTTTTTCAAAAATAAACGCAAGTTATATCAAAGAAATTTTACTTCTAACGTGAAGTACAATATGTCACGAGAAAACAATCTCAGAATCGCGAAGATCCGTTGAAGCGTTCCAGAGTAATAACCTCATAAATAGTGTTGAGCATTCCGATACTGCAAATATCGGGTATCGGCCGATATTAGCTGTATCGGAATTCCGATTCCGAGTTCCGATATTTTCGTCTTATCGGATACCGGAATCGGGATTGTCACTGTCACTGTCAGTGTCCGTCGGTCGGGTCTGTCAGGAGTCAGCGGCACTTACCTGGCAGAAGATCTCCGGCGGTCACATCCCGGACTGCTTCATGGCCGCCATCTTCTTTCCCCGGCGGTCACATGCAGTTTCTCGCGATAACTGCAGTGACTGCTGGGTAATCCCGGCCGTAAAGCAGTCAGTCCGATGACGTCACCGCCGGGGAAGCAGGTAATCAGCTGTGCTGCGTCGCGATGACAGGCTCTGCCTGTCATTGCGATGTAGCACAGCTGGATCGTCGTGGGACTGTCGTTCTGGACTGCGTCGGACAGGTGGTATACTGTTGGTTTGTTTTTTTTCTTTTTTTACAGGAGATCGATGGCGTCGCAGGAATGAGAGTGTAATAAAAGAAATGAAAACTGTGTTGTCTCTTTTATTTCATTAAAATACTTTTTTCTTGCTTTGTCTTTTTTTTATACATTTAATAACTTTGGGATTAATAATGGATCGGTGTCTTATTGACACCTCTCCATTATTAACCGGGCTTATTGTCACCGTGCAATCAACGGTGACAATAACCCCTTATTACCCCGCTTGCCACCGCTACAGGGCAAGTGGGAAGAGCCGGGTAAAGTGCCACAATTGGCACATCTTTTGATGCGCCAAATGTGGGGCTGCTGTAGCCTGGTATTATCAGGCTGTTGAGGGCCAAAATCCATGGGCCTTGACAGTCTTTTAATACCAGGCCGCAGCAGTCTGCATTTTACTTGGCTGGTTAACAAAAATAGGGGGGATCCCCACGCCGTTTTTTTTTCGAGGGGATCCCCTATTTTTGTTAACCAGCCAAGCTAAGCAGACTGCTGTGGCCTGGTATTATCAGGCTTGCAAGGTCCATGGATATTGGATCCTTACCAGCCTGAAAAACCAGGCCTCAGCGGTCTGTTTCATCTGGCTGGTTAACAAAAATAGGGGGGACCCCACGCCAATTTTTTTCGAGGGGATCCCCTATTTTTGTTAATCAGCCAAGATAGCAGACTGCTCTGTGGCCTGGTATTATCAGGCTGGCAAGGTCCATGGATCTTGGCTCCTTAACAGCCTGAAAATCCAGGCCTCAGCGGTCTGCTTCATCTGGCTGGTTAACAAAAATAGGGGGGGACCCCATGCCAATTTTTTTTGAGGGATCCCCTATTTTTGTTAATCAGCCAAGATATGCAGACTGCTGTGGCCTGGTATTATCAGGCTGGCAAGGTCCATGGATCTTGGCTCCTTAACAGCCTGAAAATCCAGGCCTCAGCGGTCTGCTTCATCTGGCTGGTTAACAAAAATAGGGGGGACCCCACGCCAATTTTTTTCGAGGGGATCCCCTATTTTTGTTAATCAGCCAAGATATGCAGACTGCTGTGGCCTAGTATTATCAGGCTGGCAAGGTCCATGGATCTTGGCTCCTTAACAGCCTGAAAATCCAGGCCTCAGCGGTCTGCTTCATCTGGCTGGTTAACAAAAATAGGGGGGACCCCACGCCATTTTTTTTTCGAAGGGAACCCCTATTTTTGTTAATCAGTTCCCTCTGACGTCACTGATTGTGTCCCTGGCTGACCTGAAGTGAAAGTGGAAAGCAATCAATTAAGCTTTCCACTTAAGGGCCCGTCTCACATAGCGATATCGCTACCGAGATCGCTGCTGAGTCACTAGTTTTGTGACGCAGCAGCGAGCTCACCAGCGATATCGCTGTGTGTGACATTCAGCGACGATCAGCCCCCCTGCCGGGTATCGCTGATCGTCGCTGAAATGTCAGGACCTTTTTTGATCGCTGGTTTCCCGCTGACAGGCACACATCGCTGCGTGTGACAGGCGGGAGACCAGCGATCCGCTGGTAACCAAGGTACACAGCGGGTTTCCAGGCGCGGGGCTGTGCCTAGAAACCCGCTGTGTACCTTGGATACCAGCGCCCTGATGCAGGGAGCTGGTATCCAAGGTACACAGCGGGTTTCCAAGCGCTGCGCGGTGCCTGGAAACCCGCTGTGTACCTTGGTTACCAGCGGATCGCTGGTCTCCCGCCTGTCACACGCAGCGATGCGTGCCTGTCAGAGGGAAACCAGCGATCAAAAAAAGGTCCTGACATTTCTGCGACGATCAGCGATACCCGGCAGGGGGGCTGATCGTCGCTGAATGTCACACACAGCGATATCGCTGGTGAGCTCGCTGCTGCGTCACAAAACTAGTGACTCAGCAGCGATCTCGGTAGCGATATCGCTATGTGAGACGGGCCCTTAAGCGATGTTACCCGCAGTGTCGCTGTCCCAGATCGCTGCCTGAGCTGCCTGTTTGGCAGCTCAGCAGCGATCATGTAGCGATACACCAGCGATCCTGGCAAGTGCATATCGTTGTCGGGATCGCTGGTGTATCGTTATGTGACACCCAGCCTTTACTCTCCTGTCAGGCAGGAGAGGAACTCATTCATTTGGGGTTTACTGTGAGGCTGCAGCATTAGCTGCGGTCCCTGCAGTAAACATTAACCCTTTCTGAAGGATTTCACCGTGGGACCTGACTGTGCATGGGATAGGTAAGAATAATTTTGCTTTTTTATTTTATTTTTATTACAGGAAATGGTTTTAGCAGGTAAATAAAATATGGTCAAAAACTGTGTGATTATTTATTAAACTTCTTTTTTATTAAAGTGTGTGTGTTTGATTTTTCTTTCATACAATAGGATTAATAATTGATAGTTGTCTAATTGACAGCTCTCAATTATTAACCTGGCTTAAAGTGACCTTTCAATTGCAAGGTCATTTTAACCCCTTATTAACCCATTCGCCACCGCTACAGGGCAATGGGAATAGACGGGCAAAGTGCCAGAAAGGGCAAATCTAATTAGAGATTTGCCCTTTCTGGGGTGTCTGGGGGCAGATGTTAAGTAGCCGGGGGGGGGCCAAAAATAATGGTCCCTCTCTGGGCTATTATTATCTGCCCCCACTCACTGGCTTTGTCTGTCTGGTTGCGAAAATAGGGCGGGAGCCCACGCATTTTTTTTCAGCAATTTTACACCTCATATATATATATATACATGTCATTGAATTTGTGACACATATATATATATATATATATTATATTTGTAGTTCATACACTTCTACATAGTATAATAGCCGCTAATTCAATTGCCGGCTTTTGTGAAAATGCAGAACCCGACATGAAATGACACTTGGTGTACATAGGGTTAACCATGTCTTTTCATGTCCTTTGCTATCTAATTTGCACAAACAATTAAATCAGACTATGTGTGCAAAATTTCACACCTGTAGGGGTTAATTAAAGGTGTAAATTCGTAGCAAAAAAGTCGTTTTTTTTACAACGAATTTACACCTTTAATTAACCCCTACAGGTGTGAAATTTTGCACACATAGTCTGATTTAATTGTTTGTGCAAATTAGATAGCAAACGACATGAAAAGACATGGTTAACCCTATGTACACCAAGTGTCATTTCATGTCGGGTGACCCGACATGAAATGACACTTGGTGTACATAGGGTTAACCATGTCTTTTCATGTCCTTTGCTATCTAATTTGCACAAACAATTAAATCAGACTATGTGTGCAAAATTTCACACCTGTAGGGGTTAATTAAAGGTGTAAATTCGTAGCAAAAAAGTCCGTTTTTTTTACAACAAATTTACACCTTTAATTAACCCCTACAGGTGTGAAATTTTGCACACATAGTCTGATTTAATTGTTTGTGCAAATCAGATAGCAAACGACATGAAAAGACATGGTTAACCCTATGTACACCAAGTGTCATTTCATGTCGGGTGCTTCTGTCTTTTCACTGAAGCCGGCTTTACCCGGCAATTGAATCAAAGGATATTTTACTATGTAGAAGTGTATAAACTATACATATATGTATATATATATGTCACAATGACATGTATATATATATATATGTATTCTATGTGTGTATATTTAGTGTTTACAAGGAAAGAATGGGGTTTTTTTAGTTGCGATATTTTGTTCCCATAGACTTACATGGGACTTCCGGTATCGGTATCGGGTATCGCCGATTTTTTTAGTGATATCGGCGATACCATTCCGATTCCGATACTTTAGGATATCGGAAAGTATCGCTCAACTCTACTCATAAAGAGACAGTGGTCAGAATTGTAAAAATTGGCCCGGTCATTAACGTGCAAACCACCCTTGGGGGTGAAGGGGTTAATATACACTCTGCACCCCATCTTGACCGAAAAAAACAGAAATGTAGAAATTTTTGCAAATTTATTAAAAAAGAAAAACCTTTTGAGCTAGTACAGCCATGAGTCTTCTTGGGAATGATGCAACAAGTTTTTCGCACCTGGATTTGGGAATCCTCTGCCATTCTTCCTTACAGATCCTCTCCTGTTCCGTCAGGTTGGTTGGTGAACATTGGTGGTCAGCCATTTTCAGGTCGTTCCAGAGATACTCAATTGGATTTAGGTCAGGGCTCTGGCTTGGCCAGTCAAGAATGGTCACAGAGTTGTTCTGAAGCCACTCCTTTGTTATTGTAGCTGTGCTTAGGGTCATTGTCTTGTTGGAAGGTGAACCTTCGGCCAAGTCTGAGGTCCAGAGCACTCTGGAAGAGGTTTTCATCCAGGATATCTCTGTACTTGGCCGCATTCATGTTTCCTTCAATTGCAACCAGTCGTCCTGTCCCTGCAGCTGAAAAACACCCCCATAGCATGATGCTGCCACCACCATGTTTTAGAAACTCAACCTCTCCAAAACTGAACTTCTTCTGCTCCCGCCGTCTACTAACCTCCCTAAATCTGACATTTCCCTCTCCGTGGGTGGCACCATAATAACACCCCGGCAGCAGTCTCGCTGTCTGGGTATTGTGTTTGACACCAATCTCTCCTTCACCTCCCATATACAATCTCTTGCCTGCTCTTGCCGCCTACACCTAAAGA
The DNA here is from genome assembly GCA_033576555.1 of Oophaga sylvatica. NCBI lineage: Eukaryota > Metazoa > Chordata > Amphibia > Anura > Dendrobatidae > Oophaga > Oophaga sylvatica. The sequence goes on from JARQOD010000003.1 coordinate 154,607,608, forward strand.
ACATCTCTAGAATCTGCCCTTTTCTCACCATGGAAACAACAAAAACCCTCACTGTAGCATTGATCCACTCCCAACCTGGACTACTGCAACACTCTATTACTTGGCCTCCCCATTACTCGACTATCCCCTCTCCAGTCCATCCTTAATGCAGCAGCCAGGGTCATCCATCTGGCTAATCGGTACTCGGACGCGTCCGCTCTTCGCCAGTCCTTACACTGGCTGCCCATTCATTATAGGATCCAATTCAAAGTACTTGTTCTCACCCACAAAGCTCTCCACAGTGCAGCACCCCCCTACATCTCCTGAGCCTCCCTCATTTCTATCTATCGGCCTAACCGACTGCTGCGCTCTGCAAACGACTTTCGACTAACCTCTGCACTAATCCGTACCTCCCACTCCCGACTCCAAGACTTCTCCCGCGCTTCGCCAATCCTCTGGAATGCTCTACCCCAAGAAATTAGGACTGTCCACAATTTGCATGGTTTCAGGCGCTCCCTCAAAACACATTTGTTCAGAGCGGCCTATCACATTCACTAATCAAAGTCATTTTATGTGTAAGTGTGTGTGTGTGTAGCCCATTCACTATCTCCATCCATCCCTCACTCCCTCAAGATGGCTGGACCATCATTGTAAATGCACCATTGTATATACACACCTGTACTTTGTAACCCCCCACCTCATTGTAGATTGTAAGCTCTCACGAGCAGGGTCGTTTATTTTGCTTTAATTATTGTATTGTTAACGTTGTTACTTATGACTTGTGTTTTGAAACTGTTAAACTGTAAAGCGCTGTGGAATATGATGGCGCTATATAAATAAAGATTATTATTATTATTGCATGTTATACTGTTGGGATTGTATTGGGCAGGTGATGAGCAGTGTCTGGTTTTCTCCACACATACCACTTAGAATTATCACCAAAAAGTTCTATCTTCGTCTCATCAGACCAGAGAATTTTATTTCTCATAGTCTGGGAGTCCTTCATGTGTTTTTTAGCAAACTCTGTGAGGGCTTTCACATATCTGGCACTGAGGAGAGGCTTCCGTCGGGCCACTCTGCTATAAAGTCCAAAATGGTGGAGGGCTACAGTGATAGTTGACTTTGTGGAACTTTCTCCCATCTCCTGTCACGCTGTATAGCAGATATATATATGTGATGACAGTAATCTATATCAAAAGGGCAACATACTATATAACATGCGCATAGATATATGATAACATAGATTTACCTGACAGAATGTCCAGTGGGTCAATACGGAATCCGTTATACGCTGTCTCCGGCTAGAGGGTGACCGGGGTCTAAGCTGACCCTAAACTGGGGTCCTAACTAATCCCTCAACCTGGAGGTACTGTTAAAGGTACAGAGGTCCAGGCCACCAGCGTAAACCCTGTCTCCTATCAATCCCTGCCAACTGTATTCTAGTCCTAAGAAGGACCCTGAATACCACCAAAGGGAATGACCAGGTAACGGTTAATGAACAGAAAGACATACAAGAAAGATAAGAAATAAAGTAAATAAAGTCTTACATACAACACTCACACACAGTAGGAACACCTTAGGTCTCAGAGATAAACTATAAGCTATAAGAGTAAAACAACTAAGGAGCTCTTAGCTTAAGTATTCCCAGAACCGATCCAGTCTGCTAAACTATATGAATGCTTTCACCGGCATCAAACACCCAGACTGGCAGGAATATAAAGGAAACTAATTAGAACATAATCCAAAGCAGCCGGGCGAGGCTGGACCTAGTCTTAGCAAAGAGCTAGGTAAAATTAACTCTCTCATTACCAAACACAAAGAAACAGCAGCTCAGCTGTGAGAAGTCAGAATGTGCAATCGCGACGATCTTCGTGGCGATGCACCCATGACAGTACCCCCCCTTCTACGAGGGGCCTCCGGACCCTCATGACCAGGTCTGTCCGGGTAAATTGTGTGAAAGGTCCGAACCAATCGATCTGCGTTATCATCAGACGCAGGGACCCACGTCCTCTCCTCAGGACCATACCCCCTCCAATGAACTTCCACGTTATCATTGACTACCACTGAAGGAGGAGGTAGAGGTGACGGTATGACTGGTGCCACATACTTTTTAAGTAATGACTTGTGAAACACATTATGAATTTTAAATGTAGGAGGGAGGTCCAGACGAAATGCCACAGGATTAATTATGGAACTGATCCTGTATGGCCCGATGAATCTGGGACCCAACCTCCAGGAGGGAACTTTAAGTTTTATATTCCTGGTAGACAACCACACCAGATCGTTCACCCTCAGATCTAGACCAGAAACTCTCCTCCTATCAGCCATCCGTTTGTAAGGGTTCTCCGTAACCTTCAGTCTTAAGCGATCTGGAACTATCAGTCTCCCTGGAAGTCCCACAGGGGCGTCCCCCTGAGCCCCCAATACCTCCCCCTCAAGCTCAGAGCATACAGCTGACACTACAACTCCCTCCTGAGGAATAGGAACCGGATCATCCGTCTTCCCGGCCCCTGGGAAAGTACGAGATAAGGCATCAGGAAGCAACTTTATTGAGAAGTCATATGTGCGATGAGGAGGTAACTCTTTACACCCCTCCTCTGAGAACTTCTCCCAAAAGTCCTCCAGAAAAGGAGGCAAAGTCCTAGGCACAACCGCACCGATGACCGTGCTCATGCAGTTATTCTTGCAAAATTCACCCCACTGGCTTATCTTTCTGGATTGCCAATCAATCACTGGGTTATGTTTAGCCAACCAAGGAAGTCCCAACACAATAGGAGCAGGCAGACCCTCCAACACATAACAAGACAATTGCTCTTTATGTATTGCCCCTACTCGAAGATCTATGTTATGAACAGCTTGTACCAAGCTACCTTGACCAAGAGGTCTAGAATCAATAGAGAGTATAGGGACCGGTTTGGCCAATACACTCAGTTGCATACCATGCACCTGGGCAAACCGAGTGTCCACCAAATTAGCCCCGGACCCACTATCAAGAAAAACAGAAATCCTCTCAGTTCTAGTACCAATCACCACCTCCGCAGGCACGAGAAACTGAGAGGGATTTGGGGACGAAATACACACTCCCAGGTTAACTCCTTGGTTCAAAGAGGTCCGGGATGGACACCCCCCAACATAATGTCCCTCTCTCCCGCAAAAGAAACACCTTCTAGTCTTGCGGCGCACCGCTGATTCCCTCCTACAAAATGATGTCCCTCCCAACTGCATGGGTTCCTCAGAACAGACCAGGGGAACCTCAGTATAAGGGACTTTAGTAGTAGGTGGAGTCATCACGGGAGGCGGAGTTACCTCGCGTCTTCCCCGAAGACGTCTATCAATGCGAATAGCGAGGGCCATAGCAGCCTCCAGTGATGGAGGAGAATCATACTGAGCTAACACATCCTTTAATTTGTCAGACAACCCTTGACAAAACTGGCTCCTAAGAGCTGGGTCATTCCACTGAGTATCTGTTGCCCATCTACGGAACTCAGAAGAATATTCCTCCGCTGGACGATTTCCTTGCCGTATTTACGTAACCTTGTTTCAGCAAGGGAGACTCGATCCGGATCATCATATACCAGACCCAGGGCAGTAAAAAATCGATCCACTGACTGGAGATCTGGGGAGCCTGGAGGAATAGAGAACGCCCAAGATTGAGGATCCCCTTGTAAGAGCGAGATAACAATTCCCACCCTCTGCTCCTCACTCCCAGATGACCGAGGCCGCAGCCGAAAGTACAATTTACATGCCTCCCGGAAAGTAAAAAATTTGTCCCGCCCACCAGTGAACCTGTCTGGGAGAGCAACCTTAGGTTCAGATCTGGTTTGCTCCGGGGGGGACAAAACCTTGGACTTAATGTCTGCCAACTCCATGGACAATCCCTGCAACTGCCGGGCCAGCTGGGCTACTGGATCCATGACAGCTGGGGAGAATCTTTAGTATGGCCGGTGAAAATGTCACGCTGTATAGCAGATATATATATGTGATGACAGTAATCTATATCAAAAGGGCAACATACTATATAACATGCGCATAGATATATGATAACATAGATTTACCTGACAGAATGTCCAGTGGGTCAATACGGAATCCGTTATACGCTGTCTCCGGCTAGAGGGTGACCGGGGTCTAAGCTGACCCTAAACTGGGGTCCTAACTAATCCCTCAACCTGGAGGTACTGTTAAAGGTACAGAGGTCCAGGCCACCAGCGTAAACCCTGTCTCCTATCAATCCCTGCCAACTGTATTCTAGTCCTAAGAAGGACCCTGAATACCACCAAAGGGAATGACCAGGTAACGGTTAATGAACAGAAAGACATACAAGAAAGATAAGAAATAAAGTAAATAAAGTCTTACATACAACACTCACACACAGTAGGAACACCTTAGGTCTCAGAGATAAACTATAAGCTATAAGAGTAAAACAACTAAGGAGCTCTTAGCTTAAGTATTCCCAGAACCGATCCAGTCTGCTAAACTATATGAATGCTTTCACCGGCATCAAACACCCAGACTGGCAGGAATATAAAGGAAACTAATTAGAACATAATCCAAAGCAGCCGGGCGAGGCTGGACCTAGTCTTAGCAAAGAGCTAGGTAAAATTAACTCTCTCATTACCAAACACAAAGAAACAGCAGCTCAGCTGTGAGAAGTCAGAATGTGCAATCGCGACGATCTTCGTGGCGATGCACCCATGACATCTCCCTACTGCATCTGTAGAGCTCAGCCACAGTGATCTTGGGGTTCTTCTTTACCTCCCTCACCAAGGCTCTTCTCCCACGATTGCTCAGTTTGGCTGGATGGCCAGGTCTAGGAAGACTTCTGGTGGTCCCAAACTTCTTCCATTTAAGGATTATGGAGACCACTGTACTCTTAGGAAGCTTGAGTACTGCAGAAATTATTTTGTAACCTTGGCCAGATCTGTGCCTTGCCACAATTCTGTCTTTGAGCTCCTTGGCCAGTTCCTTTGACCTCATGATTCTCATTTGGTCTGACATGCACTGTGAGCTGTGAGGTCTTATATAGACAGGTGTGTGCCTTTACAAATCAAGTCCTATCAGTTTAATTACACACAGCTGGACTCCAATGAAGGAGTAGAATCATCTCAAGGAGGATCACAAGGAAATGGACAGCATGTGACGTAAATATGAGTGTCTGAGCAAAGGGTCTGAATACTTATGACCATGTGATTTTTCAGTTTTTCTTTTTGAATAAATTTGCAAAAGTTTCTACATTTCTGGTTTTTCTCAGTCTAAATGGGGTGCAGCGTCTACATTAATGAGAGAAAAATGAACTTTTTTGCATTTACCAAATGGCTGCAATGAAACATTTAAAAGGGTCTGAATACTTTCCGAACCCACTGTATACTGTATACATATTCCTCAGTTGGATACGTCTTCTAGGCTCTCTCCTGCCCCACCAGTATAGATGAGACCTGTGGTGGAATATCCATCCATACTCTCACCCGTGCTTTCTCAGCTCCTTGTAACTCTGTTACCATTTTCTGTGCGGTTTCTCCAAATGTAACATTTGTATTTCTTCTATGTTTCAGGTTGTTCGTGTCAAAAGATCCGGGAAAAAGAAGTGTAATAACATCATCTGTACGCTATTCCGAAGTGGAAGCACAAGTGTGATCGCTAGTGGAACAAACCCAGGATGTGTTGTGGTCTGAAGCTGCTCAACCACAGAGACATTCCACCTGCCGACCCCCAATACCATGTACTCATACAAGTACCAGGAACACCTTCCCCAAATAAATACACTCATATTCTCTGCTTTTGGGTAAAGTTTTGTTTGTGCTAAAGGTCTTCCTGTCAAGAGGGAAATTAAAGGATAAGGAAGGAGATGAATATTTTTATTCATTAAATCCATATATTTTCTATTAAAAACATTTTCATGATAGTGTTTCATTACAAAATGAAAAGAAACATTTTGTCTTCTCTATCCTCTATGTATCACCGTACAACGCAGACTGCAGAATGAGTTGGCAGTGATCTATCAGTGAGCTCATCTCTGCTCTTAAACTCTTATCTCTCTTCTCATATTCAAGTCAGATTAGCTAAACTTTTATGTTATGATGAATCAGAGTAGAACATGGATCAGGAGAAAAGAGATAAGGCTTACAGACCAGAGATGAGCTCACTGATGGATCACTGGTGGTAACTCATTCTGCAATCTGTGCTATATGCAGGATGGAGAAGATAGAGAAGTGGTAGAGACTTGAAAACAGGTTCACTGACTCATCACTGGTAACTCATTCTGCAGTCTGATAGTACACTACAACATAGATAATGGAGAAGAGAGGAGTTACAGAGTGGAGAAAGAGCTCACTGACGGATCACTGGTAACTCATTTTGTCTGCTATGTACAGTGATATATAGAGGATGGAACAGGCAAACCATGCAACACTTTCAGTGAAAACCCTAATGCATAACTGATTTTTAACCAGACACACAAGTGCTTCTCACTAAATTAGAATATCATCAAAAAGATAATTTATTTCAGTTCTTCAATACAAAAAGTGAATTTCATATATTCTATAGAGTCATTACACACAGAGTGATCTATTTCACGTGTTTATTTCTGTTAATGTTGATGATTATGGCTTACAGCCAATGAAAACCCAAAAGTCATTATCTCAGTAAATTAGAATACTTTATAACACCAGCATGAAAAAATGATTTTAAAATCCGAAATGTTTTCCTACTGAAATGTATGTTCTGTAAATGCACTCAATACTTGGTTGGGGCTCCTTTGGCATCAATTACTGCGGCGTGGCATGGAGGCAATCAGCCTGTGGCACTGCTGACGGGTTATGGAAGCCCAGGTTGCTTTGATAGCAGCCTTCAGCTCGTCTGCATTGTGTGGTCTGGTGTCTGTCATCTTCCTCTTGACAATACCCCATAGCTTCACCATCTTGGTCAACTTCTACCTCATCATCATAGTTACACCCACAGATATGCCTTGCTGATGGGACGGTCCCATGAAAATGGCTCAATTGGCGGACATCCCCCCCCCTGAGTTGCACTTGGTGTTTGTGGCCCTCCCCTGTAATCCTTGTGAGCAAAAAGAGCAGGTACCTCTGCCACCAGCATTGTCTGAGGGTAATCTTTTGAGCAATTCTTCCACTGTGGCCCTCTGGCATGCATGCACTGAAAATGGCACGTCTGCCTCCGACATTAGAGAAGCAAATTTCTACTTGTACCGTGGGTCAAGAAAGGTGCACAGCCAGAATTTCATGGTGGAAAAAAATGTCTTTCAAATGACGGTCTTGGGAAACTCTGCAAAGAGTCAAACGTTCAGTGTCCTCACCAGTAAGAACACTAACCATCCCTCCTCCTCACCACACGTAGCCTCCTCCTCTTCAGGCCATCCATGCTGGACAGGCATGAAGCTGGGATTGGGAGTCTCCTCTGTAGCGCAGAGCAAAAAATCCTGTTCCTCCTCCTTCTCTTCCTGCTCCTCGTCATCACCCAATGTGGCCAGAGAATACTGTGTGAGTCTGGGTTGTGTGGTATCAGCCACTGTAAAATCTTGCTCCATAGCCACCTGCTCTGCATTCAAAGCTTCCTCTTTCAGATTCTGCAGCGAACGTTTTAATAGACAGAGCAGTAGGATGGTTACGCTCATAATAGCGTCATCAGCGCTCACCATCTTTGTGTCATGTGTGCATTGCCACGAAGATCGTCGCGGTTGCACATTTTGACTTCTCACAGCTGATCTGCTGTTTCTTTGTGTTTGGCAGCTAGGGAGTTAATTCTGTCTGTGCTCGGTGCTGGGACTGGGTGCAGTTTCTCCCGGCTGCAATTGATTATTTGTTGATTGGTTTCCTTTTAATTCCTGGTTGTCTGCTTGGGGAGTTGCCAGTGAAACCTTCATGCAGACCACAGATAGGAATGAATCTGTATAGACTTTAGTTGTGAGCTCCTTAGTTGTTCTAAGCTCAACTTGGTTAGAGTTTATTTCCCAGACCATTTATGTTCCTTTGGTGTATGAGTGTGTATGCAAGAGAGTGCTATCCTGTCTGTCTTATATGTCTAATCTGTGTATTTAGCTGAGATCAGCCCATATCCCTTTGGTGGTAGTCAGGATCCTTCTTAGGACTGATTACAGGGTTCAGGGTCTGATAGGAGACAGGGTTAGGTTGGAGACTTGGACCTCTGAACCATTATCAGTACCTCCAAGGTGAGGGATTAGTTAGGACCCCAGTTTAGGGTCAGGTTAGATCCCGGTCCACCTCTTTCCTGTTTCAGCTCATCAAGTCCTCAAGATTAACCCTGAGTTCAGCAGAGATCGTGTCAGGTAAATCTATTCTATACTTACATGCTGATGTTGCTATACTGTCATGTGTGCATTGCCACGAAGATCGTCGCGGTTGCACATTTTGACTTCTCACAGCTGAGCTGCTGTTTCTTTGTGTTTGGCAGCTAGGGAGTTAATTCTGTCTGTGCTCGGTTCTGGGACTGGGTGCAGTTTCTCCCGGCTGCAATTGATTATTTGTTGATTGGTTTCCTTTAAATTCCTGGTTGTCTGCTTGGGGAGTTGCCAGTGAAACCTTCATGCAGACCACAGATAGGAATGAATCTGTATAGACTTTAGTTGTGAGCTCCTTAGTTGTTCTAAGCTCAACTTGGTTAGAGTTTATTTCCCAGACCATTTATGTTCCTTTGGTGTTTGAGTGTGTATGCAAGCGAGTGTTATCCTGTCTGTCTTATATGTCTAATCTGTGTATTTAGCTGAGATCAGCCCATATCCCTTTGGTGGTAGTCAGGATCCTTCTTAGGACTGATTACAGGGTTCAGGGTCTGATAGGAGACAGGGTTAGGTTGGAGACTTGGACCTCTGAACCATTATCAGTACCTCCAAGGTGAGGGATTAGTTAGGACCCCAGTTTAGGGTCAGGTTAGATCCCGGTCCACCTCTTTCCTGTTTCAGCTCATCAAGTCCTCAAGATTAACCCTGAGTTCAGCAGATATCGTGTCAGGTAAATCTATTCTATACTTACATGCTGATGTTGCTATACTAGTTGTTGTATAGAGTGTTGTTCCTGTATTAATAGTTTACTGACATTGTATACATATCATTAGACAGCGTGACATTTTCACTGGCCATAAAAATTATCTCCAGTTACCATGGATCCAGTAGCCCAGCTGGCTCTGCAGTTGCAGGGATTATCCATGGAGCTGACGGACATTAAGTCCAAAGTTTTGTCTCCCCTGGAGCAAACCAGAGTTGAACCTAAAGTAGCTCTCCCGGACAGGTTCACTGGTGGCGAGACAAATTTTTCACCTTCCGGGAGGCATGTAAATTGTATTTTCGGCTTCGGCCTCGATCATCAGGGAGTGAGGAGCAGAGAGTGGGAATTGTTATCTCACTTCTGCAAGGGGACCCTCAATCCTGGGCATTTTCCCTTCCTCCGGATCCCCGGCTCTACTGTCTGTAGATCAATTTTTTACTGCCCTGGGATTGGTATAATGATGACCCAGATCGGGTCTCTCTTGCTGAGACTAAATTACGTAAGATACAGCAGGGAGATCGTCCGGCAGAGGAATTTGCTTCTGAGTTTCGTAGATGGGCCACAGATACTCAGTGGAATGACCCAGCTCTTAGGAGCCAGTTTTGTCATGGGCTTTCTGATAAATTAAAAGACGTTTTGGCTCAGTATGAGTCTCCTCCTTCTCTGGAGGCTGCTATGGCCTTAGCTATCCGTACTGATAGACGGCTTCGGGAGAGGGGTGAGGTAACCCCACTCCCTGTTGTTTCTCCACCTACCACTAAAGTCCCTTATGTTGAGGTTCCCCTTGTCTGTTCGGATGAGCCTATGCAGTTGGGAGGGACATCATTTCGTAGGAGGGGATTGGCGGTACGCCGCAGGACTAGAAGATGTTTTTTTCTGCGGGAAAGAGGGACATTTTGTTGGAGAATGTCCATCCCGTGCCTTGTTGAGCCAAAAGTCGCCGGAAAACTGTTAATCCCAGGTTGTGTGGTGGACGACAACCTGGGAGTATGTATTTCATCCGCCAGTTCTTCTCAGTTCCTTGTACCAGTGGAGGTGGTAGTTGGTACGAGAGTGGAGAGATTGTCTGTTCTTCTTGATAGTGGTTCCGGGGCTAATCTGGTTGACGCTCAGTTTGCTCAGGCTCAAGGTATGCATCTGAGTGTATTGGTCAAACCGATCCCTATATTCTCCATTGACGCCAGGCCTCTCGGCCAAGGTAGCTTTGTTCATGAGGTTCATAACATTGACCTTCGGGTAGGGGCAATACATAGGGAACAATTATCTTGTTATGTGTTGGAGGGTCTACCTACTCCCATTGTGTTGGGACTTCCTTGGTTGGTTAAACATAACCCTGTGATTAATTGGCAGTCCAGAGAAATAAGCCAATGGGGTGAGTTTTGCAAAAGCAACTGCATGAACACAGTCATCAGTGCGGTCGTGCCTAGTACATTGCCTCCTTTTTTGGAGGATTTTGGGGATGTTTTCTCTGAGGAGGGGTGTCAGGAGTTGCCTCCTCATCGCGTGTATGACTGCTCTATTAATCTCCTTCCTGATGCTAAGTTGCCTAAAGCTAGGTTGTATAATCTTTCTGGTCCTGAGAGGCAGGCTATGAAAGATTATATTTCTGAAAGTCTGGCCAAAGGGCATATTAGACCTTCATTTTCCCCAGTAGCCGCGGGGTTCTTCTTTGTGAAGAAGAAAGATGGAGGCCTACGCCCTTGCTTGGATTTCCGCGAACTTAATCGGATTACTGTTCGAGATCCGTATCCACTCCCTCTTATTCCTGATCTCTTCAATCAAATTGTTGGCGCCAAATGGTTTTCTAAATTGGATCTCAGGGGGGCGTATAATCTGATTAGGATAAAAGAGGGGGATGAGTGGAAAACGGCGTTTAACACGCCGGAGGGACATTATGAGAACCTAGTCATGCCTTTTGGTCTGACTACTGCACCAGCAGTATTCCAACATTTTGTTAATGACATTTTTCGTCACCTTGTGGGGCTGTTTGTGTTGTATATTTGGACGACAATTTTAATTTACTCGCCAGATCTTGTGTCTCATCAGGAGCATGTGAGACAGGTGTTGCAGATCTTGCGAGACAATAAACTATACGCCAAACTGGAGAAGTGTGTATTTGCCGTACAGGAACTTCAGTTTTTGGGTTTTTTGGTGTCAGCCTCCGGTTTCCGTATGGACCCTGAAAAGGTGAGAGCAGTGCTTGAATGGGATCAGCCAGGGGATCTTAAGGCTCTGCAGCGTTTTTTTGGGGTTTGCTAACTACTACCGGAAATTTATTTGTAATTTCTCATCTGTCGTCAAACCTCTCACTGACATGACAAGAAAAGGGACGGATTTTTCTAAATGGTCGGACAAAGCTTGCCAAGCCTTTTCCTCTTTGAAGAAATGTTTTGCTTCGGCACCCGTTCTCATCCAACCAGATGCATCTCAGCCGTTCATTGTGGAGGTGGATGCGTCTGACGTAGGGGTGGGTGCTATATTGTCCCAGGGTCCGTCCCCTGGTAAATGGCATCCGTGCGCTTTCTTTTCTAAGAAATTGTCGTCCGCCGAAAGGAATTATGATATCGGCAATAGGGAACTTTTGGCCATTAAGTTAGCTTTTGAAGAATGGCGTCACTTTTTGGAGGGGGCAGTCCACCCGGTTACCGTTATTACTGATCACAAGAACCTGTTGTATTTGGAATCCGCTAAGCGTCTGAATTCCAGACAAGCTCGATGGTCGTTGTTTTTTACCAGGTTTAATTTTGCCCGGGGTCTAAGAATGTAAAGGCTGATGCCTTGTCTCGCAGTTTCCCAGGGGCCGGGAAAACGGATGACCCGAGTCCTATCCTTCAGGAGGGGGTGGTAGTGTCGGCTGTATTTTCTGAGCTTGAGGAGGAGGTGTTAGAGGCTCAGGGGGACGCCCCTGTAGGACCTCCAGGGAGACTGTTTGTCCCAAATCTGTTGAGACAAAAGGTTATTGAGGCACATCATAATTCTGCTCTAGCAGGACATCCAGGGAGTAAGGCTACTTTAGATCTCCTTTCTCGCCGGTTTTGGTGGCCTAATGCTAATAAAGATGTTATAACTTTTGTCGCGTCATGTGGGGTGTGTGCTCGCTCTAAAACCCCTCATACCCGTCCGTCTGGGACCCTTTTACCCTTGAAACTTCCGGAGCGTCCATGGACTCATTTATCTATGGACTTCATTACGGACCTTCCTCCGTCGTCAGGGAATACTGTCATACTGGTGGTTGTTGACAGGTTCAGTAAGATGGCACATTTCGTTGCTCTTCCTGCACTCCCTAATGCTAAAACTCTGGCGCAGGTGTTCATTAGGGAGATCGTTAGACTTCATGGGTTGCCTTCTGATGTGGTGTCAGATAGGGGGTCTCAGTTTGTGTCCAAATTTTGGAGGGCATTTTGTTTACGTCGGGGGATGCAATTGTCATTTTCCTCGGCTTTTCATCCACAGACCAATGGTCAGACAGAGCGTCTAAATCAGAGCTTAGAGACATATCTCCGGTGTTTTGTCTCAGAGAACCAAGAGGACTGGTCTTCTTTCTTGCCTCTGGCAGAGTTCGCTCTTAACAACAGGCGGAGCGAGTCCACTGGTAAGTCCCCGTTTTTTGGGGCATATGGTTTCCATCCCCAGTTTTGTACTTTCAATGGGGGGGGCCCTTCTGGGGTTCCTGAGGAGGAGCGTTTCTCGTCGTCACTTGCTTCTGTGTGGAGAGGTGTATTGAATAATCTGAGTGCGATGGGGAACCGTTACAAACGTATGGCTGATAGGAGGAGAGTTTCTGGTCCAGATCTGAATGTGAACGATCTGGTATGGTTGTCTACCAGGAATATAAAACTTAAAGTGCCCTCCTGGAAACTGGGTCCCAGATTCATCGGGCCGTACAGGATCAGTTCCATAATTAATCCTGTGGCATTTCGTCTGGACCTCCCTCCTACGTTTAAAATTCATAATGTGTTCCACAAGTCATTACTTAAAAGGTATGTGGCACCAGTCATACCGTCACCTCTACCTCCTCCTCCTGTGTTGGTCAATGGTAACTTGGAATTTCAAGTATCAAAGATCATTGACTCACGTCTGAATCGCCGGTCCCTTCAGTACTTGGTGCATTGGAAGGGGTATGGTCCAGAGGAGAGGACGTGGGTCCCTGCGTCTGATGTTAACGCAGATCGTTTGGTTCGGACCTTCCACAGAACTCACCCGGGCAGGCCTGGCCCTGAGGGTCCGGAGGCCCCTCGTAGAAGGGGGGGTACTGTCATGTGTGCATTGCCACGAAGATCGTCGCGTTGCACATTTTGACTTCTCACAGCTGAGCTGCTGTTTCTTTGTGTTTGGCAGCTAGGGAGTTAATTCTGTCTGTGCTCGGTTCTGGGACTGGGTGCAGTTTCTCCCGGCTGCAATTGATTATTTGTTGATTGGTTTCCTTTAAATTCCTGGTTGTCTGCTTGGGGAGTTGCCAGTGAAACCTTCATGCAGACCACAGATAGGAATGAATCTGTATAGACTTTAGTTGTGAGCTCCTTAGTTGTTCTAAGCTCAACTTGGTTAGAGTTTATTTCCCAGACCATTTATGTTCCTTTGGTGTTTGAGTGTGTATGCAAGCGAGTGTTATCCTGTCTGTCTTATATGTCTAATCTGTGTATTTAGCTGAGATCAGCCCATATCCCTTTGGTGGTAGTCAGGATCCTTCTTAGGACTGATTACAGGTTCAGGGTCTGATAGGAGACAGGGTTAGGTTGGAGACTTGGACCTCTGAACCATTATCAGTACCTCCAAGGTGAGGGATTAGTTAGGACCCCAGTTTAGGTCAGGTTAGATCCCGGTCCACCTCTTTCCTGTTTCAGCTCATCAAGTCCTCAAGATTAACCCTGAGTTCAGCAGATATCGTGTCAGGTAAATCTATTCTATACTTACATGCTGATGTTGCTATACTAGTTGTTGTATAGAGTGTCGTTCCTGTATTAATAGTTTACTGACATTGTATACATATCATTAGACAGCGTGACATATACTAGTTGTGGTATAGAGTGTTGTTCCTGTATTAATAGTTTACTGACATTGTATACATATCATTAGACAGCGTGACACTTTGGTGCAGTACTTAAAGTTTTGAAAAACCTCACATAGGTCAGCGATCCACACCCACTCAGCAGTTGTTAGGTGGAGGCTGAGTGTTACTCTGATGGGCATTAAGAAGCTGGAATTCAGAGACTGCCCTCTGCTGCTCAATAAGCCTTGCCAACATGTGGAAGGTCGAATTCCAGCGTGTGGGCAGATCACAAATCAGTCGGTGATGAGGCAAATTAAAGCACTGCTGCAGCGAAAGGCTGAGATGACTTTCGGAAATGTGTGCTGACACGGCGTACCTTGGCAAGTAGGTCCGGCAAGTCAAGTATGTTTTTAAAAACCGATGTACAACCAAGTTCAGCATGTGGGCCATTCATGGAATGTGTACCAGCTTGCCGAGCTTTAAAGCCGCCACCAAGTTACACTCATCGCATGCAACCAGAAGTGGTTGGAGGTTCAGCGGGGAGAGCCACTGATCGGTCTGTTCTTTTATCACCTTCAACAGCTTAGATGCGTTGTGATCTTTATAACCTAAACAGATGAACTTCAGCAGAGAGTGCTGCTGCTTCGCCAAGACAGTGCTGCAGACTTCCCAGCTGGGGAGTGATGGGGAGGCTTGTTCCGCTGAGGATGAGGTGAGACAAGATGTGGAATACGAGGAGACTGAAACCCTGATGGAAGTTGAGCAAGATGTGTGATGTCCCAGCCTCAGACTCTGTCCCAGACTCCACCAGTTAACCCAGTGTGCTGTCAGGGAAATGTATCGTCCCTGTTAACAAGAACTAGTCCACGTGTCTGTGGTTAGGTGGACCTTCCCTGTGACTACGTTAGCCAGAGCATGGCTGATATTGTGTAACACGTGCTTATGTAACCTGGGGACGGCACACTGGGAAAAATAGTGGTGGCTATGATTCGAGTACTGTGGTGCTGCCACCGCCAAGATGTCGCGGAAAGACTCAGTTCCCACAAGTCGAAAAGGCAACATTTCCAGGGCTACCAATCTGGCAAAGTGGGTGTTTATCGTTTGGGCCTGTGGGTGGGTGGCTGGATATTTCTGCTTTCTGGTAAACATCTAAGGCAGGGACAGCTGAACACTGCACTGGGACACCGAAGTGGACGTGGTTGCTGACTGTTGCGCGTGTGCAACCGCTGTTTGTGGGCAGGAGGCATCAGCGCCTGCTTCTTGGACAGCAGATTGGGAAGGCCATAATACAGGCGAAGGGTAGCGGTTTCACCCTCAGACACAGATTTTGTACCCAAGCGTTCCGCTCACCTACTGGGTGCTTGGCTGCCATAAGCTTTTGCATGCTGGTGGTGCTCAGTTTGGCAGTTTTCTTGCCTCTTCTTAGTGTGGTTTGGCAGATGCTGCAAATTACAGTTGTTTTATCTGAAGGACTTTCAGAAAAAAACTGCCATGCAGGGAAGCAATGCACTCTTAGCCTGTTATCTAGCCAAGTGGGGGGGCTCTATGGAAGAGCTGACCGAGTTCTCCCTCTGGTCAAACCACTACCTCTTCTTGCCTGTTTTTTTGCTATGGATCCATCCCTGTCTGCACTGCTGTGCTCGCTAGGCGTGCCACCGTGACAGATTGGATCAGTGGCCTCATCATTGACCACGTCGTCTTCCAATTCTTCAGTCTGATCCTCCTTCTGAGCTGCGACTTGAGGCTGACCTAATTGCAACTGTGCCTCATGATTATCCTCCACCTCATCAAACGACCTTTCCTCAACGTGGCTTTCTCCTGGGCGTGGGTGCTCAAATGTTTGGGCATCACTGCACTCCACCTCCTCATGACCCTCTTTAATGGAGCAGGTTGAGAGGCCTAACAAATTACAAGGGAACGTAAACAGTTCCTCACAGTGGGCAGCATTGGGGTCATATGTCTCCTAGATCTCTTGATGGTGGGAGGAAGGAGGACCAGTTTCAGAGGCCCAGTCTCTTGGCTATGAGACTGGACCGTGTGGAAGACTTTGTGGTGCTGCTTGTCAACTCACTGGAGCCTTTGTCTGCTATCCAACCCACAACATCCTCTCACTTGTCTGGGTTCGTGTTACACTCGGTCCCCGCGCTGGCTCTGCACTCCGTCCTGGTCACTCACCTGTTCCTCTGGCTGTCCCTCTGCAGCAGTCTGCGCGCAGGCTGGGTCTCCTGTCCCATCTGCTCCTCGGCATCCTGTGTCCTCCTCCACTTCCTGGCACGCTGCTAGCAGGCCTCCAGATAGATTGCTTAGGACGCGAGGCCGTGCCCACCGTCTCTCTTAAAGGGGGCAGCGTGCATTTTTGAAATAGCTAATTAACCAATGGCAGCGCACTCAGTAGTATATCTGGTCACTCCACCATAAGGGGAGTGCCGGGCAACGTGTTCTATCATTGCTACATCCGGTTCTGTTCCTGATCTGTCTGCGCTGCGTCTGCAGTCTCTGTGCTTCGCTTATACTGTTTGTCTCCTCAGATCATTGCTAACCCGTATCTGGCTAACCTGGACAATCTCGGCTATTACTGGCGCAAGTGTCATCCCGTTCCGCCATCAGCCATCCGTACCCGTGGACCGTGACAAGGTCACTGAAGCCAGCCTGCCACCATCTATTCTGGACCAGGACCTTACCCTTCTCCGTCAAGAATCCTCCACGGACTCTGTATATACCTGTTATCCTTTTGGTCCCTCTGGCACAGCTGCCACGTGTCCGGGTCTAACTGGAGGTAGCACCTGTGTCCTCCGGGTATTCCATTCTGGTCCTGTTCGAGGGGCCTTACTACGGGTACCCGGGCTCACTAGTTACGCCCCCTTCGGAGCCCCCCGACCGCGGTCTCGAGGTTCCACATTAAAAAAAAAAACGAATGTGAACTTCACCATCTCTGCCTCCGCTTCCATTCGTTCGTTAGTGGTATAGTGAGCTGACCAAATTTTGACAGGAACCTAGAACGAGATACAGTCACCTTCGGATCTGTCACACGGCCTTGGCGGCACCACCACATCCACATCCCTTAACGTCACCCTTTCTCATCTTGAATACGTTATGCTTATGAAACTAAAAAATACTGGCTTTATTTTTCACAAGTACTCTCACAAAGGTCTTACGTACAAATTCGCTGTATCTAGTAATGTGCTGCTGCTATTTGTTTGGAGATCGCAGCTTGATTATATACGGCAACAGCAGACTGACGTAAATTACAGGTAAATAGTCATAGTCACGTTTGCTCATCTCTGTAGCTTGCGCCAGTCGCACAACTGGTAGATAAAGAAACGCTATTTTTTAAACCAATAGAAAATTATGATTTTTTTCAATCACCTTGCTGACACACCCCAAATGCAGAGTAATGAAGAGATTGCCCCTGCAAAATTGTCACGTACGATTATCTCTACCCGATTATGCCAGTCGCACAACTGCTAGACAAATATTAGGTATTTTAAGAAATAGACGAGGAATATTATTTAGCCATTAGATTTTAAAATGGATGTTACCATATGCTGGCACTGAGGAATATTATTTGCGGTAAAAAAAAATAAAATTATAGGCTGCTACACAGGAATATTATGTAGCTCCCAAAATATGGTTTTATATATGATATTACTACTATGATTTTACTACCTAATATTATTTCCCTCTACAAATAGCTGATTTGTATATTTTGATAGTGGATGAAACCCTCCCTATTTCACCCTAATCCCATAGTCTGTTCTTAATACTAACTACTAAACAAGACAGTGTAAAATAGCAGAGATCTGCAGCATGTACTTGCAATGATGAGAATACCCATAGTGCTATAACCAGTGCCATAGACAGTAATAATCCCCTTCTGTGCCTCACACAATAACAGTGCCCCTTCTGTGCTCCTACACAGTAATAATGCCATTGTACTTCTTACAGTTATACAACCTCAATCTTTATACTGTAGGCTTAGAAAATATCCTCCTGCTGTTTACTGATGGGAGAAACAGACTCCAAGATGGCGGCATGAGGACCCACCGTCCTGTAGTGGGATCGGTGTTCACAGTCCAGCTAGATCTGCATTCACTAGAGAACTCCAGATTTGGCAACTGCCACCGGTGCCCCGTTCTTTTCACAGATGAGAGCAGGTTCACACTAGACACACGTGAGAAGAATGAAAGAATATGGAGACCACGTCGTGTGAACGTTGTGCTACCCACATCATTATCCAACATGGACAGTTTAGCGGTGGAACAGCCATGGTCTGTGGAGGCATATACTTCTCTGAATGCTGTTACGTGAAATCTTCAGAGCCATTGTCAGACCTTACGCTGATGCATTGGCCATTGATTCCTCTCAGTACAGGACAATGCTCAGTTTCATATGAACCAGAATCAGCAAGCAATCCTGGATGATGGTGGCTTTAATGCAGCTGACTGTCCCTCACGTTCCCCAGACCTGTGCATCTGACTCTGCCGAGATCTGTTGTGAGTGGCTTGGGATGAGTTCTGAGCAGAGGCTCCCTCTGGTGGTTACAAGCGGTGCTGGTCTGTCCAGTGAAGATTGTGAAGATTGTGAGGTTTGGGAAAACAGGTGTTACTGACTGGTCTTATATAAGGGAGTCACCTTCCCATCAGGGTTGCCGGTGATCAATTGTTCTGGTCTCTATCCTTGATTCCTGTTTCCCTTGTAGCCTGCTGTGTCGTGTCTGCATCTCCTGCTAACAGATAAGACATTTTCTTCTTTTTGTTTTTGTGCTTGATTTTTGCATTTTGTCCTTTACTTCTGTGGGGGCCTTCAGGGTCCCCTCCGGGGGCTTTTGCCCTCTCAGTTTAGTTCAGCCACTGATGTTTGTACTTTTGCTTTTTCCAGTTTTTTCAGTGGCTGCTGTTTTGATTTTGTTACACCAGAGAACTAATTTAGGTGGTAGAGGTCGTGTGATCTCAGGTGTTTTTGAAATTAGTAGAGTTGGTGCTTTTCAGGGTTTTCTGGGATTGCAGTAAGTACCCTTCCTATCCTTTTCTATTTAGTTAGTTTGGGCCCCAACGTTTGCTCATACTATTTTCTGTCTGTGTCAGTATTTCTTCTTGTCTAACCGCCATTACATGTTTGGGGGCTTTCTATTATCTTTGGGGTTCTGCTCCGGGGCAGATAGCTTTCCTATATCTATCTTTAGGTGTAGTTAGTTTCTCAGGCTGTGACGAGGCGTCTAGGACCAACGTAGGAACGCTCCACGGCTGCCTCTAGTTGTTGTGGTTAGTCAGGGTACTGCAATCTCATAGATTCCAACTGCTCTGGTGTATTGCCTTTTTTGCCTGCACTCCTCAGCTACCGAAACATAACAGTATCACCGGCCCAAAATTTAAAATTGTATGGTACTCACAGAAGGGAAAAAATTTGTGAAAGAAAAAACGGTTGTCAGAGTTGTCAGAGATATTTTTCTGTTTGTTGCATTTTTTTTTTTTTCCCTCTGTATCTCTGGGTGCTGGGGAGGATTTTTTCTCTCAATGGAGTTTGCACAGTTGTCTGGCCGTGTGGATCAGCTTGCCACTGAGGTTCAGAGTATTGCTGCATATCTTGCTAGGTTGCCTGTTGTGGAACCTAGGATTCCCATGCCAGATTTGTTTTTAGGGGATCGAGCTAAGTTTCAGAATTTCAAAAATAATTGTAAATTGTTTTTTGCCTTAAAATCTAAGTCCTCAGGGAACGCAGCGCAGCAGGTTCAAATTGTCATCTCTCTCCTGCGCGGCGATCCTCAGGATTGGGCTTTTTCCCTGACACCTGGGGATCCTGTTTTGAGTGATGTTGATGCATTTTTTCAGGCTTTGGGGTTATTGTACGATGAGCCTAATGTCACTGATCAAGCTGAAAAAGCCTTGTTGGCATTAAATCAGGGGCTTGATGACGCTGAGTTATACTGTCAGAGATTCCGTAGGTGGGCAGTCCTGACCAAGTGGAATGACGACGCTTTGGCGGCCCTTTTTCGGAAGGGTCTGTCAGATAATGTAAAGGATGTTATGGTGGGATTCCCTGTCCCCTCTGGTCTCAATGATTCTATGTCATTAGCGATTCAAATTGACAGACGTTTGCGTGAGCGGAGAAGTATGCGTGGAATAGTGTTGCCTTGTGAACCTGCTTCTGAATCCATGCAGTGTGATAGAGTGGTGTCTGGGCACAGCGTCATGAGTTTCGAAAGCGCAATGGGTTATGTTTCTACTGTGGTGATGCCTCTCATGCTATTTCAGTCTGCCCTAAGCGGGGAAGACGTTTTGCACGCTCAGTTGTCTTGGGTAGTGTTCAGACTAAGTTTTTATTAACTGTCACTCTGATATGCTCTCTGTCCTCATTTTCTGCTCAGGCTTTCGTTGATTCTGGAGCAGCTATTAACCTGATGGATTATGATTTTGCTAAACGTTGTGGGTTTCCCTTGATACCCCTACAGAAGTCTATTCCCCTACTGGGGATCGATTCTACCCCTTTGGCTGAGAATAAACCTCAGTTCTCTACTCAGGTGATAATGAGGGTTGAACCTGATCATCAAGAGTGCTGCAAATTTTTGGTTCTGTATAATCTGCATGATATTATCGTACTGGGTTTCCCTTGGTTACAGTCTCATAATCCTGTTTTGGATTGGAAATCTGTGTCTGTAACCAGTTGGGGCTGCCAATGTGTTAATACCAACACTCCTGTTTTTTCTGCCTCCCCCCAGGCTCAGGATGTTCCTGACTTTTTGATTGATTTTTCTGATGTATTTAGCGAAAGTAAATCTGCATCCTTGCCTCCCCATAGGAGCTATGACTGCGCTATTGAATTAGTGCCTGGTAGTAAATTCCCTAAAGGTCGCCTTTTTAACTTGTCTGTACCTGAACATGACGCTATGCGGTCTTATATCAAGGAGTCATTGGAGAAGGGTCATATCAGACCATCCTCTTCACCCTTAGGTGCCGGTTTTTTCTTTGTGGCAAAAAGGATGGTTCATTAAGGCCGTGTATTGATTATCGTCTTTTGAACAATATTACTGTGAAATATCAATACCCGTTACCCTTGATTTCTGACCTGTTTTCCAGGGTGAAAAACGCTACTTGGTTTACCAAGCTTGACCTCAGGGGGGCATATAACCTTATTCGCATTAAGCACGGGGATGAATGGAAGACGGCATTCAATACCCCGGAGGGGCATTTTGAGTACCTTGTGATGCCCTTTGGGCTCACTAATGCTCCTTCTGTCTTCCAGTCCTTCATGAATGACATTTTCAGGGATTTTGTGGATAAATTTCTGATTGTTTATTTGGATGATATCTTGATTTTTTCTAATGACTGGGACTCTCATGTGAAACATGTTCGAACTGTATTCCAGATTTTGAGAGAGAATGCTCTGTATGTGAAGGGATCAAAGTGTCTTTTTGGCGTACAGAGGATCTCATTTCTGGGATTCATTTTGTCCCCATCTGTTATTGAAATGGACCCGGTCAAGGTTCAGGCCATCTGTGATTGGGTCCAACCTACTTCATTAAAGGCTCTTCAAAGATTTTTGGGTTTTGCCAATTTTTATCGTAAATTTATTGGTAATTTCTCGGTTATTGTTAAACCATTAACTGATTTGACCAAAAAGGGTTCTGATGTGGTGAATTGGCCTCCTGAGGCAGTCTCTGCATTTCAGGAACTTAAGCAGAGATTCACTTCTGCTCCTGTTCTACGGCAGCCTGATGTTTCTCTGCCATTTCAGGTGGAGGTTGATGCCTCTGAAATTGGGGCAGGTGCCGTTTTGTCCCAAAAAGATCCAGAGACCTCTAAAAGTAACCCTTGTGCCTTTTTCTCTCGAAAATTTTCTCCTACTGAACGTAATTATGACGTGGGTAATCGGGAGTTATTGGCCATGAAGTGGGCTTTTGAAGAGTGGAGACATTGGCTGGAGGGAGCCAAACATCAGGTGGTGGTCCTTACTGACCATAAGAATCTGGTTTATCTGGAATCTGCCAAGCGACTCAATCCTAGACAGGCCAGGTGGGCCTTGTTTTTCACACGTTTTAATTTTGTGGTTTCCTTTCTTCCTGGCACTAAGAATGTTAAGGCGGATGCCCTCTCGAGGAGCTTCCTTGCGGACTCTCCTGAGTTATCTGATCCTTCTGTTATTTTGAAAGAGGGTGTAGTTCTTTCCGCCATCTCACCTAATTTGAGACTTGCTCTGGAGGGGTGTCAGGAGGATAGGCCCGAGCGCTGCCCTGTTGGAAAATTGTTTGTCCCGGACCAGTGGAAAAAGAGTGTGATGTCTGAGATTCATTGTTCCGCGTTGGCTGGGCATCCCGGAATTTTTGGTACCAGAGACTTGGTTAGTCGGTCCTTTTGGTGGCCTACCTTGTCTCGTGATGTCAGGGAATTTGTGCAGTCCTGCGGGACTTGCTCTCGCTCCAAGCCTTGCTCTCGCTCTAGTGGTTTGTTGATGCCATTGCCTGTGCCCAAGAGACCATGGACCCATATCTCTATGGATTTCATTTCCGACCTTCCTGTTTCTCAGAGAATGACCGCCATCTGGGTGATTTGTGATAGGTTTTCCAAGATGATACATCTTGTGCCATTACCTAAGTTGCCTTCCTCCTCTGAATTGGTGCCGTTGTTCCTTCAGCACGTGGTTCGTTTACACGGCATTCCTGAGAACATAGTGTCTGACAGAGGAGTCCAGTTTGTTTCCAGATTTTGGAGGACTTTTTGTTCTAAACTGGGTGTTCAATTGTCTTTCTCCTCGGCATTTCATCCTCAGACCAATGGTCAAACTGAGAGAACAAACCAGACATTGGAGACTTATCTAAGATGCTTTGTGTCTGCTGATCAGGATGACTGGGTCTCTTTTTTGCCTTTGGCTGAGTTTGCTCTTAATAATAGGGCTAGCTCTGCCACTTTGATGTCTCCGTTTTTCTGTAATTCTGGGTTTCACCCTCGATTTTCTTCAGGACAGACGGAGGCTTCTGTCTGTCCAGGTGTTGACTCTGTTGTGGAGCGTATGCAACAGATTTGGGACCAGGTAGTGGAGAGGTTGTCCCTCTCTCAGGAGAGGGCCCAGCGGTTTGCTAACCGGCATAGGACTGATGGTCCTCGGTTTAAAGTAGGGGACTTGGTCTGGTTGTCCTCAAAAAATATTCCTATGAGAGTAGCATCTCCTAAATTTAAGCCTAGGTTCATTGGACCTTATAAGATCATGGAGATTCTTAATCCTGTTTCTTTTCGTTTGCTTCTTCCAGGGACATTTAAGATCCATAACGTGTTCCACAAGTCCTTGTTGAAGAGGTTTGTTGAGCCAGTGGTTCCTGCTGCTGTGCCTCCTGACCCTGTTTTGGTTGAGGGCAATCTGGAGTATGTGGTTGAGAAAATATTAGATTCTCGTTTTTCTAGACGGAAACTCCAGTATTTGGTTAAGTGGAGAGGTTATGGTCAGGAAGACAATTCTTGGGTGTTTGCTTCGGACATCCATGCTAGGAGACTCATCCGTGCGTACCATAGAACTCATCCTGACCGACCTGGTTGCTCAAATGAGGGTTCGGTGACCCCTCCTCAAGGGGGGGGTACTGTTGTGAGTGGGCTTGGGATGAGTTCTGAGCAGAGGCTCCCTCTGGTGGTTACAAGCGGTGCTGGTCTGTCCAGTGAAGATTGTGAAGATTGTGAGGATTGGGAATCAGGTGTTACTGACTGGTCTTATATAAGGGAGTCACCTTCCCATCAGGGTTGCCGGTGATCAATTGTTCTGGTCTCTATCCTTGATTCCTGTTTCCCTTGTAGCCTGCTGTGTCGTGTCTGCATCTCCTGCTAACAGATAAGACATTTTCTTCTTTTTGTTTTTGTGCTTGATTTTTGCATTTTGTCCTGCACTTCTGTGGGGGCCTTCAGGGTCCCCTCCGGGGCTTTTGCCCTCTCAGTTTAGTTCAGCCACTGATGTTTGTACTTTTGCTTTTTCCAGTTTTTTCAGTGGCTGCTGTTTTGATTTTGTTACACCAGAGAACTAATTTAGGTGGTAGAGGTCGTGTGATCTCAGGTGTTTTTGAAATTAGTAGAGTTGGTGCTTTTCAGGGTTTTCTGGGATTGCAGTAAGTACCCTTCCTATCCTTTTCTATTTAGTTAGTTTGGGCCCCAACGTTTGCTCATACTATTTTCTGTCTGTGTCAGTATTTCTTCTTGTCTAACCGCCATTACATGTTTGGGGGCTTTCTATTATCTTTGGGGTTCTGCTCCGGGGCAGATAGCTTTCCTATATCTATCTTTAGGTGTAGTTAGTTTCTCAGGCTGTGACGAGGCGTCTAGGACCAACGTAGGAACGCTCCACGGCTGCCTCTAGTTGTTGTGGTTAGTCAGGGTACTGCAATCTCATAGATTCCAACTGCTCTGGTGTATTGCCTTTTTTGCCTGCACTCCTCAGCTACCGAAACATAACAGAGATCACTGATATCGTGATCTGGGTCTGGAAGGATATGCCCCAGGACACCCACAGACTCTCCAGGGCCACTGATGTTGTGATCCAGGTCTGGGAGATATGCCCCAGGACACCCACAGACTCTCCTGGGGCCACTGATGTTGTGATCCAGGTCTGGGAGGATATGCCCCAGGACACCCACAGACTTTCCAGGGGCCTCTGATGTCGTGATCCAGGTCTGGTGGATATGCCCCTGGACACCCACAGACACATCCGGGGGCCACTGATGTCATAACCCAGCTCTGGGGTGATATGCCCCAGGACACCCACAGACTCTCCAGGAGCCACTGATGTTGTGATCCAGGTCTGGGGGGATATGCCCCAGGACAACCCACAGACTCTTCAGGGCCACTGATGTCGTGATCCAGTCTGGGAGGATATGCCCCAGGACACCCACAGACTTTCCAGGGCCACTGATGTCGTGATCCAGGTCTGGTGGGATATGCCCCAGACACCCAAAGACTTTCCAGGGGCCACTGATGTCGTGATCCAGGTCTGGGGTGATATGCCCCCAGGACACCCACAGACTCTCCAGGGGCCACTGATGTCGTGATCCAGGTCTGGAGGGATATGCCCCAGGACACCCACAGATTCTCCAGGGGCCACTGATGTCGTGATCCAGGTCTGGGAGGATATGCCCCAGGACACCCACAGACTTTCCAGGGGCCACTGATGTCGTGATCCAGGTCTGGGGTGATATGCCCCAGGACACCCACAGACTCTCCAGGGGCCACTGATGTCGTGATCCAGGTCTGGGAGGATATGCCCCAGGACACCCACAGACTTTCCAGGGCCACTGATGTCGTGATCCAGGTCTGGGGTGATATGCCCCAGGACACCCACAGACTCTCCAGGAGCCACTGATGTCGTGATCCAGGTCTGGGGGGATATGCCCCAGGACACCCACAGACTCTCCAGGGGCCACTGATGTCGTGATCCAGGTCTGGGAGGATATGCCCCAGGACACCCACAGACTCTCCAGGGGCCACTGATGTCGTGATCCAGGTCTGGAGGATATGCCCCAGGACACCCACAGACTTTCCAGGGGCCACTGAGTCGTGATCCAGGCTGGGGTGATATGCCCCAGGACACCCACAGACTCTCCAGGAGCCACTGATGTCGTGATCCAGGTCTGGGGGATATGCCCCAGGACACCCACAGACTCTCCAGGGGCCACTGAATGTCGTGATCCAGGTCTGGGAGGATATGCCCCAGGACACCCACAGACTTTCCAGGGCCACTGATGTCGTGATCCAGGTCTGGTGGGATATGCCCCAGGACACCCACAGACTTTCCAGGGGCCACTGATGTCGTGATCCAGGTCTGGGAGGATAATGCCCCAGGACACCCACAGACTCTCCAGGGGCCACTGATGTCTTGATCCAGGTCTGGGAGGATATACCCCAGGACACTCACAGACTCTCCAGGGGCCACTGATGTCGTGATCCAGGTCTGGGAGGATATCCCCAGGACAACCCACAGACTTTCCAGGGGCCACTGATGTTGTGATCCATGTCTGGGAGGATAGCCCCAGGACAACCACAGACTCTCCAGGGCCACTGATGTTGTGATCCAGGTCTGGGGGATATGCCCCAGGACACCCACAGACTCTCCAGGGGCCACTGATGTTGTGATCCAGGTCTGGGAGGATATGCCCCAGGACACCCACAGACTTTCCAGGGGCCACTGATGTCGTGATCCAGGTCTTGTGGGATATGCCCCAGGACACCCACAGACACTCCAGGGCCACTGATGTCATCAGCCAGGTCTGGGGTGATATGCCCCAGGACACCCACAGACTCTCCAGGGCCACTTGTTGTGATCCAGTCTGGGAGGATATGCCCCAGGACACCCACAGACTCTCCAGGGGCCACTGATGTCGTGATCCAGGTCTGGGGGATATGCCCCAGGACACCCACAGACTCTCCAGGGGCCACTTGTTGTGATCCAGGTCTGGGGTGATATGCCCCAGACACCCACAGACTCTCCAGGGGCCACTTGTTGTGATCCAGGTCTGGGAAGGATATGCCCCAGGACACCCACAGACTCTCCAGGGGCCACTGATGTCGTGATCCAGGTCTGGGGATATGCCCCAGGACACCCACAGACTCTCCAGGGGCCACTGATGTCGTGATCCAGGTCTGGGAGGATATGCCCCAGGACACCCACAGACTTTCCTGGGGCCACTGATGTCGTGATCCAGGTCTGGTGGGATATGCCCCAGGACACCCACAGACTTTACAGGGCCAGAGATGTTGTGATCCAGTCTGGGAGGATAGTCCCAGGACACCCACAGACTCTCCAGGGGCCACTGAATGTTGTGACCAGTCTGGGGGGATATGCCCCAGGACACCCACAGACTCTCCAGGGCCACTAATGTCGTGATCCAGGTCTGGGGTGAAAATGCCCCAGGACATACACCCGGCGTCCCATCATTAGTACAACCCCATCGTAAGGTTTGCACACAGGCACATGGGGACCTTACATACTAATGTGTCACATTATGAGCTGCCGTGATGAAATTCACGTTGGATCCGCCTGTGATTTCAGCTTTTTACTTAGATTTTTTAGATGATTTGGAATCCAACCCTTGGTCGGATGATAATTTTGGTCTCTATTGACAGTTGAATTGTCATTTTGTTCTCAACAAATTACATAATTTATATCAGTAACGATTATCAACTTCATTCACAGGGATTTGATGTGGATTTAGGTGTTCCCTTCATTTTATTTTGTGCATTGCAGCTTGATATAAAGCATGGCTTCTGGGAGCGAAAGCTCCTGTAACATGGCGCCATATGGAGATCTCGCGGCTCCGTAAGACAGAACGTAGGGGTTTCTGTCTACCTCTGTGCGTGCGACCCCTAAGTCAACTCAGGTCAATATTATTGGATTGTCACAATGGAAATCTATCCTTTTCTCCTTCTCCCTCGCAAAATAATGAAGAAACATTTTATTTCATTAGTAAACACACGCGGCTGTGCTGTTGACGTCGCATTGCATGTTCTTATGTTCCACCAAGCTTGGATAAAACATATACATCTCTTTAATAAAACTTGATTTAAAACTTATTTTCTGCGTTTTGTTAAGCAAAGAGAAAAAAGAAAAAAGGTCAAGAAGATGGCTCCCGGCTGTTGACTTAACAGTCACGTGTACATCATGACTTGATTGATGCGCAAATCCAAATAGTGTATGTTTTATTTATGATGGAGATTGCAAACCTCATCAATAAAGCGTGATCAAAAGCTAAAAGCAGTGCCTCACTCGTTATCAGATCCAGACACCAAGACTTGATCTACCGGCATAAACTTTACATCAATTCTGATTAGGATTATTTTCCTGTAATTGATTTTCCCCCCAATATTTTATTACATTTTTTAGTTATCAGAGATTGAATGAACAGAATTTGTAAAATGTTCGGTAACTCTTCTTGCTGCACTTGATAGTCCTTTCACCTACAAAATGTACTTAAAAAGAAATGGTCCCTCTCCTGAGTGTGTAGTAAGTGTTTCCGGTAAAAAAAAAATCACTCATCTATTATTTGTCCAGAAAATGTTGGTATAAATTGTGTGTCACCATTTCCTCTGTCATTTGGGCATGTGCTTACTTTTCTCGCATAGTGTCCAATATATAGAGATACTTTCAGACTACTTAAGGACATATCCTACTGATGAGGTAATAGTATCACCCAGTTGCTCATTTATTCATACATTTCCGGGACGAATAACAGAGAAATTCCACAGTCCGTCCATGAAAATTGGACTGAACTCGGATATCATCCAAGTGCGGTCCGATTTTTTCAACATACCCATAGATGAAATGGCTGAGAGTGATCAGATATCGAGGCAAATCGTGCATGCTGTGATTTCTTCCTCGTACAACTTGGAACCAGGAAAAAAATCGGACATGTGCTCTGCTTCATTGAATAACATGGGGATGATGGCTATCCGGCAAAACGGCGGATAGCACTCGTCCAATTTTTACAGTTGTGTGCACGAGCCCCTAGGCCAGTGATGGCGAATCTTGGCACTCCAGCTGTTGGAGAACTACAACTCCCAGCATGCCTCAACTGCTGCAGGTTGCAAGGGCATGCTGGAGTTTGTAGTATTACAACAGCTGGAGTGCCAAGGTTAGCCATAACTGCCCTAGGCTGTGTAGTGATATATTGTGCTAACGGGGAATTGTGACCCCAGGAAGGATAACAGAAGAAAAGAAAAATGTTCAAAGAAAGAGATTCTCTAAAATTGTAAGTGTAACGCCGCTGTGTTTGTACTCTGTTTACCCGGCGTTACTCTGCATATCTCTGCTTTAACCTTTGCTCCTTTCCCTCTAATGAGCTTGGAATGCTGTTGTCAGTTACCTGTAGGATGCTGCTCAGTTCTCGGATCCGCTGCATAGTCGTACATGCGTGTCTCTACTGCGCTGCATGACCACCCGCATGTGCGGTCCCTGCTACCGCTGTGGAAGCTACCTACGGGTTGCAATGTCCTCTGCAGTTGTGCATGACTTACCACGTGTGTTCAGGCTTGCAGCTGCTGCCAGGTGTCCTTTGCTATGCTGATTGTGTCTGGCTGTGCTTAGGGTGCTATCCATGTCTTGCTTATGTTCTGATTACCTGCCGGTTCCCTGGGTCTTACCCGTGATGGCTTCCTGCCATTGTCTGAAGGCTGCCTGAGTCAGTATCTGATGCTCTCCTGCTGTCCCTGTGCTGCGCCTCAGGCC
>JARQOD010000003.1:154636876-154680177 GCA_033576555.1 Oophaga sylvatica
CGTCTACAACCCCAATTTTGACATTTCCCCCCGGGGGGTGGCCCTTATAAACCCCCGGCAGCAGTCTCGTGTGGGGTATTGTTTTAAACCCCAATCTCCCTTCACCCCCCAAACAATTCTTGCTGCTTTGCCCCTCCCCTAAGAACATCTCTAGAATCTGCCTTTTCTCACCATGGAAACAACAAAAACCCTCACTGTAGCATTGATCCACTCCCAACCTGGACTACTGCAACACTCTATTACTTGGCCTCCCCATTACTCGACTATCCCCTCTCCAGTCCATCCTTAATGCAGCAGCCAGGGTCATCCATCTGGCTAATCGGTACTCGACGCGTCCGCTCTTCGCCAGTCCTTACACTGGCTGCCCATTCATTATAGGATCCAATTCAAGTACTTGTTCTCACCCACAAAGCTCTCTACAGTGCAGCACCCCCTACATCTCCTGAGCCTCCCTCATTTCTATCTATCGGCCTAACGACTGCTGCGCTCTGCAAAACGACTTTCGACTAACCTCTGCACTAATCCGTACCTCCCACTCCCGACTCCAGACTTCTCCCGCGCTTCGCCAATCCTCTGGAATGCTCTACCCCAAGAAATTAGGACTGTCCACAATTTGCATGGTTTCAGGCGCTCCCTCAAAACACATTTGTTCAGAGCGGCCTATCACATTCACTAATCAAAGTCATTTTATGTGTAAGTGTGTGTGTGTGTAGCCCATTCACTATCTCCATCCATCCCTCACTCCCTCAAGATGGCTGGACCATCATTGTAAATGCACCATTGTATATACACACCTGTACTTTGTAACCCCCCACCTCATTGTAGATTGTAAGCTCTCACGAGCAGGGTCGTCTTATTTTGCTTTAATTATTGTATTGTTAACGTTGTTACTTATGACTTGTGTTTTGAAACTGTTAAACTGTAAAGCGCTGTGGAATATGATGGCGCTATATAAATAAAGATTTTTATTATTATGCATGTTATACTGTTGGGATTGTATTGGGCAGGTGATGAGCAGTGTCTGGTTTTCTCCACACATACCACTTAGAATTATCACCAAAAAGTTCTATCTTCGTCTCATCAGACCAGAGAATTTTATTTCTCATAGTCTGGGAGTCCTTCATGTGTTTTTTAGCAAACTCTGTGAGGGCTTTCACATATCTGGCACTGAGGAGAGGCTTCCGTCGGGCCACTCTGCTATAAAGTCCAAAATGGTGGAGGGCTACAGTGATAGTTGACTTTGTGGAACTTTCTCCCATCTCCCTACTGCATCTGTAGAGCTCAGCCACAGTGATCTTGGGGTTCTTCTTTACCTCCCTCACCAAGGCTCTTCTCCCACGATTGCTCAGTTTGGCTGGATGGCCAGGTCTAGGAAGACTTCTGGTGGTCCCAAACTTCTTCCATTTAAGGATTATGGAGACCACTGTACTCTTAGGAAGCTTGAGTACTGCAGAAATTATTTTGTAACCTTGGCCAGATCTGTGCCTTGCCACAATTCTGTCTTTGAGCTCCTTGGCCAGTTCCTTTGACCTCATGATTCTCATTTGGTCTGACATGCACTGTGAGCTGTGAGGTCTTATATAGACAGGTGTGTGCCTTTACAAATCAAGTCCTATCAGTTTAATTACACACAGCTGGACTCCAATGAAGGAGTAGAATCATCTCAAGGAGGATCACAAGGAAATGGACAGCATGTGACGTAAATATGAGTGTCTGAGCAAAGGGTCTGAATACTTATGACCATGTGATTTTTCAGTTTTTCTTTTTGAATAAATTTGCAAAAGTTTCTACATTTCTGGTTTTTCTCAGTCTAAATGGGGTGCAGCGTCTACATTAATGAGAGAAAAATGAACTTTTTTGCATTTACCAAATGGCTGCAATGAAACATTTAAAAGGGTCTGAATACTTTCCGAACCCACTGTATACTGTATACATATTCCTCAGTTGGATACGTCTTCTAGGCTCTCTCCTGCCCCACCAGTATAGATGAGACCTGTGGTGGAATATCCATCCATACTCTCACCCGTGCTTTCTCAGCTCCTTGTAACTCTGTTACCATTTTCTGTGCGGTTTCTCCAAATGTAACATTTGTATTTCTTCTATGTTTCAGGTTGTTCGTGTCAAAAGATCCGGGAAAAAGAAGTGTAATAACATCATCTGTACGCTATTCCGAAGTGGAAGCACAAGTGTGATCGCTAGTGGAACAAACCCAGGATGTGTTGTGGTCTGAAGCTGCTCAACCACAGAGACATTCCACCTGCCGACCCCCAATACCATGTACTCATACAAGTACCAGGAACACCTTCCCCAAATAAATACGCTCATATTCTCTGCTTTTGGGTAAAGTTTTGTTTGTGCTAAAGGTCTTCCTGTCAAGAGGGAAATTAAAGGATAAGGAAGGAGATGAATATTTTTATTCATTAAATCCATATATTTTCTATTAAAAACATTTTCATGATAGTGTTTCATTACAAAATGAAAAGAAACATTTTGTCTTCTCTATCCTCTATGTATCACCGTACAACGCAGACTGCAGAATGAGTTGGCAGTGATCTATCAGTGAGCTCATCTCTGCTCTTAAACTCTTATCTCTCTTCTCATATTCAAGTCAGATTAGCTAAACTTTTATGTTATGATGAATCAGAGTAGAACATGGATCAGGAGAAAAGAGATAAGGCTTACAGACCAGAGATGAGCTCACTGATGGATCACTGGTGGTAACTCATTCTGCAATCTGTGCTATATGCAGGATGGAGAAGATAGAGAAGTGGTAGAGACTTGAAAACAGGTTCACTGACTCATCACTGGTAACTCATTCTGCAGTCTGATAGTACACTACAACATAGATAATGGAGAAGAGAGGAGTTACAGAGTGGAGAAAGAGCTCACTGACGGATCACTGGTAACTCATTTTGTCTGCTATGTACAGTGATATATAGAGGATGGAACAGGCAAACCATGCAACACTTTCAGTGAAAACCCTAATGCATAACTGATTTTTAACCAGACACACAAGTGCTTCTCACTAAATTAGAATATCATCAAAAAGATAATTTATTTCAGTTCTTCAATACAAAAAGTGAATTTCATATATTCTATAGAGTCATTACACACAGAGTGATCTATTTCACGTGTTTATTTCTGTTAATGTTGATGATTATGGCTTACAGCCAATGAAAACCCAAAAGTCATTATCTCAGTAAATTAGAATACTTTATAACACCAGCATGAAAAAATGATTTTAAAATCCGAAATGTTTTCCTACTGAAATGTATGTTCTGTAAATGCACTCAATACTTGGTTGGGGCTCCTTTGGCATCAATTACTGCGGCGTGGCATGGAGGCAATCAGCCTGTGGCACTGCTGACGGGTTATGGAAGCCCAGGTTGCTTTGATAGCAGCCTTCAGCTCGTCTGCATTGTGTGGTCTGGTGTCTGTCATCTTCCTCTTGACAATACCCCATAGCTTCACCATCTTGGTCAACTTCTACCTCATCATCATAGTTACACCCACAGATATGCCTTGCTGATGGGACGGTCCCATGAAAATGGCTCAATTGGCGGACATCCCCCCCCCTGAGTTGCACTTGGTGTTTGTGGCCCTCCCCTGTAATCCTTGTGAGCAAAAAGAGCAGGTACCTCTGCCACCAGCATTGTCTGAGGGTAATCTTTTGAGCAATTCTTCCACTGTGGCCCTCTGGCATGCATGCACTGAAAATGGCACGTCTGCCTCCGACATTAGAGAAGCAAATTTCTACTTGTACCGTGGGTCAAGAAAGGTGCACAGCCAGAATTTCATGGTGGAAAAAAAATGTCTTTCAAATGACGGTCTTGGGAAACTCTGCAAAGAGTCAAACGTTCAGTGTCCTCACCAGTAAGAACACTAACCATCCTCTCCTCCTCACCACACGTAGCCTCCTCCTCTTCAGGCCATCCATGCTGGACAGGCATGAAGCTGGGATTGGGAGTCTCCTCTGTAGCGCAGAGCAAAAAATCCTGTTCCTCCTCCTTCTCTTCCTGCTCCTCGTCATCACCCAATGTGGCCAGAGAATACTGTGTGAGTCTGGGTTGTGTGGTATCAGCCACTGTAAAATCTTGCTCCATAGCCACCTGCTCTGCATTCAAAGCTTCCTCTTTCAGATTCTGCAGCGAACGTTTTAATAGACAGAGCAGTAGGATGGTTACGCTCATAATAGCGTCATCAGCGCTCACCATCTTTGTGTCATGTGTGCATTGCCACGAAGATCGTCGCGGTTGCACATTTTGACTTCTCACAGCTGATCTGCTGTTTCTTTGTGTTTGGCAGCTACGGAGTTAATTCTGTCTGTGCTCGGTGCTGGGACTGGGTGCAGTTTCTCCCGGCTGCAATTGATTATTTGTTGATTGGTTTCCTTTTAATTCCTGGTTGTCTGCTTGGGGAGTTGCCAGTGAAACCTTCATGCAGACCACAGATAGGAATGAATCTGTATAGACTTTAGTTGTGAGCTCCTTAGTTGTTCTAAGCTCAACTTGGTTAGAGTTTATTTCCCAGACCATTTATGTTCCTTTGGTGTATGAGTGTGTATGCAAGAGAGTGCTATCCTGTCTGTCTTATATGTCTAATCTGTGTATTTAGCTGAGATCAGCCCATATCCCTTTGGTGGTAGTCAGGATCCTTCTTAGGACTGATTACAGGGTTCAGGGTCTGATAGGAGACAGGGTTAGGTTGGAGACTTGGACCTCTGAACCATTATCAGTACCTCCAAGGTGAGGGATTAGTTAGGACCCCAGTTTAGGGTCAGGTTAGATCCCGGTCCACCTCTTTCCTGTTTCAGCTCATCAAGTCCTCAAGATTAACCCTGAGTTCAGCAGAGATCGTGTCAGGTAAATCTATTCTATACTTACATGCTGATGTTGCTATACTGTCATGTGTGCATTGCCACGAAGATCGTCGCGGTTGCACATTTTGACTTCTCACAGCTGAGCTGCTGTTTCTTTGTGTTTGGCAGCTAGGGAGTTAATTCTGTCTGTGCTCGGTTCTGGGACTGGGTGCAGTTTCTCCCGGCTGCAATTGATTATTTGTTGATTGGTTTCCTTTAAATTCCTGGTTGTCTGCTTGGGGAGTTGCCAGTGAAACCTTCATGCAGACCACAGATAGGAATGAATCTGTATAGACTTTAGTTGTGAGCTCCTTAGTTGTTCTAAGCTCAACTTGGTTAGAGTTTATTTCCCAGACCATTTATGTTCCTTTGGTGTTTGAGTGTGTATGCAAGCGAGTGTTATCCTGTCTGTCTTATATGTCTAATCTGTGTATTTAGCTGAGATCAGCCCATATCCCTTTGGTGGTAGTCAGGATCCTTCTTAGGACTGATTACAGGGTTCAGGGTCTGATAGGAGACAGGGTTAGGTTGGAGACTTGGACCTCTGAACCATTATCAGTACCTCCAAGGTGAGGGATTAGTTAGGACCCCAGTTTAGGGTCAGGTTAGATCCCGGTCCACCTCTTTCCTGTTTCAGCTCATCAAGTCCTCAAGATTAACCCTGAGTTCAGCAGATATCGTGTCAGGTAAATCTATTCTATACTTACATGCTGATGTTGCTATACTAGTTGTTGTATAGAGTGTTGTTCCTGTATTAATAGTTTACTGACATTGTATACATATCATTAGACAGCGTGACATTTTCACTGGCCATAAAAATTATCTCCAGTTACCATGGATCCAGTAGCCCAGCTGGCTCTGCAGTTGCAGGGATTATCCATGGAGCTGACGGACATTAAGTCCAAAGTTTTGTCTCCCCTGGAGCAAACCAGAGTTGAACCTAAAGTAGCTCTCCCGGACAGGTTCACTGGTGGGCGAGACAAATTTTTCACCTTCCGGGAGGCATGTAAATTGTATTTTCGGCTTCGGCCTCGATCATCAGGGAGTGAGGAGCAGAGAGTGGGAATTGTTATCTCACTTCTGCAAGGGGACCCTCAATCCTGGGCATTTTCCCTTCCTCCGGGATCCCCGGCTCTACTGTCTGTAGATCAATTTTTTACTGCCCTGGGATTGGTATATGATGACCCAGATCGGGTCTCTCTTGCTGAGACTAAATTACGTAAGATACAGCAGGGAGATCGTCCGGCAGAGGAATTTGCTTCTGAGTTTCGTAGATGGGCCACAGATACTCAGTGGAATGACCCAGCTCTTAGGAGCCAGTTTTGTCATGGGCTTTCTGATAAATTAAAAGACGTTTTGGCTCAGTATGAGTCTCCTCCTTCTCTGGAGGCTGCTATGGCCTTAGCTATCCGTACTGATAGACGGCTTCGGGAGAGGGGTGAGGTAACCCCACTCCCTGTTGTTTCTCCACCTACCACTAAAGTCCCTTATGTTGAGGTTCCCCTTGTCTGTTCGGATGAGCCTATGCAGTTGGGAGGGACATCATTTCGTAGGAGGGGATTGGCGGTACGCCGCAGGACTAGAAGATGTTTTTTCTGCGGGAAAGAGGGACATTTTGTTGGAGAATGTCCATCCCGTGCCTTGTTGAGCCAAAAGTCGCCGGAAAACTGTTAATCCCAGGTTGTGTGGTGGACGACAACCTGGGAGTATGTATTTCATCCGCCAGTTCTTCTCAGTTCCTTGTACCAGTGGAGGTGGTAGTTGGTACGAGAGTGGAGAGATTGTCTGTTCTTCTTGATAGTGGTTCCGGGGCTAATCTGGTTGACGCTCAGTTTGCTCAGGCTCAAGGTATGCATCTGAGTGTATTGGTCAAACCGATCCCTATATTCTCCATTGACGCCAGGCCTCTCGGCCAAGGTAGCTTTGTTCATGAGGTTCATAACATTGACCTTCGGGTAGGGGCAATACATAGGGAACAATTATCTTGTTATGTGTTGGAGGGTCTACCTACTCCCATTGTGTTGGGACTTCCTTGGTTGGTTAAACATAACCCTGTGATTAATTGGCAGTCCAGAGAAATAAGCCAATGGGGTGAGTTTTGCAAAAGCAACTGCATGAACACAGTCATCAGTGCGGTCGTGCCTAGTACATTGCCTCCTTTTTTGGAGGATTTTGGGGATGTTTTCTCTGAGGAGGGGTGTCAGGAGTTGCCTCCTCATCGCGTGTATGACTGCTCTATTAATCTCCTTCCTGATGCTAAGTTGCCTAAAGCTAGGTTGTATAATCTTTCTGGTCCTGAGAGGCAGGCTATGAAAGATTATATTTCTGAAAGTCTGGCCAAAGGGCATATTAGACCTTCATTTTCCCCAGTAGCCGCGGGGTTCTTCTTTGTGAAGAAGAAAGATGGAGGCCTACGCCCTTGCTTGGATTTCCGCGAACTTAATCGGATTACTGTTCGAGATCCGTATCCACTCCCTCTTATTCCTGATCTCTTCAATCAAATTGTTGGCGCCAAATGGTTTTCTAAATTGGATCTCAGGGGGGCGTATAATCTGATTAGGATAAAAGAGGGGGATGAGTGGAAAACGGCGTTTAACACGCCGGAGGGACATTATGAGAACCTAGTCATGCCTTTTGGTCTGACTACTGCACCAGCAGTATTCCAACATTTTGTTAATGACATTTTTCGTCACCTTGTGGGGCTGTTTGTGGTTGTATATTTGGACGACAATTTTAATTTACTCGCCAGATCTTGTGTCTCATCAGGAGCATGTGAGACAGGTGTTGCAGATCTTGCGAGACAATAAACTATACGCCAAACTGGAGAAGTGTGTATTTGCCGTACAGGAACTTCAGTTTTTGGGTTTTTTGGTGTCAGCCTCCGGTTTCCGTATGGACCCTGAAAAGGTGAGAGCAGTGCTTGAATGGGATCAGCCAGGGGATCTTAAGGCTCTGCAGCGTTTTTTGGGGTTTGCTAACTACTACCGGAAATTTATTTGTAATTTCTCATCTGTCGTCAAACCTCTCACTGACATGACAAGAAAAGGGACGGATTTTTCTAATGGTCGGACAAAGCTTGCCAAGCCTTTTCCTCTTTGAAGAAATGTTTTGCTTCGGCACCCGTTCTCATCCAACCAGATGCATCTCAGCCGTTCATTGTGGAGGTGGATGCGTCTGACGTAGGGGTGGGTGCTATATTGTCCCAGGGTCCGTCCCCTGGTAAATGGCATCCGTGCGCTTTCTTTTCTAAGAAATTGTCGTCCGCCGAAAGGAATTATGATATCGGCAATAGGGAACTTTTGGCCATTAAGTTAGCTTTTGAAGAATGGCGTCACTTTTTGGAGGGGGCAGTCCACCCGGTTACCGTTATTACTGATCACAAGAACCTGTTGTATTTGGAATCCGCTAAGCGTCTGAATTCCAGACAAGCTCGATGGTCGTTGTTTTTTACCAGGTTTAATTTTGCCCGGGGTCTAAGAATGTAAAGGCTGATGCCTTGTCTCGCAGTTTCCCAGGGGCCGGGAAAACGGATGACCCGAGTCCTATCCTTCAGGAGGGGGTGGTAGTGTCGGCTGTATTTTCTGAGCTTGAGGAGGAGGTGTTAGAGGCTCAGGGGGACGCCCCTGTAGGACCTCCAGGGAGACTGTTTGTCCCAAATCTGTTGAGACAAAAGGTTATTGAGGCACATCATAATTCTGCTCTAGCAGGACATCCAGGGAGTAAGGCTACTTTAGATCTCCTTTCTCGCCGGTTTTGGTGGCCTAATGCTAATAAAGATGTTATAACTTTTGTCGCGTCATGTGGGGTGTGTGCTCGCTCTAAAACCCCTCATACCCGTCCGTCTGGGACCCTTTTACCCTTGAAACTTCCGGAGCGTCCATGGACTCATTTATCTATGGACTTCATTACGGACCTTCCTCCGTCGTCAGGGAATACTGTCATACTGGTGGTTGTTGACAGGTTCAGTAAGATGGCACATTTCGTTGCTCTTCCTGCACTCCCTAATGCTAAAACTCTGGCGCAGGTGTTCATTAGGGAGATCGTTAGACTTCATGGGTTGCCTTCTGATGTGGTGTCAGATAGGGGGTCTCAGTTTGTGTCCAAATTTTGGAGGGCATTTTGTTTACGTCGGGGGATGCAATTGTCATTTTCCTCGGCTTTTCATCCACAGACCAATGGTCAGACAGAGCGTCTAAATCAGAGCTTAGAGACATATCTCCGGTGTTTTGTCTCAGAGAACCAAGAGGACTGGTCTTCTTTCTTGCCTCTGGCAGAGTTCGCTCTTAACAACAGGCGGAGCGAGTCCACTGGTAAGTCCCCGTTTTTTGGGGCATATGGTTTCCATCCCCAGTTTTGTACTTTCAATGGGGGGGGCCCTTCTGGGGTTCCTGAGGAGGAGCGTTTCTCGTCGTCACTTGCTTCTGTGTGGAGAGGTGTATTGAATAATCTGAGTGCGATGGGGAACCGTTACAAACGTATGGCTGATAGGAGGAGAGTTTCTGGTCCAGATCTGAATGTGAACGATCTGGTATGGTTGTCTACCAGGAATATAAAACTTAAAGTGCCCTCCTGGAAACTGGGTCCCAGATTCATCGGGCCGTACAGGATCAGTTCCATAATTAATCCTGTGGCATTTCGTCTGGACCTCCCTCCTACGTTTAAAATTCATAATGTGTTCCACAAGTCATTACTTAAAAGGTATGTGGCACCAGTCATACCGTCACCTCTACCTCCTCCTCCTGTGTTGGTCAATGGTAACTTGGAATTTCAAGTATCAAAGATCATTGACTCACGTCTGAATCGCCGGTCCTTCAGTACTTGGTGCATTGGAAGGGGTATGGTCCAGAGGAGAGGACGTGGGTCCCTGCGTCTGATGTTAACGCAGATCGTTTGGTTCGGACCTTCCACAGAACTCACCCGGGCAGGCCTGGCCCTGAGGGTCCGGAGGCCCCTCGTAGAAGGGGGGGTACTGTCATGTGTGCATTGCCACGAAGATCGTCGCGGTTGCACATTTTGACTTCTCACAGCTGAGCTGCTGTTTCTTTGTGTTTGGCAGCTAGGGAGTTAATTCTGTCTGTGCTCGGTTCTGGGACTGGGTGCAGTTTCTCCCGGCTGCAATTGATTATTTGTTGATTGGTTTCCTTTAAATTCCTGGTTGTCTGCTTGGGGAGTTGCCAGTGAAACCTTCATGCAGACCACAGATAGGAATGAATCTGTATAGACTTTAGTTGTGAGCTCCTTAGTTGTTCTAAGCTCAACTTGGTTAGAGTTTATTTCCCAGACCATTTATGTTCCTTTGGTGTTTGAGTGTGTATGCAAGCGAGTGTTATCCTGTCTGTCTTATATGTCTAATCTGTGTATTTAGCTGAGATCAGCCCATATCCCTTTGGTGGTAGTCAGGATCCTTCTTAGGACTGATTACAGGGTTCAGGGTCTGATAGGAGACAGGGTTAGGTTGGAGACTTGGACCTCTGAACCATTATCAGTACCTCCAAGGTGAGGGATTAGTTAGGACCCCAGTTTAGGGTCAGGTTAGATCCCGGTCCACCTCTTTCCTGTTTCAGCTCATCAAGTCCTCAAGATTAACCCTGAGTTCAGCAGATATCGTGTCAGGTAAATCTATTCTATACTTACATGCTGATGTTGCTATACTAGTTGTTGTATAGAGTGTCGTTCCTGTATTAATAGTTTACTGACATTGTATACATATCATTAGACAGCGTGACATATACTAGTTGTGGTATAGAGTGTTGTTCCTGTATTAATAGTTTACTGACATTGTATACATATCATTAGACAGCGTGACACTTTGGTGCAGTACTTAAAGTTTTGAAAAACCTCACATAGGTCAGCGATCCACACCCACTCAGCAGTTGTTAGGTGGAGGCTGAGTGTTACTCTGATGGGCATTAAGAAGCTGGAATTCAGAGACTGCCCTCTGCTGCTCAATAAGCCTTGCCAACATGTGGAAGGTCGAATTCCAGCGTGTGGGCAGATCACAAATCAGTCGGTGATGAGGCAAATTAAAGCACTGCTGCAGCGAAAGGCTGAGATGACTTTCGGAAATGTGTGCTGACACGGCGTACCTTGGCAAGTAGGTCCGGCAAGTCAAGGTATGTTTTTAAAAACCGATGTACAACCAAGTTCAGCATGTGGGCCATTCATGGAATGTGTACCAGCTTGCCGAGCTTTAAAGCCGCCACCAAGTTACACTCATCGCATGCAACCAGAAGTGGTTGGAGGTTCAGCGGGGAGAGCCACTGATCGGTCTGTTCTTTTATCACCTTCAACAGCTTAGATGCGTTGTGATCTTTATAACCTAAACAGATGAACTTCAGCAGAGAGTGCTGCTGCTTCGCCAAGACAGTGCTGCAGACTTCCCAGCTGGGGAGTGATGGGGAGGCTTGTTCCGCTGAGGATGAGGTGAGACAAGATGTGGAATACGAGGAGACTGAAACCCTGATGGAAGTTGAGCAAGATGTGTGATGTCCCAGCCTCAGACTCTGTCCCAGACTCCACCAGGTTAACCCAGTGTGCTGTCAGGGAAATGTATCGTCCCTGTTAACAAGAACTAGTCCACGTGTCTGTGGTTAGGTGGACCTTCCCTGTGACTACGTTAGCCAGAGCATGGCTGATATTGTGTAACACGTGCTTATGTAACCTGGGGACGGCACACTGGGAAAAATAGTGGTGGCTATGATTCGAGTACTGTGGTGCTGCCACCGCCAAGATGTCGCGGAAAGACTCAGTTCCCACAAGTCGAAAAGGCAACATTTCCAGGGCTACCAATCTGGCAAAGTGGGTGTTTATCGTTTGGGCCTGTGGGTGGGTGGCTGGATATTTCTGCTTTCTGGTAAACATCTAAGGCAGGGACAGCTGAACACTGCACTGGGACACCGAAGTGGACGTGGTTGCTGACTGTTGCGCGTGTGCAACCGCTGTTTGTGGGCAGGAGGCATCAGCGCCTGCTTCTTGGACAGCAGATTGGGAAGGCCATAATACAGGCGAAGGGGTAGCGGTTTCACCCTCAGACACAGATTTTGTACCCAAGCGTTCCGCTCACCTACTGGGGTGCTTGGCTGCCATAAGCTTTTGCATGCTGGTGGTGCTCAGTTTGGCAGTTTTCTTGCCTCTTCTTAGTGTGGTTTGGCAGATGCTGCAAATTACAGTTGTTTTATCTGAAGGACTTTCAGAAAAAAACTGCCATGCAGGGAAGCAATGCACTCTTAGCCTGTTATCTAGCCAAGTGGGGGGGCTCTATGGAAGAGCTGACCGAGTTCTCCCTCTGGTCAAACCACTACCTCTTCTTGCCTGTTTTTTTGCTATGGATCCATCCCTGTCTGCACTGCTGTGCTCGCTAGGCGTGCCACCGTGACAGATTGGATCAGTGGCCTCATCATTGACCACGTCGTCTTCCAATTCTTCAGTCTGATCCTCCTTCTGAGCTGCGACTTGAGGCTGACCTAATTGCAACTGTGCCTCATGATTATCCTCCACCTCATCAAACGACCTTTCCTCAACGTGGCTTTCTCCTGGGCGTGGGTGCTCAAATGTTTGGGCATCACTGCACTCCACCTCCTCATGACCCTCTTTAATGGAGCAGGTTGAGAGGCCTAACAAATTACAAGGGAACGTAAACAGTTCCTCACAGTGGGCAGCATTGGGGTCATATGTCTCCTAGATCTCTTGATGGTGGGAGGAAGGAGGACCAGTTTCAGAGGCCCAGTCTCTTGGCTATGAGACTGGACCGTGTGGAAGACTTTGTGGTGCTGCTTGTCAACTCACTGGAGCCTTTGTCTGCTATCCAACCCACAACATCCTCTCACTTGTCTGGGTTCGTGTTACACTCGGTCCCCGCGCTGGCTCTGCACTCCGTCCTGGTCACTCACCTGTTCCTCTGGCTGTCCCTCTGCAGCAGTCTGCGCGCAGGCTGGGGTCTCCTGTCCCATCTGCTCCTCGGCATCCTGTGTCCTCCTCCACTTCCTGGCACGCTGCTAGCAGGCCTCCAGATAGATTGCTTAGGACGCGAGGCCGCGCCCACCGTCTCTCTTAAAGGGGCAG
Organism: Oophaga sylvatica; assembly: GCA_033576555.1. Taxonomy (NCBI): domain Eukaryota; kingdom Metazoa; phylum Chordata; class Amphibia; order Anura; family Dendrobatidae; genus Oophaga; species Oophaga sylvatica. The sequence goes on from JARQOD010000003.1 coordinate 154,649,796, forward strand.
CGTGCATTTTTTGAAATAGCTAATTAACCAATGGCAGCGCACTCAGTAGTATATCTGGTCACTCCACCATAAGGGGAGTGCCGGAGCAACGTGTTCTATCATTGCTACATCCGGTTCTGTTCCTGATCTGTCTGCGCTGCGTCTGCAGTCTCTGTGCTTCGCTTATACTGTTTGTCTCCTCAGATCATTGCTAACCCGTATCTGGCTAACCTGGACAATCTCGGCTATTACTGGCGCAAGTGTCATCCCGTTCCGCCATCAGCCATCCGTACCCGTGGACCGTGACAAGGTCACTGAAGCCAGCCTGCCACCATCTATTCTGGACCAGGACCTTACCCTTCTCCGTCAAGAATCCTCCACGGACTCTGTATATACCTGTTATCCTTTTGGTCCCTCTGGCACAGCTGCCACGTGTCCGGGGTCTAACTGGAGGTAGCACCTGTGTCCTCCGGGTATTCCATTCTGGTCCTGTTCGAGGGGCCTTACTACGGGTACCCGGGGCTCACTAGTTACGCCCCCTTCGGAGCCCCCCGGACCGCGGTCTCGAGGTTCCACATTAAAAAATAAAAATGAATGTGAACTTCACCATCTCTGCCTCCGCTTCCATTCGTTCGTTAGTGGTATAGTGAGCTGACCAAATTTTGACAGGAACCTAGAACGAGATACAGTCACCTTCGGATCTGTCACACGGCCTTGGCGGGCACCACCACATCCACATCCCTTAACGTCACCCTTTCTCATCTTGAATACGTTATGCTTATGAAACTAAAAAATACTGGCTTTATTTTTCACAAGTACTCTCACAAAGGTCTTACGTACAAATTCGCTGTATCTAGTAATGTGCTGCTGCTATTTGTTTGGAGATCGCAGCTTGATTATATACGGCAACAGCAGACTGACGTAAATTACAGGTAAATAGTCATAGTCACGTTTGCTCATCTCTGTAGGCTTTGCGCCAGTCGCACAACTGGTAGATAAAGAAACGCTATTTTTTAAACCAATAGAAAATTATGATTTTTTTCAATCACCTTGCTGACACACCCCAAATGCAGAGTAATGAAGAGGATTGCCCCTGCAAAATTGTCACGTACGATTATCTCTACCCGGATTATGCCAGTCGCACAACTGCTAGACAAATATTAGGTATTTTAAGAAATAGACGAGGAATATTATTTAGCCATTAGATTTTAAAATGGATGTTACCATATGCTGGCACTGAGGAATATTATTTTGCGGTAAAAAAAAATAAAATTATAGGCTGCTACACAGGAATATTATGTAGCTCCCAAAATATGGTTTTATATATGATATTACTACTATGATTTTACTACCTAATATTATTTCCCTCTACAAATAGCTGATTTGTATATTTTGATAGTGGATGAAACCCTCCCTATTTCACCCTAATCCCATAGTCTGTTCTTAATACTAACTACTAAACAAGACAGTGTAAAATAGCAGAGATCTGCAGCATGTACTTGCAATGATGAGAATACCCATAGTGCTATAACCAGTGCCATAGACAGTAATAATCCCCTTCTGTGCCTCACACAATAACAGTGCCCCTTCTGTGCTCCTACACAGTAATAATGCCATTGTACTTCTTACAGTTATACAACCTCAATCTTTATACTGTAGGCTTAGAAAATATCCTCCTGCTGTTTACTGATGGCAGAAACAGACTCCAAGATGGCGGCATGAGGACCCACCGTCCTGTAGTGGGATCGGTGTTCACAGTCCAGCTAGATCTGCATTCACTAGAGAACTCCAGATTTGGCAACTGCCACCGGTGCCCCGTTCTTTTCACAGATGAGAGCAGGTTCACACTAGACACACGTGAGAAGAATGAAAGAATATGGAGACCACGTCGTGTGAACGTTGTGCTACCCACATCATTATCCAACATGGACAGTTTAGCGGTGGAACAGCCATGGTCTGTGGAGGCATATACTTCTCTGAATGCTGTTACGTGAAATCTTCAGAGCCATTGTCAGACCTTACGCTGATGCATTGGCCATTGATTCCTCTCAGTACAGGACAATGCTCAGTTTCATATGAACCAGAATCAGCAAGCAGATCCTGGATGATGGTGGCTTTAATGCAGCTGACTGTCCCTCACGTTCCCCAGACCTGTGCATCTGACTCTGCCGAGATCTGTTGTGAGTGGGCTTGGGATGAGTTCTGAGCAGAGGCTCCCTCTGGTGGTTACAAGCGGTGCTGGTCTGTCCAGTGAAGATTGTGAAGATTGTGAGGTTTGGGAATCAGGTGTTACTGACTGGTCTTATATAAGGGAGTCACCTTCCCATCAGGGTTGCCGGTGATCAATTGTTCTGGTCTCTATCCTTGATTCCTGTTTCCCTTGTAGCCTGCTGTGTCGTGTCTGCATCTCCTGCTAACAGATAAGACATTTTCTTCTTTTTGTTTTTGTGCTTGATTTTTGCATTTTGTCCTTTACTTCTGTGGGGGCCTTCAGGGTCCCCTCCGGGGGCTTTTGCCCTCTCAGTTTAGTTCAGCCACTGATGTTTGTACTTTTGCTTTTTCCAGTTTTTTTTCAGTGGCTGCTGTTTTGATTTTGTTACACCAGAGAACTAATTTAGGTGGTAGAGGTCGTGTGATCTTAGGTGTTTTTGAAATTAGTAGAGTTGGTGCTTTTCAGGGTTTTCTGGGATTGCAGTAAGTACCCTTCCTATCCTTTTCTATTTAGTTAGTTTGGGCCCCAACGTTTGCTCATACTATTTTCTGTCTGTGTCAGTATTTCTTCTTGTCTAACCGCCATTACATGTTTGGGGGCTTTCTATTATCTTTGGGGTTCTGCTCCGGGGCAGATAGCTTTCCTATATCTATCTTTAGGTGTAGTTAGTTTCTCAGGCTGTGACGAGGCGTCTAGGACCAACGTAGGAATGCTCCACGGCTGCCTCTAGTTGTTGTGGTTAGTCAGGGTACTGCAATCTCATAGATTCCAACTGCTCTGGTGTATTGCCTTTTTTGCCTGCACTCCTCAGCTACCGAAACATAACAGTATCACCGGCCCAAAATTTAAAATTGTATGGTACTCACAGAAGGGAAAAAATTTGTGAAAGAAAAAACGGTTGTCAGAGTTGTCAGAGATATTTTTCTGTTTGTTGCATTTTTTTTTTTTTCCCTCTGTATCTCTGGGTGCTGGGGAGGATTTTTTCTCTCAATGGAGTTTGCACAGTTGTCTGGCCGTGTGGATCAGCTTGCCACTGAGGTTCAGAGTATTGCTGCATATCTTGCTAGGTTGCCTGTTGTGGAACCTAGGATTCCCATGCCAGATTTGTTTTTAGGGGATCGAGCTAAGTTTCAGAATTTCAAAAATAATTGTAAATTGTTTTTTGCCTTAAAATCTAAGTCCTCAGGGAACGCAGCGCAGCAGGTTCAAATTGTCATCTCTCTCCTGCGCGGCGATCCTCAGGATTGGGCTTTTTCCCTGACACCTGGGGATACTGTTTTGAGTGATGTTGATGCATTTTTTCAGGCTTTGGGGTTATTGTACGATGAGCCTAATGTCACTGATCAAGCTGAAAAAGCCTTGTTGGCATTAAATCAGGGGCTTGATGACGCTGAGTTATACTGTCAGAGATTCCGTAGGTGGGCAGTCCTGACCAAGTGGAATGACGACGCTTTGGCGGCCCTTTTTCGGAAGGGTCTGTCAGATAATGTAAAGGATGTTATGGTGGGATTCCCTGTCCCCTCTGGTCTCAATGATTCTATGTCATTAGCGATTCAAATTGACAGACGTTTGCGTGAGCGGAGAAGTATGCGTGGAATAGTGTTGCCTTGTGAACCTGCTTCTGAATCCATGCAGTGTGATAGAGTGGTGTCTGGGGCACAGCGTCATGAGTTTCGAAAGCGCAATGGGTTATGTTTCTACTGTGGTGATGCCTCTCATGCTATTTCAGTCTGCCCTAAGCGGGGAAGACGTTTTGCACGCTCAGTTGTCTTGGGTAGTGTTCAGACTAAGTTTTTATTAACTGTCACTCTGATATGCTCTCTGTCCTCATTTTCTGCTCAGGCTTTCGTTGATTCTGGAGCAGCTATTAACCTGATGGATTATGATTTTGCTAAACGTTGTGGGTTTCCCTTGATACCCCTACAGAAGTCTATTCCCCTACTGGGGATCGATTCTACCCTTTGGCTGAGAATAAACCTCAGTTCTCTACTCAGGTGATAATGAGGGTTGAACCTGATCATCAAGAGTGCTGCAAATTTTTGGTTCTGTATAATCTGCATGATATTATCATACTGGGTTTCCCTTGGTTACAGTCTCATAATCCTGTTTTGGATTGGAAATCTGTGTCTGTAACCAGTTGGGGCTGCCAATGTGTTAATACCAACACTCCTGTTTTTTCTGCCTCCCCCAGGCTCAGGATGTTCCTGACTTTTTGATTGATTTTTCTGATGTATTTAGCGAAAGTAAATCTGCATCCTTGCCTCCCCATAGGAGCTATGACTGCGCTATTGAATTAGTGCCTGGTAGTAAATTCCCTAAAGGTCGCCTTTTTAACTTGTCTGTACCTGAACATGACGCTATGCGGTCTTATATCAAGGAGTCATTGGAGAAGGGTCATATCAGACCATCCTCTTCACCCTTAGGTGCCGGTTTTTTCTTTGTGGCTAAAAAGGATGGTTCATTAAGGCCGTGTATTGATTATCGTCTTTTGAACAATATTACTGTGAAATATCAATACCCATTACCCTTGATTTCTGACCTGTTTTCCAGGGTGAAAAACGCTACTTGGTTTACCAAGCTTGACCTCAGGGGGGCATATAACCTTATTCGCATTAAGCACGGGGATGAATGGAAGACGGCATTCAATACCCCGGAGGGGCATTTTGAGTACCTTGTGATGCCCTTTGGGCTCACTAATGCTCCTTCTGTCTTCCAGTCCTTCATGAATGACATTTTCAGGGATTTTGTGGATAAATTTCTGATTGTTTATTTGGATGATATCTTGATTTTTTCTAATGACTGGGACTCTCATGTGAAACATGTTCGAACTGTATTCCAGATTTTGAGAGAGAATGCTCTGTATGTGAAGGGATCAAAGTGTCTTTTTGGCGTACAGAGGATCTCATTTCTGGGATTCATTTTGTCCCCATCTGTTATTGAAATGGACCCGGTCAAGGTTCAGGCCATCTGTGATTGGGTCCAAGCTACTTCATTAAAGGCTCTTCAAAGATTTTTGGGTTTTGCCAATTTTTATCGTAAATTTATTGGTAATTTCTCGGTTATTGTTAAACCATTAAGTGATTTGACCAAAAAGGGTTCTGATGTGGTGAATTGGCCTCCTGAGGCAGTTTCTGCATTTCAGGAACTTAAGCAGAGATTCACTTCTGCTCCTGTTCTACGGCAGCCTGATGTTTCTCTGCCATTTCAGGTGGAGGTTGATGCCTCTGAAATTGGGGCAGGTGCCGTTTTGTCCCAAAAAGATCCAGAGACCTCTAAAAGTAACCCTTGTGCCTTTTTCTCTCGAAAATTTTCTCCTACTGAACGTAATTATGACGTGGGTAATCGGGAGTTATTGGCCATGAAGTGGGCTTTTGAAGAGTGGAGACATTGGCTGGAGGGAGCCAAACATCAGGTGGTGGTCCTTACTGACCATAAGAATCTGGTTTATCTGGAATCTGCCAAGCGACTCAATCCTAGACAGGCCAGGTGGGCCTTGTTTTTCACACGTTTTAATTTTGTGGTTTCCTTTCTTCCTGGCACTAAGAATGTTAAGGCGGATGCCCTCTCGAGGAGTTTCCTTGCGGACTCTCCTGAGTTATCTGATCCTTCTGTTATTTTGAAAGAGGGTGTAGTTCTTTCCGCCATCTCACCTAATTTGAGACTTGCTCTGGAGGGGTGTCAGGAGGATAGGCCCGAGCGCTGCCCTGTTGGAAAATTGTTTGTCCCGGACCAGTGGAAAAAGAGTGTGATGTCTGAGATTCATTGTTCCGCATTGGCTGGGCATCCCGGAATTTTTGGTACCAGAGACTTGGTTAGTCGGTCCTTTTGGTGGCCTACCTTGTCTCGTGATGTCAGGGAATTTGTGCAGTCCTGCGGGACTTGCTCTCGCTCCAAGCCTTGCTCTCGCTCTAGTGGTTTGTTGATGCCATTGCCTGTGCCCAAGAGACCATGGACCCATATCTCTATGGATTTCATTTCCGACCTTCCTGTTTCTCAGAGAATGACCGCCATCTGGGTGATTTGTAATAGGTTTTCCAAGATGATACATCTTGTGCCATTACCTAAGTTGCCTTCCTCCTCTGAATTGGTGCCGTTGTTCCTTCAGCACGTGGTTCGTTTACACGGCATTCCTGAGAACATAGTGTCTGACAGAGGAGTCCAGTTTGTTTCCAGATTTTGGAGGACTTTTTGTTCTAAACTGGGTGTTCAATTGTCTTTCTCCTCGGCATTTCATCTTCAGACCAATGGTCAAACTGAGAGAACAAACCAGACATTGGAGACTTATCTAAGATGCTTTGTGTCTGCTGATCAGGATGACTGGGTCTCTTTTTTGCCTTTGGCTGAGTTTGCTCTTAATAATAGGGCTAGCTCTGCCACTCTGATGTCTCCGTTTTTCTGTAATTCTGGGTTTCACCCTCGATTTTCTTCAGGACAGACGGAGGCTTCTGTCTGTCCAGGTGTTGACTCTGTTGTGGAGCGTATGCAACAGATTTGGGACCAGGTAGTGGAGAGGTTGTCCCTCTCTCAGGAGAGGGCCCAGCGGTTTGCTAACCGGCATAGGACTGATGGTCCTCGGTTTAAAGTAGGGGACTTGGTCTGGTTGTCCTCAAAAAATATTCCTATGAGAGTAGCATCTCCTAAATTTAAGCCTAGGTTCATTGGACCTTATAAGATCATGGAGATTATTAATCCTGTTTCTTTTCGTTTGCTTCTTCCAGGGACATTTAAGATCCATAACGTGTTCCACAAGTCCTTGTTGAAGAGGTTTGTTGAGCCAGTGGTTCCTGCTGCTGTGCCTCCTGACCCTGTTTTGGTTGAGGGCAATCTGGAGTATGTGGTTGAGAAAATATTAGATTCTCGTTTTTCTAGACGGAAACTCCAGTATTTGGTTAAGTGGAGAGGTTATGGTCAGGAAGACAATTCTTGGGTGTTTGCTTCGGACATCCATGCTAGGAGACTCATCCGTGCGTACCATAGAACTCATCCTGACCGACCTGGTTGCTCAAATGAGGGTTCGGTGACCCCTCCTCAAGGGGGGGGTACTGTTGTGAGTGGGCTTGGGATGAGTTCTGAGCAGAGGCTCCCTCTGGTGGTTACAAGCGGTGCTGGTCTGTCCAGTGAAGATTGTGAAGATTGTGAGGATTGGGAATCAGGTGTTACTGACTGGTCTTATATAAGGGAGTCACCTTCCCATCAGGGTTGCCGGTGATCAATTGTTCTGGTCTCTATCCTTGATTCCTGTTTCCCTTGTAGCCTGCTGTGTCGTGTCTGCATCTCCTGCTAACAGATAAGACATTTTCTTCTTTTTGTTTTTGTGCTTGATTTTTGCATTTTGTCCTTTACTTCTGTGGGGGCCTTCAGGGTCCCCTCCGGGGGCTTTTGCCCTCTCAGTTTAGTTCAGCCACTGATGTTTGTACTTTTGCTTTTTCCAGTTTTTTTTCAGTGGCTGCTGTTTTGATTTTGTTACACCAGAGAACTAATTTAGGTGGTAGAGGTCGTGTGATCTCAGGTGTTTTTGAAATTAGTAGAGTTGGTGCTTTTCAGGGTTTTCTGGGATTGCAGTAAGTACCCTTCCTATCCTTTTCTATTTAGTTAGTTTGGGCCCCAACGTTTGCTCATACTATTTTCTGTCTGTGTCAGTATTTCTTCTTGTCTAACCGCCATTATATGTTTGGGGGCTTTCTATTATCTTTGGGGTTCTGCTCCGGGGCAGATAGCTTTCCTATATCTATCTTTAGGTGTAGTTAGTTCAGGCTGTGACGAGGCATCTAGGACCAACGTAGGAACGCTCCACGGCTGCCTCTAGTTGTTGTGGTTAGTCAGGGTACTGCAATCTCATAGATTCCAACTGCTCTGGTGTATTGCCTTTTTTGCCTGCACTCCTCAGCTACCGAAACATAACAGAGATCACTGATATCGTGATCTGGGTCTGGAAGGATATGCCCCAGGACACCCACAGACTCTCCAGGGGCCACTGATGTTGTGATCCAGGTCTGGGGAGATATGCCCCAGGACACCCACAGACTCTCCTGGGGCCACTGATGTTGTGATCCAGGTCTGGGAGGATATGCCCCTGGACACCCACAGACTTTCCAGGGGCCTCTGATGTCGTGATCCAGGTCTGGTGGGATATGCCCTGGACACCCACAGACACTCCGGGGGCCACTGATGTCATAACCCAGCTCTGGGGTGATATGCCCCAGGACACCCACAGACTCTCCAGGAGCCACTGATGTCGTGATCCAGGTCTGGGGGGATATGCCCCAGGACACCCACAGACTCTTCAGGGGCCACTGATGTCGTGATCCAGGTCTGGGAGGATATGCCCCAGGACACCCACAGACTTTCCAGGGGCCACTGATGTCGTGATCCAGGTCTGGTGGGATATGCCCCAGGACACCCAAAGACTTTCCAGGGGCCACTGATGTCGTGATCCAGGTCTGGGGTGATATGCCCCAGGACACCCACAGACTCTCCAGGGGCCACTGATGTCGTGATCCAGGTCTGGAGGGATATGCCCAGGACACCCACAGACTCTCCAGGGGCCACTGATGTCGTGATCCAGGTCTGGGAGGATATGCCCCAGGACACCCACAGACTTTCCAGGGGCCACTGATGTCGTGATCCAGGTCTGGGATGATATGCCCCAGGACACCCACAGACTCTCCAGGGGCCACTGATGTCGTGATCCAGGTCTGGGAGGATATGCCCCAGGACACCCACAGACTTTCCAGGGGCCACTGATGTCGTGATCCAGGTCTGGGGTGATATGCCCCAGGACACCCACAGACTCTCCAGGAGCCACTGATGTCGTGATCCAGGTCTGGGGGGATATGCCCCAGGACACCCACAGACTCTCCAGGGGCCACTGATGTCGTGATCCAGGTCTGGGAGGATATGCCCCAGGACACCCACAGACTCTCCAGGGGCCACTGATGTCGTGATCCAGGTCTGGGAGGATATGCCCCAGGACACCCACAGACTTTCCAGGGGCCACTGATGTCGTGATCCAGGTCTGGGGTGATATGCCCCAGGACACCCACAGACTCTCCAGGAGCCACTGATGTCGTGATCCAGGTCTGGGGGGATATGCCCCAGGACACCCACAGACTCTCCAGGGGCCACTGATGTCGTGATCCAGGTCTGGGAGGATATGCCCCAGGACACCCACAGACTTTCCAGGGGCCACTGATGTCGTGATCCAGGTCTGGTGGGATATGCCCCAGGACACCCACAGACTTTCCAGGGGCCACTGATGTCGTGATCCAGGTCTGGGAGGATATGCCCCAGGACACCCACAGACTCTCCAGGGGCCACTGATGTCGTGATCCAGGTCTGGGAGGATATACCCCAGGACACTCACAGACTCTCCAGGGGCCACTGATGTCGTGATCCAGGTCTGGGAGGATATGCCCCAGGACACCCACAGACTTTCCAGGGGCCACTGATGTTGTGATCCATGTCTGGGAGGGATATGCCCCAGGACAACCACAGACTCTCCAGGGGCCACTGATGTTGTGATCCAGGTCTGGGGGGATATGCCCCAGGACACCCACAGACTCTCCAGGGGCCACTGATGTTGTGATCCAGGTCTGGGAGGATATGCCCCAGGACACCCACAGACTTTCCAGGGGCCACTGATGTCGTGATCCAGGTCTTGTGGGATATGCCCCAGGACACCCACAGACACTCCAGGGGCCACTGATGTCATCAGCCAGGTCTGGGGTGATATGCCCCAGGACACCCACAGACTCTCCAGGGGCCACTTGTTGTGATCCAGGTCTGGGAGGATATGCCCCAGGACACCCACAGACTCTCCAGGGGCCACTGATGTCGTGATCCAGGTCTGGGGGGATATGCCCCAGGACACCCACAGACTCTCCAGGGGCCACTTGTTGTGATCCAGGTCTGGGGTGATATGCCCCAGGACACCCACAGACTCTCCAGGGGCCACTTGTTGTGATCCAGGTCTGGGAGGATATGCCCCAGGACACCCACAGACTCTCCAGGGGCCACTGATGTCGTGATCCAGGTCTGGGGGGATATGCCCCAGGACACCCACAGACTCTCCAGGGGCCACTGATGTCGTGATCCAGGTCTGGGAGGATATGCCCCAGGACACCCACAGACTTTCCTGGGGCCACTGATGTCGTGATCCAGGTCTGGTGGGATATGCCCCAGGACACCCACAGACTTTACAGGGGCCAGAGATGTTGTGATCCAGGTCTGGGAGGATATGCCCCAGGACACCCACAGACTCTCCAGGGGCCACTGATGTTGTGATCCAGGTCTGGGGGGATATGCCCCAGGACACCCACAGACTCTCCAGGGGCCACTAATGTCGTGATCCAGGTCTGGGGTGAAATGCCCCAGGACATCACCCGGCGTCCCATCATTAGTACACCCATCGTAAGGTTTGCACACAGGCACATGGGGACCTTACATACTAATGTGTCACATTATGAGCTGCCGTGATGAAATTCACGTTGGATCCGCCTGTGATTTCAGCTTTTTACTTAGATTTTTTAGATGATTTGGAATCCAACCCTTGGTCGGATGATAATTTTGGTCTCTATTGACAGTTGAATTGTCATTTTGTTCTCAACAAATTACATAATTTATATCAGTAACGATTATCAACTTTCATTCACAGGGATTTGATGTGCGATTTAGGTGTTCCCTTCATTTTATTTTGTGCATTGCAGCTTGATATAAAGCATGGCTTCTGGGAGCGAAAGCTCCTGTAACATGGCGCCATATGGAGATCTCGCGGCTCCGTAAGACAGAACGTAGGGGTTCTGTCTACCTCTGTGCGTGCGACCCCTAAGTCAACTCAGGTCAATATTATTGGATTGTCACAATGGAAATCTATCCTTTTCTCCTTCTCCCTCGCAAAATAATGAAGAAACATTTTATTTCATTAGTAAACACACGCGGCTGTGCTGTTGACGTCTGCATTGCATGTTCTTATGTTCCACCAAGCTTGGATAAAACATTATACATCTCTTTAATAAAACTTGATTTAAAACTTATTTTCTGCTGTTTTGTTAAGCAAAGAGAAAAAAGAAAAAAGGTCAAGAAGATGGCTCCCGGCTGTTGACTTAACAGTCACGTGTACATCATGACTTGATTGATGCGCAAATCCAAATAGTGTATGTTTTATTTATGATGGAGATTGCAAACCTCATTCAATAAAGCGTGATCAAAAGCTAAAAGCAGTGCCTCACTCGTTATCAGTCCAGACACCAGAGACTTGATCTACCGGCATTAAACTTTACATCAATTCTGATTAGGATTATTTTCCTGTAATTGATTTTTCCCCCCAATATTTTATTACATTTTTTAGTTATCAGAGATTGAATGAACAGAATTTGTAAAATGTTCGGTAACTCTTCTTGCTGCACTTGATAGTCCTTTCACCTACAAAATGTACTTAAAAAGAAAATGGTCCCTCTCCTGATGTGTAGTAAGTGTTTCCGGTAAAAAAAAATCACTCATCTATTATTTGTCCAGAAAATGTTGGTATAAATTGGTGTCACCATTTCCTCTGTCATTTGGGCATGTGCTTACTTTCTCGCATAGTGTCCAATATATAGAGATACTTTCAGACTACTTAAGGACATATCCTACTGATGAGGTAATAGTATCACCCAGTTGCTCATTTATTCATACATTTCCGGGACGAATAACAGAGAAATTCCACAGTCCGTCCATGAAAATTGGACTGAACTCGGATATCATCCAAGTGCGGTCCGATTTTTTCAACATACCCATAGATGAAAATGGCTGAGAGTGATCAGATATCGGAGGCAAATCGTGCATGCTGTGATTTCTTTCCTCGGACAACTTGGAACCAGGAAAAAAATCGGACATGTGCTCTGCTTCATTGAATAACATGGGGATGATGGCTATCCGGCAAAACGGCGGATAGCACTCGTCCAATTTTTACAGTTGTGTGCACGAGCCCCTAGGCCAGTGATGGCGAATCTTGGCACTCCAGCTGTTGGAGAACTACAACTCCCAGCATGCCTCAACTGCTGCAGGTTGCAAGGGCATGCTGGGAGTTGTAGTATTACAACAGCTGGAGTGCCAAGGTTAGCCATAACTGCCCTAGGCTGTGTAGTGATATATTGTGCTAACGGGGAATTGTGACCCCAGGAAGGATAACAGAAGAAAAGAAAAATGTTCAAAGAAAGAGATTCTCTAAAATTGTAAGTGTAACGCCGCTGTGTTTGTACTCTGTTTACCCGGCGTTACTCTGCATATCTCTGCTTTAACCTTTTGCTCCTTTCCCTCTAATGAGCTGGAATGCTGTTGTCAGTTACCTGTATGGATGCTGCTCAGTTCTCGGATCCGCTGCATAGTCGTACATGCGTGTCTCTACTGCGCTGCATGACCACCCGCATGTGCGGTCCCTGGCTACCGCTGTGGAAGCTACCTACGGGTTGCAATGTCCTCTGCAGTTGTGCATGACTTACCACGTGTGTTCAGGCTTGCAGCTGCTGCCAGGTGTCCTTTGCTATGCTGATTTGTGTCTGGCTGTGCTTAGGGTGCTATCCATGTCTTGCTTATGTTCTGATTACCTGCCGGTTCCCTGAGGTCTTACCCGTGATGGCTCCTGCCATTGTCTGAAGGCTGCCTGAGGTCAGTATCTGATGCTCTCCTGCTGTCCCTGTGCTGCGCCTCAGGCCTGAGAGAGAGGCCATCGTAGTATGCCCATGCCAGATAACCCTGGACTGCATCAACCTGTGATGACCCTATCCATCATCTGAAGTCTGCCTGAGGTCGGTGTCTGATGTTCTCCTGCTGAGCCTGTGCTACGTCCGAGGCCTGAGAGAGAGGCCATACTAGTATGCCCGTGCCAGACAACTGTTATGAATGTGCTGGAGATGGTTTCTGAGCAGAGGCTCCCTCTGGTGGTTGCAGACAGTACTGAACCTCACAGCGAGGAATGGCAATCTGGGATCACGGACTGGACTGATATAAGGGAGGTTCCCTCCCATGATGGTCGCCGGTGATCAATTGTTCTTGTCTCAATTGTGGTTCCTGGTTCATTTGGAAGTTTGCTGAGTCTTGCCTGCATCTTCTGCTTTCAGATATTTTCTGCTTTTATTTTTGTGCTTGCTTTTTGCATAGTTCCCTGCACTTCTGTGGAAGTTAGCCGGGTCCCCTCCTGGGGGCCTGTGCTCCTCTCAGTTTATCTGAAGCCACTGTTATTTGTTCATTTGCTTTTTCCTGTTTTTTCAGTGTCTGCGGCTTAGTTTGTTACACCAGAGATCTGATTTAGGTGGTAGAGATCGTGTGATCTCAGGTGTTTTTGCAATCAGAAGAGTTGGTATTTTTTAGGGTTTTTTTTTGGATTGCAGTGAGAATCCTTTCCTGTACTTTTCTGTCTAGACAGGTTGGGCCCCAGTGTTTGCTCATTCTATTTTCTGTCTGTGTCCGTGCTTCTTCTTGTCTAACCGCCATTACATGTTTGGGGGCTTCCTATTTTCTTTGGGGATCTGCTCCGGGGCAGATAGCTTTCCTCTTTCTGCCTTTAGGTGTAGTTATCTCTCAGGCTGTGATGAGGCGTCTAGGATCAACGTTGGAATGCTCCACGGCTACCTCTAGTTGTGTGGTTAGTTCAGGTTACTGCAATCCAATAGGTTCCAGCCTCTCTGGTGTATTACTGTTTTTGCTTTTTCTCCTCAGCTACCTAAACATAAGAGACAACCCTGGACTGCATCAACCTGTGATGACCCTAGCCATCATCTGAAGTCTGCCTGAGGTCAGTATCTGATGCTCTCCTGCTGTGCCTGTGCTACGTCCGAGGCCTGAGAGAGAGGCCATCCAAGTATGCCCATGCAAGACAACCCTGGACTGCGTCAACCCGTGATGACCTTCTGCCATCGTCTGAAGCTAGTCCGAGGTCGGTGTTTGACGTTCTCCTGTTGTGCCTGTGGTACGCCTGAGGCCTGAGAGAGAGGCCATCCTAGTATGCCCGTGCCAGATGACTCTGGACTGCGTCAACCCATGATGACCTCTTGCTTCGCCTGTCAACCTGAAATATGTATCCTTCATAATGTGCATATTCCTGAACCTGGTGTTTACATGTCTTTTGTTTTATTTAAGTAAACTTTATGTTTCTTCATACCTGAAGTTGTGCGGTGTCCCTTAAGGGTATGCCACACTAAACAATATCGCTAACGGGATCGCTAAAAAACGTCACTATTTAGCGATCCCGTTAGCGATATTGTTCAGTGCGGCAGCTTCCAGCGACGAGCTTCCTGCTGTGTTCTCGCTCGTCGCTGGAATCGTTCCGGACCCTATTTTCTCGTCGGCGCTCCCGCTGGGTAAGTATCTAATCGCTGTGTGGCACCTTTTCTTAGCGATTTAGCGGTACTTTTGTACCGCTAAAGTCGTTAAGAAGATCGCTAACGGCGATAGCGTCGTTAACTATATCGCTAAATGTGGCCGCATTTAGCGATATAGAAACAATCCCGCTAGCGATCGCATTAGTATGCGTCGTTATAGTGATCGCTAGCGGGATTGTTTAGTGTGGCAGTACCTTTAGTCCTGCATATGGCCATCTTGTCCACAAGCTCAGCTGCCACAGACCCCGGCTGCTACCCTTCCCTAGTCCAGGTAGGCCCGGGTCCCCCCTGTGGTCCAGTGGGTCCACATTCCACAATCACCTGGGACGCATACCCCATCGTCGTTATGGTTCGACGACAGGGGTGCGTTGGCTGGGTAAGTACACTTTAGACAATCTCCACTTAAAGGGGCTCGTTACCTGGGGCTGACTTTTTGTAGTTTAGAAATCCATAGTGCGGGGTTAAAAAGCAAATTGAATGTTGAAATGCTCAGCTCATCCCTTTACAGGATATATAGTATTGCACATTAGATACCAAATTATTGCATCCAATTTAATAATAAAAGTGTTTCGTTTTCAATAAAATACATTTTCTGTTGATTTGGAAACAGTATAATGGCCCCATACAGCCTTCCATATAATATCATGGCCTCCATATAACTTACATATAATATAATGTCCCCATACAGCCTTCCATATAATATAATGGGCACCCCATAGTCTTCCATATATTATAATGGAACCACATTACCCTCCATATAATTTAATGGCCTCCACATAGCCTTTCATATAGTATAATGGCCTCCACATAGCCTTCCATAAAATATAATGGCCTCCACATAGCCTTCCATATAATATAATGAATATAATGGCCCCCACATAACCTTCCATATAATATAATGGCCCCATACAGCCTTCCAAATAGTATACTGGGCACCCCATAGTCTTCCATATATTATAATGGAACCACATTACCCTCCATATAATATAATGGGCCCCACATAACCTTCCATATGATATAATGAATATATGGCCCCCCACATTGCATGCCATATAATATAATGGGCCACACATTGCATTTCATAAGATATAATGGCCCCCACATAGCCTTCCATATAATATAATGAATATATTGGCCCTACATAACCTTCCATATAATATAACGGGCCCTGACCTGCTGCCAATAGTGTTACGCCACTGGTGGCAAGCTGACACTTTAAATGATACCATTTTTGGGAAATTAAAACTTTATGATGATTTTTATTTACATTTTTAATGATTTGCGATGGCCAGAAAAAAACTGCAATTCTTTGAGTTTGAAATTTTTTCGTTTTTTTTTTTATCTCTCATTACGGCATTTACCGTTTTAGTTTATTATTTTTATATTTTGATCAGGCTTTTTCCAGATGCAGCAATACCAAACATGTTTATTTTCTAGTTTGTTTTAATTTCTGAATTATTATTGGAGGAAAAGTGATGATTTAGAATTGTAATATTTTATTTTTACGTATTTTTAAAAACTTTGTGATGCACCTGAAAATACTGCAGCTCGTGGCTCCACAGTTCACACAGGATGCTTATAAAAGCAACAGAACTGGATAATGGCACAATCAAAGATGTTGTAACTTGTAGATCAATGGCTGGATACATTTGGCTGGAGATAGTATTTGCTAAACGCGTTTCACGCCTTCCTCAATGCCAAATGAGAAAAAAAGTCACAAAAGAACATGGCCAAATAAAATTAAATTATAGAAAAAATAATGCAATGATAAAAACATGAATAAAGGAAAATGGTCTAAATCCAGCTGTGTCCATAAGAGGATAGAAGAGCAGTCCATGTACAGGGCACTGGCTGCAGGCGATTGTCGGTTATGAGGTCACGGAATGTTGGCAGGGTGATATAGAAGTAACTGCCGAGCGGAACTCCTTTGAGGGTTACAGTGAGTGGAGTGTGAGTATCCGGATATTAGTCCCTGATTTATGTCCTATCCCCTGTGTCTGTGACGTCTCCTCCTCAATTTCCCTCATTCTCTAATAATATCTGAACTTTTATTTTGCTAATGAGCAAAATGTGTCATCTCTGCAGCCGTCCCTCTGTCTTTGTATCCACGTGGGTACAATACAGAGCAATGTATAGATTAGGCTTAAGAATCTATCATATCTGCCATAAATCTTTATCTATTACCATTTTAATCACAGTTATATAATATTTAGATGGTCTAAGTGGTAAAGTTTCTTCTTGAAGAGAGTGCCGAGTTGGTGTAGGGAGACTTAGGCCTCTTTCACACATCCGGCGGGCGCCTGGCGGCGCCCCCGGCATTTTGCCGCAGCGCCGCATGTGAAAACCTTTCACACTTCCGGCGCCCAAAATGCAGTTTTTTGCCGGATGATTTCTGATGCTTGGAGAGATAAGAAATCATCCGGCAAAAAAAAAAAACGTTACATGCAGCGTTTTGTCCGGACGCCGCAATGTACATTTGCGCCGCATCTGGACAAAACCGAATGCAACGCATTGACATGCGGCGCCATCCGGCGCTAATGCATGTCAATGCGAAAAAAGCCGCATGCGGCGCATCAGATTTTCAGATGCGGCGCTGCGGCAAAATGCCGGGGGCGCCGCCAGGCGCCCGCCGGAAATGTGAAAGAGGCCTTATAGGCCATAAAATGCTTCCCTAGGAATTTAAATATGCAAGTAGTTTGTTCGGAGGAGGAGGAGGACAGGAGCTCTAGTGCCAACTATTGGACTTCACTGATGAGAAGC
The DNA here is from genome assembly GCA_033576555.1 of Oophaga sylvatica. Taxonomy (NCBI): domain Eukaryota; kingdom Metazoa; phylum Chordata; class Amphibia; order Anura; family Dendrobatidae; genus Oophaga; species Oophaga sylvatica. The sequence goes on from JARQOD010000003.1 coordinate 154,667,103, forward strand.
AAAAAGCCCCAATCACTTGTCTGCAAATAAAGTTTCCGGTTTTGTTTACTATCCTAAGTCATGTGGTGATGAGGCCTCTTAAAGGGTCGATCTTGACTTTTATGATTTCTATCGCCAATGGGTAGCACTAGAGCTCCTCTCCTCTTCCTCTCTGAAGAAGTTATTTCCTTCATATGTCCATAATTACATTGATATCTCCTGTGTAAAGTTTTGGTATAAGGGAAGGAACTGAAGAGGGTTGTACAAGATTTTAAAAATGTCTCTTTTCTTGTAAAATCATCGCCACACCTGTCTGTCGGTTGTTTCCAGTGTTACAGCTCAGCTCTATTCACTTCTATGGAGCTGAGTTACAACACTACACACAACCTGCGGACACTTGCGGCTGATTTTTTTTTTGGAAGAGAGCAGTTATGTTTTTCTTATCCGGTAAAGTCCCTTAACCCCTTAAGGACCAGGTGTATTTCCATTTTTGCGTTTCCATTTTTTTGCTCCCCTTCTTTCCACGGCCATAACTTCTTTATTTTTCTGCCAATATTGGCCATGTGAGGGCTTTTTTTTTGCGGGACGAGTTGTGCTTTGGAATGGCACCATTGATTTTACCATATCATATACTAGAAAACGGGAAAAAAATTCCAAATGTGGTGAATTTGTAAAAAAAAGGCAAATCCACAATAGTTTTTTTGACTTATTTTTACCATGTTCAATAAATGCTAAAACTGACCTTCCATTATGATTCTCCAGGTCATCATGAGTTCAGACACCAAACATGTCTAGGCTCTTTTTTATTTAAGTGGTGAAAAAAAATTCTGAAGTTTGTAAAAAAAAAACAAAAAAAAAACGCCATTTTTCAAGACCTTTAGCATCTCCTTGGGATCTGGAGCCGGATGAGAGCTTATTTTTTGTGCGCCAATCTGAATTTTTTATTGATACCATTTTGGTACAGATACGATCTTTTGTTTGCCAGTTATTGCATTTTATTGCAATGTTGCAGCAACCAAAAAATCGTAATCCTAACATTTCTATGTTTTTCTCGCTGCGCCGTTTACCGATTGGATGAATTATTTTTTTCCATTGATAGATCGGGCGATTCTGAACGCGTCGATGCCAAATATGTGTATGTTTGATTTTTTTTTATTGTTTGATTTTGAATGGAGCGAAAGGGGGGTGATTTGAGCTTTTATATTTTGTTATTTTTTTAATATTTTTAATAACAATTTTTTTTTACTTTTTTCTTGCTTCAATAGTCTCCATGGGAGTCTAGAAGCTGCGATCATCCGATCGTTTGCGCTACAGTTTGACAGCGGCATTTAACATGTTAACAGCCGCGGGCGAATCACGATTCCACCCGCGGCTGTTCCAGGCTGATCAGATCAGTTGTCATGTGCCGGAAAAGGTGTGGGCTCCGGCGATGAGGGGAGAGGCATCCAATTGTCATTGGCCGTTAATGGGATAAAGGACCATTTCATTTAAACTGGATTGGTTGCAGGTTTTTGTCACTTCCAACAGTTACTGTTGTTACTGGTGATTATTAATCCATGGCGAGTGATGACATCACACGGTGACATCATGGTAACTGCCTAGGGGATGCTCACTAGAGGGATGCAGTGGCAGTGAAGTGTAAGGAGACTTTGTATCAGCCTCTTTCTATGTCCTTTATCATGTTCTGTTACTTTCTTCTGTATCTGTAGGTATTAACCCTGTAATTTCAGAATATCTCTTCCCCCTGATAGATTTTTATTCCCTTATCTAAAAGTGAATCTTTATTTAGTTGATGATCTGAGGTGTCAGTACCCGACTGATTCCCCTGCACTTCTTCACAAATATCAGACGAGGAATGACATTTGATGTCTACTATAATTCTTATTTTTTCCTATCATTTTAGGATTTTATTGTTTGCAAGCGAGTTATTTGAGAGAGGAATAAGGTAAATGCTTACTTATCCTAAATCTATCATTTCTCTGATAGACTGGGTTCACTGGATGTCGGAGAGTCATCTTCCATGTCACCCGTAATCTCCTGCACCTTCTCTTCCCTCTCCTCCATGTGAGTGAGGAGAATGGCAGATGACTCTGTGTTACCATCGAGCATTGGCTTAGGGAAGAATCAGACGACAGTATAACTTGGATGAAGATCGTAACACAATGCTCGGACTGGCCTTCAGCTCTCCTGACCCGAGCGTCACAGCAGCAGAGAAATACGCTCTGTCACTCTCGGGTTGGGAAAGCTGCCGGCCAGTCCGAGCATTGTGTTGTGATCCTCCTCTGAGTAATACAGCCGTCCGACTCTTTTCTAAGGCCAAGTTCAGACATGGCAGATTTATGGGATCCAAATTTTCATTTATAGGAGTAATTCATCCAACACTATGCCACGAAAGTTGTATATTTTTATGTAGCACGGGGTCCCATGTAAAATTTAGCACCTTTTTTTTTTTTATGCCAGCCATGACACTTTTCAAAACGTTGGTACAGCCTAGTCGAAGGGCAGGGAAAGGCCAGGCCCAACAGAATAGTTATAATATGCAACAAAAAGTGTTGTAAAAGGGGCAAACTGTACCCAAAGTCCGATGTGTGGGGCATTGTTTGGAGGGTTTGCCATGTTGGCTGGCGGAGACATTACTGGCTTAAGTGTCACAGTTTTGGCTACTGTAATATTCATAAGTATGTTTTAAGTTGGGGTCTCTATTCTATAACTACTGTCTATATCAGATTACAAAAACTGTCTATTGACCATTGATGATCTTCTGCTATCAGCTATGGAGCAGATACAATCAATTCTCATTGTCTTCTAACTCTTTAATAGGAGGAAGGTAGCGGAGGAGGAGTAAGAGGAGGAGGAGGAGTTGGAGGAGGAGGAGGAAGAGGAGTAAGAGGAAGAGGAGGAGGAGGAGGTAGTAGAGGAGGAGGAGGAAGAGGAGGAGGAGGAAGAAGCGGAGGAGGAAGAAGCGGAGGAGGAGGAAGAAGCGGAGGAGGAAGTGGATGAGTAAGAGGAAAAGGAGAAGGAAGAGGAGGACGAGGAATATCTGGATGAGATGTATGTATCTGATATAACTGCGATTATTCTTTCTCCCTGTAATAATAAACAGAGATGTCTGCACTGGTTATATTAAGGCTCAATAGTATTGTTTCTCTTCCTACCATTTTGGTAAATTTGTATATGCAATATTAATTTTTTTATTGTTTTTTCTTTAACAGATTGTTATACAAAATGGAGAACCCAAAGTGAGTATTGGGGTATTTATCTTATTCCATCTTCCTAACACATTCATATGTGAGTGGTATGTGTACCAATAAGTAGAGGACTCCATAATGATGGCATCATGGCATTACCGCTCTCACTCATGGGCATTTACAATGTTTCCACATGAAGCATAGATTACCTTCACTAATAGAGACTTTAGACCCCGTTGAATTCTTCATACTGTTGCTCATCCCTTTCCCTCATAGGATAAGAATGAGGTCATGAAAAAATTATGGTAATGTCAAAAATTTACCCAGACTCCTGACCGACCAAATACTGTCTTAGATCCCTAGATAATCATAGTGCGCAGTACAACAGATCTCAACGCAGATCTATATAGATTCTGGAGGTGATTTCCATGTTGCATGAGACAAGTTATATAGATATTTTTTTATTCTTTAGATTGGCCATGGTGTTAAAGGGATAGTCCGAAATACAAAGTGATTTTCATTCTAAATCCCAATCTATTTAATGCCAAAATATAAGTTATTTTCTAATATACTTTAATTAAAAATTCCATATCCTTTCCTAACTACACTATCTAACTGCTTTTCTTTCTGTTTCCTACTTTCTTTCACTTTATAGTCACTATGAGACATAGATGCAATCAGAGGTGTAACTCGAACTTCTTGGGTGTAAAATATGTAACAGGGCCCCTCAGCAACCATAGCCATCTGTAACAGTGATGGATATGTATGTGGCAGATGAGGGGGTCCCGATGAGACAACTCGCTCTACACTCCCTATAGCTATATAGAAATTTCCATCTCGAAGACCAGAAAACTATCTTTTTCCTAATTAATCTATATAGTTATGTCCCTGAATACCATCATATGTCATCGCATTTACTAGCGAGACACACTGTATAGATGATATCTTCTGTATGTTTCTTAACTATCACACGGCTTCTAACAAAACTTACATTTTTATAGGCCAATAAGACCAATAAGAACAGCCTGGGCGAGCGTGGAAGCCATCAAGTAAGTGATTAGAACTTTCATGGCTGCATTTGCATTAACCCTTAGTGACAGAGCCAATTTGGTACTTAATGACCAGGCCAATTTTTACAATTCTGACCACTGTCACTTTATGAGGTTATAGCTCTGGAACGCTTTAACGGATCCCGCTGATTCTGAGAATGTTTTTTCATGACATATTGTACTTCATGATAGTGGTAAAATTTTTTCGATATGACTTGCGTTTATTTATGAAAAAACAGAAATATTGCAAAAATTTTTTACATTTTGCAATTTTCAAACTTCTTTTTATGCCCTTAAATCAGAGAGATAGGTGTTAGGGGTCGAGTTCCCGCTTCTGCACAAGGGGAATCTCAAGCTATCCCCGCTGCGGTCTCCCATCCATCTCTGGCCGCAGTGTAACCTGCTCAGCAGAGACGTCGGTCCCAGCGTCTCGCTCAGTCTAGTGCTGTGCAGAGGATGACTGCTGCCTCTCCAGGTCCTGCCATTGTAACCAGTGCAGGTCAGCGGCAAGCAGACTCAGTTGTGACTAAGTCCTGTGTTTTCCTTTCTGAGCATGCCCAGGGTAAGATCTCTCATAGGAGATCAGGGGTCACATGCTCAGCTACTGCAGCAGCTCCTATTGGTCCACCAGAAAGGTCCTGAAACTACATGTGTTCTGGAGCGGTTTCTCATTGGTCCTTTTCTGGTAGGTCCTGTAGTTGCTACTATAAAAGGGTGGCATGGCCGTGCCGCCATGCGCTAGTGTCAATTGCATTATGTGCTTTGCGCCAGTGTGATCATGCACGCATGTGGTTAGGGCTCGGCTGAAATAAGCCCCTAGAATACCGGCACCTCTGGTGAGGAGATTTGTGTGCACGTGGTTAGGGCTTGGCTGAAATAAGCCCCTAGAATACCGGCTTCTCTGGTGAGGAGATTGCTTGATTGCGTTGCTGTCTGCATGATCACGGACTGCTATCCACACAGCAGTTATCTGTGTATCCCTGTGGAGTTAACAGGGCACAGTACCTATCTCTGCGTCTTTACCTCAGCGACTCTGTGGTGTAACAGAGTTTGTTTATACCACCATATTGTGCCACAGTATTATATTTGCGACTCTGTGAAGTAACAGAGTTTGCCTATACCGCCATCTTACTAGCAGCAGGCTCTGCCTGCACGGTGGACCCCGGGCTGCGAACGCACCCACTATTTATATTTATCTGGTGCATTCCGCAGACCCTAACAGTACACTAGTGCCTTGGTCTGGCTAGTAAAATAGCGGACGACCAGCGCCTACGGCAGCTCATCCAGCAGCTGGAGGGTAGGTTGGAGGCTCTCGAGCGCACAACCTCAGCTGTGGATGTGACCGCAGTCGTTCAGGCTGCTAGCGCAGCGGCAGCCAGTTTGTCCTCCAATACCTCTGCTCCGACCTTGTCCCATCTCCCGCTTCCAGACAAGTTTTCAGGTGACAACAAACATTGTCGGGGATTCGTGAGTCAGTGCTCTATACAGCTCGAGCTTCTGGCTGCACGTTTTCCCACAGAGCGGGCACAAGTGGGTTTCATAGTGTCACTTCTGTCGGGCAGAGCGTTGGAATGGGCAACGCCGCTGTGGGAACGCGACGATCGTGTGGTGCGGAGTGCCCCTCGGTTTCTGAAGGCTCTTAAAAAGGTCTTTTTAGGCTCTCAGGTCACCCACGATTCGGCGCTCCAACTTCTGGCAATGTCACAGGGTTCGAGCTTGGTCAGTCAGTTTTCAGTCCAATTTCGAACTCTGGCCTCCGAGTTAGAGTGGCCGGATAAGGTCCTTATACCGGTATACTGGAGAGGTCTGGCTGACCATGTAAAGGACACCTTGGCCACCAGGGAGATTCCTGCCTCACTGGAGAAGCTTACCTCCATATCTACCTGCATCGACCTTCGTTTTCACGAGCGGAGGTTGGAGCGGGCCCAGTGTAAACGGAGGTTTCGGCTGGCTCCCACCTTTGCCAAACCTCTATAATCTCCCATTCAGGCGCCCGACCCCCCAGAGGCTATGGAGGTTGTTCGAGCGGGACCTAAATCTCGGCCCGCTCGAGTCTCCGTGGTTTGTAACAATTGTCAGCAGTTAGGACATTATGCCAATAGATGTCCCCAGCAATCGGGAACACGGTCGCGTCTAGAGACCATGGGAGGAGGTTCACTAGAGTCAGCGGCATTTGCCTCCAAGCTGTCCTTTAAAGGGACAATCTCTTTTGGTCCATCCACTCTAACAGTTGAGCTTTGTGTGGATTCTGGAGCAGAGGGGAACTTTATGTCCTCTGCTTTCGCTCTCCGCCACACAATACCTCAGGTGATGCTCGCCAAACCGGTGACTGTTCGAGTGGTGAATGGATCCATACTGCACGCACGGATCACACATCAGACAATCCCTCTCACATAAGCTATGTCTCCTTCCCATCAGGAGATTATCTCTTTCCTTATCCTTCCTGAGGGTATAGATGAGGCTCTGCTGGGAGTACCCTGGCTTCGTCTTCACTCCCCACATATTGAGTGGTCCTCTGGGAATATACGGGGTTGGAGTGAGTCTTGTAGAGGTAGATGTGTGAGGGAGAGTGTTCAGGTTGCTTCTACAGGGATACCCGCAGATCTCACTTCCCTACCCAAGTGTTATTGGTCCTATGTAGACGTGTTCTCCAAAAAGGCTGCGGAGACGCTTCCGCCTCACCGCCCCTATGACTGTCCTATTGACCTCTTGCCTGGAGCAGAACCTCCCTGGGGACGGGTTTATCCTCTCTCTCCCCCCGGAGACGGAGGCTATGTCCCAATACATTCAGGAGAATCTGGCAAGAGGGTTCATTAGGAAGTCAGTGTCACCTGCTGGGGCAGGGTTCTTCTTTGTGCAGAAGAAGAACGGAGAATTACATCCCTGCATAGATTACCGGGGTCTTAACGCCATCACCGTTAAGAATAAATACCAGCTGCCTCTAATTTCTGAGCTCTTTGATAGGCTCCGGGGGTATTTACCAAATTAGACCTGTGGGGTGCTTATAACCTGATTCGCATCCGCGAGAGGGAACAAATGGAAGACGGCTTTTAATACCAGGGATGGGCACTATGAATATCTATCTCTGTAATGCCCCAGCCGTTTTCCAAGACTTTGTTAATGACATCTTCCGGGATATGCTTTCCACCTCAGTCGTAGTCTATCTGGATGATATTCTCATCTTCTCTCCAGATATTGACTCCCACCGGAGAGATGTCTGCAGAGTCTTCGACCTCTTGCGGGCAAATTCCCTTTATGCAAAGTTGGAGAAATGCGTGTTTGAGCAGGAGTCTTTACCATTCCTGGGCTATATCATCTCCGCCCAGGGATTGGCTATGGATCCTGCCAAACTACAGGCTGTGATGGACTGGCAAGAACCCCATTCTCTTAAAGCGGTGCAGTGCTTTATGGGGTTCATTAATTACTATCGCCAGTTCATTCCCCATTTCTCAACTTTGGTAGCTCCCTTGGTAGCCCTCACCAAGAAGGGAGCAAATCCCAAATTGTGGTCCGAAGAAGTCTCCAAGGCTTTCACCTCAATTAAGTCTCATTTTGCTAGCGCTCCCATCCTACACCGCCCTGATGTTGACAAGCCATTCATATTGGAGGTGGATGCCTCATCCGTTGGTGCTGGAGCAGTCCTCTTTCAAAAGGATGCTCCCGGTCGGAAGCATCCTTGCTTCTTCTTCTCCAAGACCTTTTCACCAGCGGAGAGGAATTATTCCATCGGGGACAGGGAGTTGCTAGCAATGAAGTTGGCTTTCTCTGAGTGGAGACATCTGTTGGAGGGGGGCTCGCTTTCCCTTCCAAGTCTTTACAGATCACAAGAATTTGGTATACTTACAAACAGCCCAGCGGCTAAATTCTCGTCAGGCCAGATGGTCCTTGTTTTTCTTCCGATTTCACTTTACCCTCCATTATCTCTCGGGAGAGAAGAACATTCGGGCTGACGCTCTCTCTCGATCCGTGGTGTCCTCTGAGGAGGAGGAGGGGGAGCCTCGGCTTATTGTCCCTTCTGAGAGCCTGAGAACCGTAGCGCCGGTTTCGCTAGAGTCTGTGCCTCCGGGCAAGACTTTTGTACCACCCAATTTGCGACCGGAGGTTCTCTCTTGGGCTCATTCGTCCAGGGTGGGTGGACATTTTGGGACCAAAAGGACATCTGAGCTGCTGGCGAGGATGTACTGGTGGCCGCATATGGTCCGTGATGTTGGGGATTATGTTCGGGCGTGTGTCTCCTGCGCCAAGAATAAGTCTCCTCGACAATGGCCAGCTGGGTTACTTTACCTTTTGCCGGTGGCAGACAGGCCCTGGGAGATGCTCGGAATGGACTTTGTGGTGGGCTTACCCAAGTCTCGGTGTTGCACCATCATTTGGGTGATCACCGAGACTTGGGTAAGCACCATCACCTGGTGCCATTACCACGGTTACCTTCTGCACGGGCCCTGACTGCGTTGTTCATAAGACATATCTTTCGTCTACACGGCATGCCGGACAAAATCGTTAGTGACCGAGGTCCCCAGTTTGCATCTCGGTTCTGGAGAGAGCTTTGTCGTCTACTCAGTATTGAGTTAAATCTATCATCCCGAGACAAATGGGTTGGTAGAGAGGGCCAACCAGACCTTGGTCACATATCTGCGACACTTTGTCTAAGCCAGGCAGGATGACTGGGCATCTTTGTAACCGTGGACAGAGTTTGCGTTGAACAACGCCGTGGAGACTCCACTGGACAGACACCATTCCTTCTTAATTACGGCCAGCATCCGCGGGTTCCTGTGCCTATGCCCATGTCTTCCACCGACTCCAGGGTGGCAGACTGGGCTGTGGAGGCACGGGACATTTGGGACCGTACTCAGGATGCCATTCAGACCTCCAAGGAGAGGATGAGGTCCTCCACCGACGCACATCGGCGCCCCGCTCCAACATTTGCTCCCAGTGACTTGGTGTGGCTCTCCGCCTGTAACATCAGGCTGCGAGTGGAGTCCACCAAGTTGGCACCCCGTTACCTGGGTCCCTTCAAAGTCCTCGAGCAGGTTAACCCTGTGGTATACCGTTTGGCCCTTCCACCACGCCTGGGTATCTCCGACACCTTTCATGTGTCCCTCTAGAAACCCATGGTCATGTCCCGGTTCTCTGAGTCATCTGCCGGGACATCGGGTTCGTCTACGGATGATCACGAGGTGAACGCTATTGTAGGGTGCAAGGTGGTACGGGGCAAAAAGTTTTACTTGGTGGATTGGAGGGGTTATGCGCCTGAGGATAGGTCCTGGGAGCCTGTTGAGCACATTCACGCTCCGCAGCTCATTGCTGCCTTAGAGCGTAGTGAGGCCCAAAGGAGGGGGGGCCCTAGGGAGGGGGTAGGTCCTGTAGTTGCTACTATAAAAGGGTGGCATGGCCGTGCCGCAATGCGCTAGTGTCAATTGCATTATGTGTTGTGAATGGGTTTGAGATGAGTTCTGAGCAGAGGCTCCCTCTGGTGGTTACAAGCGGTACTAGTGAGGATTGTGAGGACTGGGAATCAGGTGTTACTGATTGGTCTTATATAAGGGAGTCATTTTCCCATCAGGGTTGCCGGTGAACAATTGTTCTGGTCTGAATCCTTCTTTCCAGTTTCCCTTGTAGCCTGCTGTGTCGTGTCTGCATCTCCTGCTATCAGATAAGACAATTTCTTATTTTGTGTTTTTGCTATATTTTTGCATTTTGTCCTGCACTTCTGTGGGGCCTTCAGGGTCCCCTCCGGGGGCTTTTGCCCTCTCAGTTTAGTTCAGCCACTGTGTTTTGTACTTTTGCTTTTTCCAGTTTTTTTTCAGTGGCTGCTGTTTTGTTTTTGTTACACCAGAGAACTAATTTAGGTGGTAGAGGTCATGTGATCTCAGGTGATTTTGAAATTAGTAGAGTTGGTGTTTTTTCAGGGTTTTCTGAGATTGCAGTAAGTACCCTTCCTATCCTTTTCTATTTAGATAGTTTGGGCCCCAGCGTTTGCTCATACTATTTTCTTTCTGTGTCAGTATTTCCTCTTGTCTAACCGCCATTACTTGTTTGGGGGCTTTCTATTATCTTTGGGGTTCTGCTCCGGGGCAGATAGCTTTCCTATTTCTATCTTTAGGTGTAGTTAGTTTCTCAGGCTGTGACGAGGCGTCTAGGACCAACGTAGGAACGCTCCACGGCTGCCTCTAGTTGCGGTGGTTAGTCAGGGTACTGCAATCTCATAGATTCCAACTGCTCTGGTGTATTTCCTTTTTTACCTGCACTCCTCAGCTACCGTAACATAACAGTATCACCGGCCATAAAAATTGTATGGTACTCACAGAAGGGAAAAAATATTTTGAAGGAAGAAAAGTTGTCAGAGATATTTTTCTGTTTGTTGCATTTTTTTTTTTTTTTCCCTCTGTATCTCTGGGTGCTGGGGAGGATCTTTTCTCCCAATGGAGTTTGCACAGTTGTCTGGCCGTGTGGATCAGCTTGCCACTGAGGTTCAGAGTATTGCTGCATATCTTGCTAGGTTGCCTGTTGTGGAACCTAGGATCCCCATGCCAGATTTGTTTTTAGGGGATCGAGCTAAGTTTCAGAATTTCAAAAATAATTGTAAATTGTTTCTTGCCTTAAAATCTAAGTCCTCAGGAAACGCAGCGCAGCAGGTTCAAATTATCATCTCTCTCCTGCGCGGCGATCCTCAGGATTGGGCTTTTTCCCTGATACCTGGGGATCCTGTTTTGAGTGATGTTGATGCATTTTTTCAGGCTTTGGGGTTATTGTACGATGAGCCTAATGTCACTGATCAAGCTGAAAAAGCCTTGTTGGCATTAAATCAGGGGCTTGATGACGCTGAGTTATACTGTCAGAGATTCCGTAGGTGGGCAGTCCTGACCAAGTGGAATGACGACGCTTTGGCGGCCCTTTTCCGGAAGGGTCTGTCGGATAATGTAAAGGATGTTATGGTGGGATTCCCTGTCCCCTCTGGTCTCAATGATTCTATGTCATTAGCGATTCAAATTGACAGACGTTTGCGTGAGCGGAGAAGTATGCGTGGAGTGGTGTTGCCTTGTGAGCCAGCTGCTGAGCCCATGCAGTGTGATGGAGTGGTGTCTGGGGCACAGCGTCATGAGTTTCGAAAGCGCAATGGGTTATGTTTCTACTGTGGTGATGCCTCTCATGCTATTTCAGTCTGCCCTAAGCGGGGAAGACATTTTGCACGCTCAGTTGTCTTGGGTAGTGTTCAGACTAAGTTTTTATTAACTGTCACTCTGATATGCTCTCTGTCCTCATTTTCTGCTCAGGCTTTCGTTGATTCTGGAGCAGCTATTAACCTGATGGATTATGATTTTGCTAAACGTTGTGGATTTCCCTTGATACCCCTACAGAAGTCTATTCCTTTACTGGGGATCGATTCTACCCCTTTGGCTGAGAATAAACCCCAGTTTTCTACTCAGGTGATAATGAGGGTTGAACCTGATCACCAGGAGTGCTGCAAATTTTTGGTTCTATATAATCTGCATGACATTATAGTGCTGGGTTTCCCTTGGTTACAGTCTCATAATCCTGTTTTGGATTGGAAATCTGTGTCTGTAACCAGTTGGGGCTGCCAATGTGTTAATACCAACACTCCTGTTTTTTCTGCCTCCCCCCAGGCTGAGGATGTTCCTGACTTTTTATTTGATTTTTCTGATGTGTTTAGCGAAAGTAAATCTGCATCCTTACCTCCCCATAGGAGCTATGACTGCGCTATTGAATTAGTGCCAGGTAGTAAATTCCCTAAAGGTCGCCTTTTTAACTTGTCTGTACCTGAACATGACGCTATGCGGTCTTATATCAAGGAATCATTGGAGAAGGGTCATATCAGACCATCCTCTTCACCCTTAGGTGCCGGTTTTTTCTTTGTGGCCAAAAAAGATGGTTCATTAAGGCCGTGTATTGATTATCGTCTCTTGAACAATATTACTGTGAAATATCAATACCCGTTACCCTTGATTTCTGACCTGTTTTCCAGGGTGAAAAACGCTACTTGGTTTACCAAGCTTGACCTCAGGGGGGCGTATAACCTTATTCGCATTAAGCACGGGGATGAATGGAAGACGGCATTTAACACCCAGAAGGGCATTTTGAGTACCTTGTGATGCCCTTTGGGCTCACTAATGCTCCTTCCGTCTTCCAGTCCTTCATGAATGACATTTTCAGGGATTTTGTGGACAAGTTTCTGATTGTTTATTTGGATGATATCTTGATTTTTTCTAATGACTGGGACTCTCATGTGAAACATGTTCGAACTGTATTCCAGATTTTGAGAGAGAATGCTCTGTATGTGAAGGGATCAAAGTGTCTTTTTGGCGTACAGAAGATCTCATTTCTGGGATTCATTTTGTCCCCATCTGTTATTGAAATGGACCCGGTCAAGGTTCAGGCCATCTGTGATTGGGTCCAACCTACTTCATTAAAGGCTCTTCAGAGATTTTTGGGTTTTGCCAATTTTTATCGTAAATTTATTGGTAATTTCTCGGTTATTGTTAAACCATTAACTGATTTGACCAGAAAGGGTTCTGATGTGGTGAATTGGCCTCCTGAGGCAGTCTCTGCGTTTCAGGAACTTAAGCAGAGATTCACTTCTGCTCCTGTTCTACGGCAGCCTGATGTTTCTCTGCCATTTCAGGTGGAGGTTGATGCCTCTGAAATTGGGGCAGGTGCCGTTTTGTCCCAAAAAGATCCAGAGACCTCTAAAAGTAACCCTTGTGCCTTTTTCTCTCGAAAATTTTCTCCTACTGAACGTAATTATGACGTGGGTAATCGGGAGTTATTGGCCATGAAGTGGGCTTTTGAAGAGTGGAGACATTGGCTGGAGGGAGCCAAACATCAGGTGGTGGTCCTTAC
>JARQOD010000003.1:154680277-154754956 GCA_033576555.1 Oophaga sylvatica
CCGGTCAGGTTCAGGCCATCTGTGATTGGGTCCAACCTACTTCATTAAAGGCTCTTCAGAGATTTTTGGGTTTTCCCAAATTTTTTTATCGTAAATTTATTGGTAATTTCTCGGTTATTGTTAAACCATTAACTGATTTGACCAGAAAGGGTTCTGATGTGGTGAATTGGCCTCCTGAGGCAGTCTCTGCGTTTCAGGAACTTAAGCAGAGATTCACTTCTGCTCCTGTTCTACGGCAGCCTGATGTTTCTCTGCCATTTCAGGTGGAGGTTGATGCCTCTGAAATTGGGGCAGGTGCCGTTTTGTCCCAAAAAGATCCAGAGACTCTAAAAGTAACCCTTGTGCCTTTTTCTCTCGAAAATTTTCTCCTACTGAACGTAATTATGACGTGGGTAATCGGGAGTTATTGGCCATGAAGTGGGCTTTGAAGAGTGAGACATTGGCTGGAGGGAGCCAAACATCAGGTGGTGGTCCTTACTGACCATAAGAATCTGGTCTATCTGGAATCTGCCAAGCGACTCAATCCTAGACAGGCCAGGTGGGCCTTGTTTTTCACACGTTTTAATTTTGTGGTTTCCTTTCTTCCTGGCACTAAGAATGTTAAGGCGGATGCCCTCTCGAGGAGTTTCCTTGCGGACTCTCCTGAGCTATCTGATCCCTCTGTTATTTTGAAGGAGGGTGTAGTTCTTTCCGCCATCTCGCCCAATTTGAGACTTGCTCTGGAGGGGTGTCAGGAGGATAGGCCCGAGCGCTGCCCTGTTGGAAAATTGTTTGTCCCGGACCAATGGAAAAAGAGTGTGATGTCTGAGATTCATTGTTCCGCATTGGCTGGGCATCCCGGAATTTTTGGTACCAGAGACTTGGTTAGTCGGTCCTTTTGGTGGCCTACCTTGTCTCGCGATGTCAGGGAATTTGTGCAGTCCTGCGGGACTTGCTCTCGCTCCAAGCCTTGCTCTCGCTCTAGTGGTTTGTTGATGCCATTGCCTGTGCCCAAGAGACCATGGACCCATATCTCTATGGATTTCATTTCCGATCTTCCTGTTTCTCAGAGAATGACCACCATCTGGGTAATTTGTGATAGGTTTTCCAAAATGATACATCTTGTGCCATTACCTAAGTTGCCTTCCTCCTCTGAATTGGTGCCGTTGTTCCTTCAGCACGTGGTTCGTTTACACGGCATTCCTGAGAACATTGTGTCTGACAGAGGAGTCCAGTTTGTTTCCAGATTTTGGAGGACTTTTTGTTCTAAACTGGGTGTTCAATTGTCTTTCTCCTCGGCATTTCATCCTCAGACCAATGGTCAAACTGAGAGAACAAACCAGACATTGGAGACTTATCTAAGATGCTTTGTGTCTGCTGATCAGGATGACTGGGTCTCTTTTTTGCCTTTGGCTGAGTTTGCTCTTAATAATAGGGCTAGCTCTGCCACTTTGATGTCTCCGTTTTTCTGTAATTCTGGGTTTCACCCTCGATTTTCTTCAGGACAGACGGAGGCTTCTGTCTGTCCAGGTGTTGACTCTGTTGTTGAGCGTATGCAGCAGATTTGGGACCAGGTAGTGGAGAGGTTGTCCCTCTTCTCAGGAGAAGGCCAGCGGTTTGCTAACCGGCATAGGACTGATGGTCCTCGGTTTAAAGTGGGGGACTTGGTCTGGTTGTCCTCAAAGAATATTCCTATGAGAGTAGCATCTCCTAAATTTAAGCCTAGGTTCATTGGACCTTATAAGATCATGGAGATTATTAATCCTGTTTCTTTTCGTTTGCTTCTTCCAGGGACATTTAAGATCCATAACGTGTTCCACAAGTCCTTGTTGAAGAGGTTTGTTGAGCCAGTGGTTCCTGCTGCTGTGCCTCCTGACCCTGTTTTGGTTGAGGGCAATCTGGAGTATGTGGTTGAGAAAATATTGGATTCTCGTTTTTCTAGACGAAGACTCCAGTATTTGGTTAAATGGAGAGGTTATGGTCAGGAAGACAATTCTTGGGTGTTTGCTTCGGACATCCATGCTAGGAGACTTATCCGTGCGTATCATAGAACTCATCCTGACCGACCTGGTTGCTCAAATGAGGGTTCGGTGACCCCTCCTCAAGGGGGGGGTACTGTTGTGAATGGGTTTGAGATGAGTTCTGAGCAGAGGCTCCCTCTGGTGGTTACAAGCGGTACTAGTGAGGATTGTGAGGACTGGGAATCAGGTGTTACTGATTGGTCTTATATAAGGGAGTCATTTTCCCATCAGGGTTGCCGGTGAACAATTGTTCTGGTCTGAATCCTTCTTTCCAGTTTCCCTTGTAGCCTGCTGTGTCGTGTCTGCATCTCCTGCTATCAGATAAGACAATTTCTTATTTTGTGTTTTTGCTATATTTTTGCATTTTGTCCTGCACTTCTGTGGGGGCCTTCAGGGTCCCCTCCGGGGGCTTTTGCCCTCTCAGTTTAGTCCAGCCACTGTGTTTTGTACTTTTGCTTTTTCCAGTGGCTGCTGTTTTGTTTTTGTTACACCAGAGAACTAATTTAGGTGGTAGAGGTCGTGTGATCTCAGGTGATTTTGAAATTAGTAGAGTTGGTGTTTTTTCAGGGTTTTCTGAGATTGCAGTAAGTACCCTTCCTATCCTTTTCTATTTAGATAGTTTGGGCCCAGCGTTTGCTCATACTATTTTCTTTCTGTGTCAGTATTTCCTCTTGTCTAACCGCCATTACTTGTTTGGGGGCTTTCTATTATCTTTGGGGTTCTGCTCCGGGGCAGATAGCTTTCCTATTTCTATCTTTAGGTGTAGTTAGTTTCTCAGGCTGTGACGAGGCGTCTAGGACCAACGTAGGAACGCTCCACGGCTGCCTCTAGTTGCGGTGGTTAGTCAGGGTACTGCAATCTCATAGATTCCAACTGCTCTGGTGTATTTCCTTTTTTACCTGCACTCCTCAGCTACCGTAACATAACAATTATGTGCTTTGCCCCAGTGTGATCATGCACGCATGTGGTTAGGGCTCGGCTGAAATAAGCCCCTAGAATACCGGCTTCTCCGGTGAGGAGATTGCTTAATTGCGTTGCTGTCTGCATGATCACGGACTGCTGTCCGCACAGCAGTTATCTGTGTATCCCTGTGGAGTTAACAGGGCACAGTACCTATCTCTGCGTCTTTACCTCAGCGACTCTGTGGTGTAACAGAGTTCGTTTATACTGCCATATTGTGCCACAGTATTTATATTTGCATCTCTGTGAAGTAACAGAGTTTGCCTATACCGCCATCTTACTAGCAGCAGGCTCTGCCTGCACAGAAGACCCCGGCTGCGAACACACCCACTATTTATATTTATCTGGTGCCTTCCGCAGACCCTAACAATAGGTCACACAAAATAGCTCTTAAATAACATTTCCCACATGTCTACATCAGCACAATTCTGGAAACAAATTTTTTTGTTAGGAAGTAATAAGGGTTAAAAGTTGACCAGCGATTTCTCATTTTTACTACAAAATTTGCAAACCATTTTTTTGGGCACCACCTCACATTTGAAGTCACTTTGAGGGGTGTACATGAGAGAAAATACCCAAAACTGACAACATTCTAAAAACTGCACCCCTCAAGGTGCTCAAAACCACATTCAATAAGTTAATTAACCCTTTACATGCTTCACAGGAATGTGGAAAGAAAAAATCAACATTTAACTTTTTTTCACAAACATTTTACTTCAGAACCATTTTTTTTTATTTTCACAAGTGTAAAAGAGAAAATGGACCACAAAATTAGTTTTACATTTTTTCATGAATATGCTGATACCCCATATGTGGGGGTAAACCACTGTTTGGGTGCACGGCAGAGCTCAGAAGGGAAAGAGCACCGTTTGACTTTTTCAATGCAGAATTGGCTGGAATTGAGATCAGATGTCATGTCACGTTTGGAGAGCCCCCGATGTGCCTAAACAGTGGAAACTCCCTACAAGTGACCCCATTTTTGGGAACTAGACCAGCCAAGGAACTTATCTAGAGCACTTTGAACCCCCAAGTGTTTCACTAAAGTTTATAACACTGAGCCGTGAAAATAAAAAATCTTTTTTTTCCACAAAAATGATTTTTAGCTCCCAATTTTTTATTTTCACAAGGGTAGCAAGAGAAATTGGTCCCATAAAGTTCTTGTGCAATTTATCCTGAGTACGCTGATACCCCATATGTGGTTGGGAATCATTTTTGGGCGCATGGCGGAGCTCGGAAGGGAAGGAGCACCGTTTTGGAATGCAGACTTTGATGGAATTGTCTGTAGGCGTCATGTTGCATTTGCAGAGCCCCTGATGTGCCTAAACAGTAGAAAACCCGCACAAGTGACCCCATTTTGGAAACTAGAACCCCCAAAGAACTTATCTAGATGTGTTGTGAGAACTTTGAACACCCAAGTGTTTCACTAAAGTTTATAATGCAGACCCATGAAAATAAAAAATCTTTTTTTCCACAAAAATCATTATTTTAGCCCCCAATTTTTTATTTTCACAGGGCTAAGAGAAGAAATCAGACCCCAAAAGTTGTTGTCCAATTTGTCCTGAGTATGCTGGTACCCTATATGTGGGAGAAAACTACTGTTTGGGCACACGTCGGGGCTCGGAAGGGAAGTAGTGACGTTTTGGAATGCAGACTTTGATAGAATGGTCTGAGGGCGTCATGTTGCGTTTGCAGAGCCCCTGATGTGCCTAAACAGTAGAAACCCCCAATTCGAACTCCATCCCTGACCCCAGCACACCACTAAACCTAACCCCAACCCTAACCACAACCCTACCCCAACACACCTCTAACCCTAATCCCAACCCTAACCATAACCCTAACCACAGACCTTGCCCCAACACACCCCTAACCCTAATCCCAACCCTATCCCTAATCCCAACCCTAACTGTAGCCCCAACCCTAACCCTAACTTTAGCCCCAACACTAACCCTAACTTTAGCCCCAACCCTAGCCCTAACTTTAGCTCCAACCCTAACTTTAGCCCCAACCCTAACCCTAACTTTATCCCAACTCACTTTAGCCCAATTCTAACCCTAATGGGAAAATGGAAATAAATCCATTTTTTCATTTTATTATTTTTCCCTAACTAAGGGTTGATAAAGGGGGGGTTTGATTTACTATTTTTTAACTTTGATCACTGTGATAGGGTCTATCACAGTGACCAAAATGAACCAATAGGAAGCAGTAGGGCCCAGGGACACTGGGAGGTACCGAGGGGGGGATCGGGGACCCTATTTCTCTGTCCTCTGATGTGCGATCTCATCAGAGGAGAGAGAAATTAAATGGCAAATCAGACCAGGACTGGGGAAATCCTAGAAAAAAATGAATATACATGTTATAATTAGTGTGAGAAGATAACTTTAAAAGAATTTATAACACTTTTTCTGTTCAGAGAATTACCAAGTTTCAAGGGTTAACCACTTGTTCATTTAATGCCTCTCTGTGTCGTAACACATTGGTTCCCATTACACAGGTACTGCCCCACACTTGTCTGTTTAAAGGGGTAAATATAAGTCAGAAAGGAGATAATGAAGAGAATGACAAAAAAGGGACAATAAATGGAAAATGGCCAGTGAATTCAATGTCTCCTAAGTGCCCGTTGGAACAGTTAGTATCATTCTGTGCGGTGCCCACTGGATGCCCATTTCCAATTTATTGCTCCTATAGTGCCCAAATGGCACAGAAAAGCACTAAGAAATGAACAAGTGACAAGTGGACACTAAGGAGGCCATTTATTTCTGATCTCTGCCCGGGTGCCGCCATTTACCGTAATTTCCTAAGGCTCACAATGAGTGACTTAGGTTTGGTATTCGTTCCCCCTCTCGACCCCACTGCCAGAAAAGGGGAAGGCTCCTAACTCCTGACTGCCGATACTGTCCGCCCCCCTACTGGAGCTATGCAGAACTAAGCACCACCTACTGAAGCTGTGCAGAGCTGAGTGCCACCTACTGGAACTGTGCAGAACTGAACGCCACCTACTGGAGCTGTGCAGAACTGAGCGCTACCTACTGGAGCTGTGCAGAACTGTGTGCACTCCAGTAAAATTCTAAATTAATCTGTAAAATCTCCCTTGTTCATGGATGGTGGATTTATCTTCAGTAGGGTGGGTTAATTAGTTCAATCACAGTATATTTCTTACCAGGTTTTTCCAAAATTGCAGTAAAAACACTGCATTTTTGCATTGATTTTGTCAAACTATTGCAAAAAATGAACCATGATTGCAATGTGTGGACCGCTTTAACCCTCACTTATAAAGGGTTATGTTATGTGTTCAGTAGAGAGGAAGAGGAAGGAGAAGATGACTCCAATAATAAAGTGACAGAGACAAAAGAGGAGAACATCGGACGGTAAGTAGAAAGATAGTGACATACAGTATATTATGGGATGTATGACTGTACATGTTTAATAGTAACTGATGAATGACTTGTTATGGTACAGACTGAAGAAGGTTCAGACTGGGCTCCATAGGAGATCACTCATGGCAGACACGGAGGCCTCCAGTAGTCCCCTAGCTGCAGTGTCAACCAATCAGCACCCTACGATCGCTTTGCGAGGGGCCGATGGCAGTCACTGTTGTAAAGCCCCTTTTTAATACTGCTGTCATACTTCACAGCAGCATTTAAAGGTTAATCTAATGCGATTACGGCTATCTCCAATTGTACTGTTGGGTGCCAGCCAGAGGCGTAGCTAGGGTTTTGGTTCTGGGGGGGTGAAACTTCTGAGTGGGCCCCTAACCAGGTAACATTGATTACAACTCGGTGACGCACCCTAATAGTGGATGTAGGAGATGACTGCACTATTACTGAAAATAATCTCTGTATAAAGACCAACATGGATATTACCGCCATATGGTCAGTGGTAAATACCAGTCCTACAGAACATATAAGAGATCACAGCACAGTTACAGATAATGACTTACCGCTGACATTCTTTCTGATGGAATAGTTCACTTTTCCCGTCTTTTCCATCTACTCCAGACCAACATGACAACTTCTCCACCCAGGACTCGGCTGCAGAGATTACAAGAAAGACACATTTCACGTCTCATATTTTCAGCACTGCCACCATCTAATCCCAACCTATCACAACCTCCTCATTCTGCTGATACCCAATACTGAGCCACTGCTGCCATATGTGTCCCTATTACTGCACTTGCTGGGTGATTCTGTGTGACCTCTAAATTCTAAAGCAGCTGTCTAGGATACAGTAATGTCGGGAGCAAGTGCCCTAGAAAACAGTGCCCACATTTTGTCTCCTAGAATGTAATATTGCCCTGTGTGCCCCTTTGAGTCACAGTAACCCGAGTTCCCCTATAAGTGCCCACTTTACATTTAATAATGTCCCGTGTCTCCCCCCGTGTACAGCTACCCAATACACATTATGGTGCTCTCTTATACACAGTATAATGCCCCCTCACTGTATGATGGCCCCGTCACTATATGTAATGTATGTGATACAGTTCATATAGCGTCTTGTGCTTGGGTGCGATGAAAATACTTGAGACACAGGTTGAAAAAGAAAGTCTTGTATTGCTTCATACAAATTGGCAAAAATAAACATACAGGTTGCAAACACAGAAGCAGGAGACACAGCAGGCCAAAGTAATCTAAGTTCATCAATAACTCTCCACAACAGATTCAGATCTTCTTCTATGTTACCGCAAGTCCATGCAACCGTGAGGCTTTCAAGAGCAGAGTTCAGAGTCCACAAGAGCTCCAGAGTTTCTCAGTAGAAATGGCTGGAGTACAAAGTCCAAGGCTTCAGGAGTCAGAACACAGGTTCACTGCAGGCCAGATTCTGAAGCACTGATTGCTCAGGTGTGGCTGCTTAAGAAGCAAACGGAGAGAATCAGGGCGGGAACATGCAAGCTGGAAAACTCCATTTTAACTGAGGGCAAGATAGCTGCAGCAAAACAGAAAGCAAAATGGCCGACGAACAAACTGAGTTTCAGAAACAGATATACAGAACCTTACATTACTCCCCCCTTAGGGGCAACCTCCGGATGACCTCAGACCAGGCTTGTGTGGGTACCTCTGATGAAACTGACGGAGCAAGCGAGGAGCATTAACGTTATTGACTGGTTCCCATGAGTTGTCCTCCACTGGGTAGCCCTGCCATTTGATCAAATATTGTAACTGATTTCTATACAACCTGGAATCTAAAATCCTTTCCACCACAAATTCTTCCTGACCATCGACTAGCACTGGGTCAGGGCAAGGAGAAGAACGTCCAGGAAACGTATTGGGTGTTGCAGCCTTCAGTAGGGATACATGAAAGACAGGGTGGATTCTCATAGTTCTGGGCAATTGAAGACGACAAGCAACGGCACTTATAATCTTACTGATTTTATAGGGTCCAATGTACTTATGTCCCAACTTAGATGATGGAATCCTTAACTTAAGATTTCTGGTTGACAGCCAGACCAGGTCTCCTACCTTAAAAACTGGTGCAGGTTTACGAAATTTATCTGCTGCCTTCTTGTACCTTTCCTGAGCCGATTCCAGATTCTCCTTTAGAAGATCCATATTCTTCTGTAAAGTCGTGACTCTTTCAGCCACTGCTGGCAAAGGCGTCTCTATGGGAAATCGTGGTAGAATATTAGGATGATAACCTAAATTAGAAAAAAAAGGAGACTGTTTAGTGGAGGCACTCTGAGAGTTGTTGTAAGAGAACTCAGCCAATGGAAGTAGATCCACCCAATCATCCTGTAGGTGACAGATAAAGCAGCGGAGATACTGCTCCAGGGTTTGATTGGTTCGTTCGGTTTGTCCATTAGTCTGGGGATGAAAAGCAGAAGAAAGGTTTACTTTAATATCCAATGCTGCACAGAAATTTTGCCAAAACCTAGAAGTGAATTGCACCCCTCGATCCGAAATAACCTCATCCGGTACTCCATGTAAACGAAACACATCTTTAATCATCAAATCTGATGTCTGTTTTGCAGTGGGTAAGCCGACACAAGGGATAAAATGAGCTGCCTTTGTTAAACGATCAACCACCACTAGAATAGTGTTCTTCCCTTGAGAAGTTGGTAATTCGACAATGAAGTCCATAGAAATGGATCCCCACGGGCGGGACGGGGTGGGAAGAGGCTGTAACAGACCAGTTGGTGAAGAGCGAGGTGTTTTGCATCTTGCACAAACCTCACATGAAGTGACATAATCCAAAACATCCTTCCTACAAGTGGGCCACCAAAAGAAACGAGAAAGAAATTCCTGTGTCTTTAGAATTCCTCTATGCCCGGCTATTTTGGAATCATGAATGAGTTGCAATACTCTCAATCTGACTGTTTCAGGTATATACAGACGTTGTCCCAGAATCCACACACCATTCTTAAAGACAAGACTTACGTCCCTTGGGGGTTGAGCCAAAAAAGAATCCGCATGGTATGCTTCCTTGATGTCTTTAATTAGGTCTTGATGATGAATCACTCCTAGGAATCTAGAGTCAGGAAGAATAGTCTTAGGAGGAGTAATTGGACGTGTCTCTGCTGAGTAAATCCTAGAGAGTGCATCAGCCTTTCCATTACGCGATCCTGGTCTATAAGAAATAATAAAATTAAATTGATTTAAGAAAAGATTCCAGCGAGCCTGGCGAGGAGTCAGGCACTTAGCCGACCTGATAAACTCAAGATTACGATGATCTGTCAGAACGACTATTTGCTGTGCAGCTCCTTGCAGAAGGTGTCTCCATTCTTTGAAGGCGGCAATAATGGCCAACAACTCTCTATTGCCCACATCGTAGTTCTTCTCAGCCGAAGACAACTGCTGGGAAAAGAAGGCACAGGGATGCAAGACATTCTTCTCACCTGTTCTCTGAGAGAGTATGGCTCCCACGGCACAGTCTGAAGCATCCACCTCTATTATGAAGGCAAGCTCTGGGTTGGGATGTACTAGAATAGGTGCAGTGGTAAATTTATCTTTTAGACGGGAAAATGCTTCCTGGGCTTGGGGAGTCCAGGAGAACTTAGACTCTTTCCGGGTAAGTTGGGTGATAGGTGACACTACCTCAGAGAAATTTCTAATGAAACGTCTATAGAAGTTTGCAAACCCGATGAAGCGCTGTACCTCCTTCACATTTCTAGGACTTGGCCAATCATTGATGGCTTGGTTTTACTTCCATCCATACTAATTCCTTGTGTAGACAGTACATACCCCAGAAATTGAATTTCGGTCTTATGGAATTCACACTTTTCAAGCTTGATGTAAAGATGATTTTGTCTTAGACGTTCCAAGACCATTCTCACATGTCCATGATGTTCCTCTGTGGAGTTAGAAAAAATTAAAATATCATCCAAATAAATTACCACGAATGTATCTAGGAGATCCCTGAAGATGTCATTCACCAAGTGTTGGAAAGTGGCTGGGGCGGTACTCAGACCAAAAGGCATAACCAGATATTCAAAGTGTCCATAGCGTGACCTGAATGCAGTCTTCCATTCATCCCCAGGTCTAATACGGACTAAGTTATAGGCCCCACGAAGATCTAGTTTAGAAAAAATTTTAGCATGTCGCACTCTCTCCAATAACTCAGGGATTAAAGGCAATGGATAACGGTTTCTAATAGTAACCTTATTAAGTTCCCTATAGTCTACGCATGGTCTCAGGGATCCATCTTTCTTCTTTACAAAGAATATGGGTGCCCCTGCAGGAGATGAAGAGGGGCGTATGAAGCCCTTGGCTAGATTTTCGTCTATGTACTCTTTTAAAGCCTTCAGCTCGGGCCCCGCCAGGGGGTAGATCTTACCAAAAGGTATCTCTGCTCCAGGCAATAATTCAATTGGACAATCATATGGACGGTGAGGAGGAAGCTGGTCAGCGTTCTTCTTGTCACATAAATCCACATAGTCCTGGTATACAGCTGGTAATTCAGGGACTGACATGGTTCCTTTAGGAACAGAGCAAGCTGAAATTTTTTGACTCATCTGTTTCTCTGGGAAGTGTAATTCCTTGGTCTCCCAGTTAATGGTAGGATTCTGAGCCTGTAGCCATGGTAGCCCTAGAATAATGGGAAAGTGAGGAGAAGAGATAAGCATAAAGGACAGTTTCTCTTGATGATCTTTACCCATAAGAACCTTTAAAGGCTCTGTTTCCTGATCCACTGGTCCAGAGGTCAGCAGGGAGCCATCCACAGTTTCCATCTGTACGGGAGCAGCCTTCTTCACTGAACGTATTCCCTGTTTTAGAGCAAAGGAGACATCCATAAAATTTCCACTTGCACCTGAGTCGATCATGGCAGAGCTAGACACCCAGGCTGAGTCAACCCAGAGTTTGATGGAAAGAAAACAGTGAGAATTGTTTTTCTTACAACTCAGCTGGGACACCGCTGAGGAAACTTGAAAGATGGCAGCATTTACACAGTCAACGTCCTCAGAGGTAAC
The DNA here is from genome assembly GCA_033576555.1 of Oophaga sylvatica. NCBI lineage: Eukaryota > Metazoa > Chordata > Amphibia > Anura > Dendrobatidae > Oophaga > Oophaga sylvatica. The sequence continues at coordinate 154,691,636 of JARQOD010000003.1, forward strand.
GGAGTTTAAGTCCGAGAAATCAAGATCTGTTGCGGCAGCTATCTCTGGAGCCTGAGGCTCGGACCTGACAGATCCCCTCTCGCAACACTCACAATGAATGAGTGCTGCAGTAGTCTTGCGAGAACGGCTGGGACAGTTAATAATAAAGTGCCCTGACTTACCACAGTAAAAACATAGATTCTCCTTAAAACGATGTTCCTTGCGTGCATCACTAACCCGTCGTAGTAAAGAGTCTACCTGCATGGGTTCAGGTTCAGGTTCCCGTGTAATCCTATTCAAAGGTTCCTTAGCTGGAGAGGAAGGCAGGAAAAGGTTAGTACGATTGCTCTCGAACCATCTCTCTTGCCTGCGTTCAGTTAAACGAGTATCAATACGGATGCAGTAGTTAATAAAGTCACCTAACGCAGTGGGAGGGTCGGCACGAGCAAGTTCATCCTTAATTAGTGGGATAACCCCTTTCGAAAAATAGATTTTTTGGCGGAATTGTCCCAGGTGGTATCAAGGGCCCATCTCCTGAAATCCAAGGCATATTCAGCTACTGAGTGCTTACCTTGGCGCAAAGCTAACATGGCTGCTTCAGCTGTTGCACCTCGATTGGGGTCATCAAACACCTGCCCCATGGCTGAAATAAAGTCATCAAGGTGATTCAAACAATCATCCTCAGTCTCAATCAGAGGGTTTGCCCATATCAAAGCCTTGTTGGTAAGCAACATAATTATAGTAAGCACCTTAGATCGTTCAGTAGGAAATTGTGAAGCATGTGCAGAAAAAAAAAGATTACATTGATTAACAAATCCCCTGAATTTTTCACGTTCACCACCAAAACGAAAAGGGGGCAACTTGGGAATCCCAGAACTCGGGGCCATGGCAGGAGCCTGGACTTGCCCCTCCAGAACCTCAATCCTGGCTCGCAAATCCTGAGTAGTCTGTCCAACCACTTGCAAATTGTGATTATTTAGGTCCTGAAGATTTGTAAGACGGGTCTTTATATTCTGCAAATCTGCAAGGATATTATCAGTCACTCCACAAAGTTCCTTTATGCGGGCCTCCATTTTCCAGATCTTTTAAGACAGGATACTGGAAGAAGAGGAGAGAGAAAAAAAAAACAATAGTGTTCACCTGTGGCAACACTGAAGAAAGAAAAAACTTTAAGGGAACTGCTCACCTGGAATGGTTGTGAGAAGTCACAACCACTATCATCACAGAAAGCTTTCAACCAGACATCTGATATCCAGAGTTTCAGCAGACAAAAGAGAAGAGGAAAAAAAAAAAACAATAGTGTTTACCTGTGATAACTCTGCAGAAAAAAAACTTAAGGGAATTGCTCACCTGGAATGGTTGTGAGAAGTCACAACCACTGTTATCACAGAAAGTACAACCGGACATCCGATATCCACAGTACAGCAGACAAGCCTTTCCAGACCCAGCAGACACTAACGTTTGGCTTCAGAATCTTGTAATGTATGTGATACAGTTCATATAGCGTCTTGTGCTTGGGTGCGATGAAAATACTTGAGACACAGGTTGAAAAAGAAAGTCTTGTATTGCTTCATACAAATTGGCAAAAATAAACATACAGGTTGCAAACACAGAAGCAGGAGACACAGCAGGCCAAAGTAATCTAAGTTCATCAATAACTCTCCACAACAGATTCAGATCTTCTTCTATGTTACCGCAAGTCCATGCAACCGTGAGGCTTTCAAGAGCAGAGTTCAGAGTCCACAAGAGCTCCAGAGTTTCTCAGTAGAAATGGCTGGAGTACAAAGTCCAAGGCTTCAGGAGTCAGAACACAGGTTCACTGCAGGCCAGATTCTGAAGCACTGATTGCTCAGGTGTGGCTGCTTAAGAAGCAAACGGAGAGAATCAGGGCGGGAACATGCAAGCTGGAAAACTCCATTTTAACTGAGGGCAAGATAGCTGCAGCAAAACAGAAAGCAAAATGGCCGACGAACAAACTGAGTTTCAGAAACAGATATACAGAACCTTACACTATAATCCCCACACTGTATGATGGCCCCGTCACTATAATCCCCACACTGTATGATGGCCCCTATCACTATAATCCCCACACTGTATGATGGCCCCTATCACTATAATCCCCACACTGTATGATGGCCCCTATCACTATAATCCCCACACTGTATGATGGCCCCCTTGATAGTCTCCATATAGTATAATGCACTCTCCATAGGCAGACTCTATAGAATAATGCAGCCCCCCATAGACAGACTGTAATATAATGCACCCCCAGGCAGATTCTAATGTAATGCAGCCCCCCATAGGCAGACGCTAATGTAATGCAGCCCCCATAGGCAGATGCTAATATAATTCAGCCCCCCAGGCAGACTCTAATATAATGCAGCCCCCCCAGGCAGACTCTAATATAATGCAGCCCCCCCATAGGCAGACGCTAATATAATGCACCCCCCATAGGCAGACGCTAATACCCCCTCAGACCTCTATATTTTGATGCACCTCCATAAAAAAAAATTAATCCAATACTCACCTCTCTTCCTCCCGGCTCCTGCACTTCTCCCGCCCATCTCCTGACAGCGGGCACCGGGTAGTGACGTCATCAGGCCCGCTGTCAGTGTCTGCTGGCATCGGGCCCACCCCGTCTGCTCAGGGGCCCCATAGCGGCCGGACGGCAGTGCAGGGAGATCAATTCTCCCTGCTCTGGCGCCAAATGTAACTGTATGGAGGCGCTGTGCACGCCGATACAGTTTCAATAGCGTAGCTCTGGGTGGGCCCCCTCAGAGCGCTGGGCCCGGGGCGATGGCCCCCTCTGCCCACCCCCGGTAGCTACGCTACTGGTGCCAGCTATATAACAGAGCCATCATCGGCAGTGCGTGTAGCAGACTCTACTCTTGAGCCCGCTCCATACACAGCGTGCGCCCTCAATAAAGGGTTAATTGTGATTCTTCATTCAGCATATCCTACACCAGTCTCTATATAACCCTGTGTTATCTGGATGTCAAACTAGATTATATATGATTTACATGACTTATTTTATGTGTCCAATAGTGAGAAAAATGAGATTGAGGAGCAACAGGAGGAAAGAACTTTGGAGAGTGAGGAGGACCAGGAGAAAACAAGTTGGGAGAGTGAGGTTTGGAGTATGAGTGGGTAAGTGGAGAGTGTGAAACTAAATATATAATGGGTGATATATACATACACTATAGAACGTTATATACTTATAGTTATGGCACTTTCAGTCACTTGGTATAAAACATGGCTGCATATACAGAATGTTAACTGATGGAGGAGTCAAAAATAAAGACCAGTGAGGTCAGATCCTTTCTCCATGAGCATTTCAGTACCGTCTACAAAGTTGTTCTACATTTCTATCCCTCCGTTCTATAAAATTTCTTGCAGGCTTGTGACATGCTTTTTTTTTTTTTTAATTCCTTTTTGCTGACGTTTTGTTTGAAAATACAAGTGCATATGGGATACTCAAATGTAACATCATCAGGGGGCTGAAGCCGTGGTCCCTGACCAGGCCTCTGCACTATTCCAGAAATAAAGCATCAGCCGTGACCTTCATGTCAGGGGCCGGGCTATTCCCTGCGCAATGTGCACTGTGCTCTGTGTTCAAACACTGCGCTTTCTCGCCAGATCAGTAGTAATAAGCCAGCAACAGATCAGAGCGCACTGTTATTTCACCTTGTAAGATGAATACCTGGCTTGCAGAGACAAGCACCAGCCCCCACAAGTTATGCCTTTGGAATGCTGGGAAATTGTCTTACAATGTGCAGTGACAGTGCGCTCTGCTCTTTTACCAGAGAGAACGCGCTGCTTTGTGCACATCACAGCAGATAACTTTATTTGTTGACTTCCTAAGTATCAGTTCTTCTAATCAGAACTTTATTTTTTTCATTTCAGGTGCTTTGGATCCAGCGAAACTATCACATCGTTTAATGAAGAGTCACTGATGTAAGTAACTGGTGTAATCATGGTCCACGACTTTCAATGTTTGTAGTCCTCAGTTACTTTTCACTATGAGACAAACTTGCAATCAGAGGTGTAACTTGAACTTCTTGGACCCAATGCAAAATATGTAACAGGGCCCCTCAACTACCATAACCATCTGTAACAGTGATGAACATGTATGGTCCCGATGCAACCGCTCGCTCTACGCTCCCTATAGCTATATGGAAATGTCCATCTTGGAGACCAGAAAACTATTCTTTTCCTAATTAATCTATATAGTTATGCCCCTGAATGCCATCATATGTCATTACATTTACCAGCGAGACACACTGCATAGATGATATCTTCTGTATGTTTCCTAAGTATCACACGGTTTTTAACAAAACTTACATTTTTATAATGAATGAAAAAATAGCGGCACACCAAAATAAAAATAAAAAACTTTATTAAGGCAAGTAAGCAATGATTAAAACATGTGAAAACCTGACGCGTTTCAGGTGCAAAAACGCACCCTTACTCACCCTATGAGTAAAGGTGCGCTTTTGCATCTGAAACGCGTCAGGTTTTCACATGTTTTAATCATGGCTTACTTGCATTAATAAAGTTTTTTATTTTTATTTTGGTGTGCCACTAATTTTTTATTCATGGTAACATGCTGTGCTTTTCAGCAAGTTGTGCACCCACCTGTTTTTTTCTAATTTGGCTCATCCCATTTGGCTTGAATTGAGGATTTCATTGACGCTCCCACACCTCTCTCTCTCCTGCATTACATTTTTATAGGCCAGTAACTCAAATAAGAACAGCCTGGGCGAGCACGGAAGACATCAAGTAAGTGATTAGAACTTTCATTGCTGCATTTTTGCATTGATTTGAAAAACCATTGCATAAAATGAACCATGATTGCAATGTGTGGACCGCTTTAACCCTCACTTATAAAGGGTTATGTTATGTGTTCAGCAGAGAGGAAGAGGAAGGAGAAGATGACTCCAATAATAAAGTGACAGAGACAAAAGAGGAGAACATCGGACTGTAAGTAGAGAGATAGTGACATACAGTATATTATGGGATGTATACGACTGTAGATGTTTAATAGTAACTGATGAATGACTTGTTATGGTACAGACTGATAAAGGTTCAGGCTGGGCTCCATAGGAGATCACTCATGGCAGACACGGAGGCCTCCAGTAGTCCCCTAGCTGCAGTGTCAACCAATCAGCAACCTACGATCGCTTTGCGAGGGGCCGATGGCAGTCACTGTTGTAAAGTCCCTTTTTAATACTGCTGTCATACTTCACAGCAGCATTTAAAGGTTAATCTAATGCGATTACGGCTCTCTCCAATTGTACTGTTGGGTGCCAGCCAGAGGCGTAGCTAGGGTTTTGGTTCTGGGGGGGTGAAACTTCTGAGTGGGTCCCTAACCAGGTAACATTGATTACAACTCGGTAACGCACCAATAGTGGATGTAGGAGATGACTGCACTATTACTGAAAATAATCTCTATATAAAGACCAACATGGATATTACCGCCATATGGTCAGCCTTAAATATCAGTCCTACAAAGTATAAGTGATTACTGCACAGTTATAGATGGCGACTAACCGCTGACGTTCTTTCTGATGGAATCGTTCACTTTTCCCGTCTTTTCCATCTGGCCCAGACCGACATGACAATTTCTCCACCAGGACTCGGCTGCAGAGATTACAAAAAAGACACATTTCACGTCTCATATTTTCAGCACTGCCACCATCTAATCCCAACCTGCACAAACTCCTCATCCTGCTGATACCCCAATACTGAGGCACTGCTGCCATATGTGTCCCTATTACTGCACCTATTGTGTGGTTCTGTGCCCTCTAAATTCTAATTCACCCCACTATAATATAGTAATGCTGGGTGCAAGTGCCCTAGAAAACAGTGCCCACATTTTGGAATGTAATATTGCCCTGTGTGCCCCTTTGAGTCACAGTAACCTGAGGTCCCCTATAACAATAAGTGCCCACTTTACATTTAATAATGTCCCATGTTTCCCCCCTGTACAGCTCCCCTATATACATTATGATGCTCTCTTATACACAGTATAATGCCCTCTCACTGTATGATGGCCCCGTCACTATAATCCCCACACTGTATGATGGCCCTGTCACTATAATCCCCACGCTGTATGATGGCCCCTATCACTATAATCCCCACACTGTATGATGGCCCCTATCACTATAATCCCCACACTGTATGATGGCCCCTATCACTATAATCCACACACTGTATGATGGCCCCTATCACTATAATCCCCACACTGTATGATGGCCCCTATCACTATAATCCCCACATTGTCTGATGGCCCCGTCACTATAATCCACACTGTATGATGGCCCCTATCACTATAATCCCCACACTGTATGATGGCCCCATCACTATAATCCCCACACTGTATGATGGCCCCTATCACTATAATCCCCACACTGTATGATGGCCCCTATCACTATAATCCACAAACTGTATGATGGCCCCCTAGATAGCCTCCATATAGTATAATGCACTCCCCATAGGCAGACTCTATAGTATAATGCAGCCCCCATAGGCAGACTGTAATATAATGCACCCTCAGACAGACTCTAATATAATGCAGCCCCCATCGGCAGACGCTAATATAATGCAGCCCCCCAGGCAGACTCTAATATAATGCAGTCCCTCAGGCAGACTCTAATATAATGGAAGAAATAAAGGTTGTTGTTCCAGCTCCTTAAAATGTAATCCTTTATTGAAAAATGATTAAACCATAGTGTTTCAGGCAAAAATCCACATAATATAGTGGAATTGCACAGAGCACTGACAGTATAGCTACGCGTTTCGATCTTAGCGATCTTTTTCACAGCTGAGAAAAAATCAATATATATTATAGAATTAGTGTGAGAAGATAACTTTAAAAGAACACTTTTTCTGTTCAAAGAATTATCAAGTTTTAAGGGTTAATTCATTGTTCATTTAATGCCTCTCTGTGCTGTAACGCATTGGTTCCCAGTACACAAGTACTGCCCCACACCCTGCACTTGTCTGTCTAAAGGTGTAAATATATGTCAGTGTGTCGACCCGCCACCACAATTGTGGGTTACCAGGGCAATGGGGTACTCAGAGCCGAGCCCATGGAAGTCTATGGGGATTGTCACAGGTAGCGGTGGCTCGGTCTGTGGCCCTGGCGGTCTGGCGTATGTTGGGGGAATATTTACAGGGGATAGATTTATATACAGTTCGTGACGCCACCTGTAGTCTTCTGGTAATTTATACCAGCGCTGCTGTAGATCTCTGAGGGGATGGTGAGGCAGCTAGATGTCAGGTCCCCTACAGGTGGGACTGGTCCCTCAAGTCTATGAAGTTAGTGAAGTCGGGTGCAGATAAATAACACAGTCTCACACGGTCAGCGTCTTTCCATACCTTTACTTGTAAGATGTTCAGGCAGGTCCCAGGGAGGCTGATCCAAGGAGAATGTATTTTGAGATAGCAGCTGGACAAGTTAGGGGCCTCCTTTACTTTCAACACAATGAGTACAACCAGCCTGAAGCGTAGTTCCCTCTATAACTCCAGCTATTCCATAGCTGTACCGCCCAGTCAGTTTTGTGGTAGGAGCCTTCCTGTGAGAGAGCTGAATTCCTATCTTGTCCTGCAGAGACTCAAGGTCCTCACTCCCCCTGACCCCAGTTACGTACTGACTATTTGGGGCTGTTTGCCGCGACCTAGGGTCCGGTAAATCTCTGGTTTTCTTACCACTATGCTTGAAGCTAATAGTGATCCTTCGGTCCCCAGTGACCGGTTACAATGTGCAGGACTTCTTCAATCCAAAAGCACTTTTCAAATAATCCTTTCCACTGTGCCTTTCGCCTTGTCCTCGCTGGTAGCATAAACACTCACACTTGCAAAAAGTCATATAGTCACTCCCTTCTTCTCTTCCTTCAGAGTTAGTTGACAGATTCTCAGTTATCCACTAGGCAGGAGCACGTCTCTGAACCTTTCACTGTCCTTGAGACAGGAGACTGAAGTATATCTGTACTAAGCTCTTCTTTCTTTATCAGTGTCTTCAAGTGAGGTACAGCTCTGACCAGGCTGAGGTGACTTATATCTCGCCCTTACTGGCCTCCACTTGCTGAACTGCTGGTAGAACCAGGCTGGACTGCTTCCTCCTCCAGGTCCCAGCTAGACTCCACACGTCTGCTCTGTCCGAAGACAGGAAACTGACTCCTCTAATCACTCAACCAATACACCCTGACCACTCCCTCACAAGTGACTACACTACCCTAAGGGTGTGTCTAGTGTATGTTGAGTGAATGGGTATTGAGCATTAAACTGCTATCTCTCCAAACATTCTCCAGGGTACTGCGTGTGCCTAACACCAGGGCTACACATTCCCCCATGGTAAAAGACAGCACTCCCGGGCTGTAAAATACAAAGAGACAGTTTTGTTTATGCATGAAAACATCAACATTAAACATTAATTCGTCCCATCCGGGAGGTGAGGGTGTCTTGAACGTTGCAAACAACACATTAATATAGAAAAATACAAAAGTATTAAGGCATCAAAACATTCAATAAATACACAGTATTCTTGTGAAGGACCCGCACCAAACCTTCAACGTAGGTCCTGGGTGGGCTGCAGGACATCCAAATGCAGACCTCACTCAGTGCCACACCACACGGGTTTTTGTATTCAGAGGTAGTTGTGCTGGTTTTATGTAAAACCAAGATAAAGCACCGAAGCGCAACTATATACAAATAAGTTCTGGGCTGGCACAGTCCTCAGCCTCTGAGTCCATTGTAAAACGAAGACATATTATATCACATTATAATAATAATAAAGTGCAAAACTTTTTCTCTGTTTACCCAGCCGGGCATTCTACTGTTAGCAATATATAGATATATTATTTACTCGTTTAACTTGTGCAAAAATTGGCAAACATTCTTAAACTTTTTACAACTTTACTTATGGTAGACCCCTATCTGGATCTCACCGGTTTTTCTTTTACTATTCATTTATTTCAAATACATTTTCCACCCCGGGGGCTGGAACAATGCAATGGGCCCTAGATCCCAGGACTAACAAGTCGTGACCTGCTATTGGGGTCTGAGTTGCCACAGTTCTTGTGCGAACCTCTAGGGGCGCAACGGGTTCTTTCTCCTTGCGAGACACCGATTGCGTTTCAATCTGAGTCACAGTTAACGATATGGATCGTGTCATGGATTGCGACGGAAACTGGGTCGCATGTTGCGGTGTAGATGTTGCTTTCATTTGCGATGAGCCTGCAGGGGGCGATGCTGGGGCACGGCCGGATACTGCTTGAGCTAGAGACGGGGACGCTGCGGTAGTGGTGACGTTACCAGCGTCGGGGACGGGGTCACGGACGATGGTGACGTTAAGGGCATACCATCCCTTCATTCCCCAGTGCCGTGTGTACGTGACAATGTCTCCATTAACTAAGTCCCTCCCGGGATGGCCTTGCGGTAGGTGGGATTCTACGTCCCTGCGACTAACAAAGACCCTGGGTAGAGGCCCGGTTCACGGATGAAGCCCCAGCCCTTCCGGAGCTGGAACTCAGTCACACACCCCTGCCGCCGCGGTTCCCTCAGGGTACCTTTCTCTCTCCGGACACTCTCCTTGTCCGCGATCAGCTCTGCATGTTGCCGCTGACGATTCCGCTGAGCTTCCCGCTCTTCCTCCTGCTGGCGTTGCTGCTTCTCCTCACGACGCTGCCACTCATATTCCCACTGGGCGGTGTAGGCGACGTCATCCAGGCGCGCCATCTCGTCCCAGTCGACGTCTGGTAACGACGGACAGGACCCCTCCGGTGTCCCTACCGGGGTTCGATCATCTGCTGCGGCCTCCTGGCCGGGCGGGAGTTCCGGAACTGGCGGTACCTCCTCAACCTCCTTCGCCTCCACCGCTTCACCGGTGGGATCAGGATTGGTACTTTCGGGGGCAGCCTCCGGTTGCTCCTTTGCCTTTGGCAGCAGAAGTTTTGGTAACTCCAGACGTAGGGGATCTTCGAAGGGAGAGATCACCGCGTCCCACAGCCTCCGCTGCTCCAGGGTACGCCGGCGTCTCTCGATCTCTTCAAATCCAGGTTGGTGCTGGACCATCTTCTTCAGGCGTGCATTTTCTTCCTTAACCTCCAGCAATGCTTGCTGCAGGTGCAGGACCACGGATGACTCCGGTGCGGGTGGCAGCTTGGCTGGGGCACGGGGCCTGCCTTCCTCCGCTTCCCTGCTCGGCTGCACACGTCCTGCTTCCATGATGTTCCAGAAGATTCTCTCTTCTTCCTCCAGAGACGTCCGGTCTCTTCCGTGGAGGCGGGGTTTGCGTCTCCTCCTCCTCGCAGGGAAGGTGAAGAGGAGGCGGACCTCCTTTGCTGTAGGGCAGGATCGCATATTGTAATAGCACTTTGAGAGGGCAGGCATTTTCTTCGCGCCACAGGGGGGTACACGCCCACGAAGGTACGCCCACCTTCTTCTCCAGCGCCTGAGGGCGCGAATATGGCGACAAAGATGGCGATTTTTGGCGCCAAAAGTGCAAACAGTCCTTTTCACAAAAACAATTCCATAGGCACACAGGGCTCGCAATTTTGCGAGTTTCGCATCCTGTTCGTGACGCCAAAGTTTTGTGTCGACCCGCCACCACAATTGTGGGTTACCAGGGCAATGGGGTACTCAGAGCCGAGCCCATGGAAGTCTATGGGGATTGTCACAGGTAGCGGTGGCTCGGTCTGTGGCCCTGGCGGTCTGGCGTATGTTGGGGGAATATTTACAGGGGATAGATTTATATACAGTTCGTGACGCCACCTGTAGTCTTCTGGTAATTTATACCAGCGCTGCTGTAGATCTCTGAGGGGATGGTGAGGCAGCTAGATGTCAGGTCCCCTACAGGTGGGACTGGTCCCTCAAAGTCTATGAAGTTAGTGAAGTCGGGTGCAGATAAATAACACAGTCTCACACGGTCAGCGTCTTTCCATACCTTTACTTGTAAGATGTTCAGGCAGGTCCCAGGGAGGCTGATCCAAGGAGAATGTATTTTGAGATAGCAGCTGGACAAGTTAGGGGCCTCCTTTACTTTCAACACAATGAGTACAACCAGCCTGAAGCGTAGTTCCCTCTATAACTCCAGCTATTCCATAGCTGTACCGCCCAGTCAGTTTTGTGGTAGGAGCCTTCCTGTGAGAGAGCTGAATTCCTATCTTGTCCTGCAGAGACTCAAGGTCCTCACTCCCCCTGACCCCAGTTACGTACTGACTATTTGGGGCTGTTTGCCGCGACCTAGGGTCCGGTAAATCTCTGGTTTTCTTACCACTATGCTTGAAGCTAATAGTGATCCTTCGGTCCCCAGTGACCGGTTACAATGTGCAGGACTTCTTCAATCCAAAAGCACTTTTCAAATAATCCTTTCCACTGTGCCTTTCGCCTTGTCCTCGCTGGTAGCATAAACACTCACACTTGCAAAAAGTCATATAGTCACTCCCTTCTTCTCTTCCTTCAGAGTTAGTTGACAGATTCTCAGTTATCCACTAGGCAGGAGCACGTCTCTGAACCTTTCACTGTCCTTGAGACAGGAGACTGAAGTATATCTGTACTAAGCTCTTCTTTCTTTATCAGTGTCTTCAAGTGAGGTACAGCTCTGACCAGGCTGAGGTGACTTATATCTCGCCCTTACTGGCCTCCACTTGCTGAACTGCTGGTAGAACCAGGCTGGACTGCTTCCTCCCTCCAGGTCCCAGCTAGACTCCACACGTCTGCTCTGTCCGAAGACAGGAAACTGACTCCTCTAATCACTCAACCAATACACCCTGACCACTCCCTCACAAGTGACTACACTACCCTAAGGGTGTGTCTAGTGTATGTTGAGTGAATGGGTATTGAGCATTAAACTGCTATCTCTCCAAACATTCTCCAGGGTACTGCGTGTGCCTAACACCAGGGCTACACATCAGAAAGAAGGTAATGAAGAGAATGTGAGAAAAGGGACAATAAATGCACAGTTATTGCACTTTCAGGCACTTGGCATAAAACTTGACTTATTTTATGTGTCCAATAGTGAGGAAGATGAGAATGAGGAGGAAGCAAGTTGGGAGAGTGAGGTTTGGAGTGTGAGTAGGTAAGTGGAGAGTGTGAGACTAAATATATAAAGGGTGATATATACATACACTATAGAACATTATATACTTATAGTTATGGCGATTTCAGTCACTTGGTATAAAACATGGCTGCAGATAAATAATTATAACTAATGGAGGAGTAAAAAATGAAAGACCAGTGAGGTTAGATCCTTTCTCCATGAGCATTTCTGTACCGTCTATAGAGTTGTTCTCCATTTCTATCCCACCGTTCTATAAGAGGAATGTGACAACAGGGAGGGACCTAGAGCTAATTAGGACCTGTCAGGTAACACCAGCTTCCTGCAATGATCAGTGTCCAGCAGAAGAGAGAGACTTGTGCAGCTCTCTTCCTACACATGTCTCTCCTCCTCCTCTCAGGCCAACTTGCTTTCCTTTTTGCAGTCCATATGGCTGACACGGCTGTAGTTCTGCCCCTGTAAAAAGGATAATGAATGTCGCTTGTTGTGAATGGGGATAATGAGCAGAGGGTCACAGGAGCAAGAAACTATTTACAATTCGCGATTCGGTTTTCCGGGGATGGGACGTCTGCTCACAGTGTGCCGAACTCTGCATGGGGCTTTTTTTTTTTTGCTTTGTTTTCTGATTTCATTTATAAAAACGCTGCAAATAAAAAACGAGCCTATGTTATGTGTCCAGTAGAGAGGAAGAGGAGGAAGAAGTGGCCATAGATGATAAAACACCAGAGATGGTAGAGGAAGATGGCGGCAGAGACAACACTGGACTGTAAGTATAGACCGTGATGTGTCCAGATATCATGGATCGTATGCGATAGTAGAGGGTTTAATAGTAATTGGGGAATGGCTGGTTATACCTAACTAGTGACTGAGGAGGATATAAAACATGGCGGTACTTGTACCTGAGTATCAGAGGATGATTGGGGCTAATGATTTAGGGGTCCCGTACACCAGGGTTGTTGTAGTAGTGACTTTTCTGAGCCCCGGTCTTGTCTGAGCAGTGCTGCCGCTCCAACGTGGCCATGGGGCATTAAGGACATTTGAAATTATGGCCACAGTGACTGATAAAGATGAAGGTGGAGGCGCTGATAGGCGTTACAGGGAAATCTAGGCTTTTATTGTTATTATTCATTTTATTATTATTCATTTTTATAGTGCCATTTATTCCATGGTGCTTTACATGTGAGAGGGGGCGAATATAGACAAGTACAGTAAATATGAGCAATACAGGACACACATAAGTACAGAAGGAGAGAGGACCCTGCCCGCGAAGGCTCACAGTCTCCAGCCGGTATCATGAAATCTAAATGGCAGATGACCTGAGAGACTGATGAGCGTTGTGCCTTCATCTCCTACACTGATCAGTGTGGGGCAGGGAGAGGGAGACTCGCGTGTCTCTTACTGCACAGGTCTCTCTCTCCCTACCCGGCTTCTTTCCCCCTGCACCAGTCTCTATTATATGCGTGCCTCTTACTGCACAGATCTCTCTCTCTCTGCCTGGCTTCTTTCCCCCTGCACCAGTCTCTATTATATGCGTGCCTCTTACTGCACAGATCTCTCTCTCTCTGCCCGGCTTCTTTCCCCCTGCACCAGTCTCTATTATATGCGTGTCTCTTACTGCACAGGTCTCTCTCTCTCTGCCCGGCTTCTTTCCCCCTGCACCAGTCTCTATTATATGCGTGTCTCTTACTGCACAGGTCTCTCTCTCTCTGCCCGGCTTCTTTCCCCCTGCACCAGTCTCTATTATATGCGTGTCTCTTACTGCACAGGTCTCTCTCTCTCTGCCCGGCTTCTATCCCCCTGCACCAGTCTCTGTTATATGCGTGTCTCTTAGGCCTGTTTCACACATCCGGTGTGCGCCTAATGGCGCCCCCGGCATTTTGCCGCAGCGCCGCATCACAAAACCGGATGCGCCGCATGCGCCGCCTGCGTTTTTTTGCCGGATGGTTTTTGATGCCCGGAGACAACAGAAACCATCCGGCAAAAACAAAAAACGTTACATGCTGCGTTTTGTCCGGCCGGCGGAATGTACAATTCCGCCGCATCCGGACAAAACCGCATACAATGCACTGACATGCGGCGCCATCCGGCGCTAATGCAAGTCAATGCCAAAAAAAACGCAAGCGGCACATCAGGTTTTGTGATGCGGCGCTGCGGCAAAATGCCGGGGGCGCCGTCAGGCGCACACCGGATGTGTGAAACAGGCCTTACTGTACAGGTCTCTCTCTCCCTGCCCGGCTTCTTTCCCCCTGCACCAGTCTCTATTATATGCGTGTCTCTTACTGCACAGATCTCTCTCTCTCTGCCTGGCTTCTTTCCCCCTGCACCAGTCTCTATTATATGCGTGTCTCTTACTGCACAGATCTCTCTCTCTCTGCCTGGCTTCTTTCCCCCTGCACCAGTCTCTATTATATGTGTGTCTCTTACTGCACAGTTCTCTCTCGCTCTCTGCCCGGCTTCTTTCCCCCTGCACCAGTCTCTATTATATGCGTCTCTTACTGCACAGGTCTCTCTCTCCCTGCCCGGCTTCTTTCCCCCTGCACCAGTCTCTATTATATGTGTGTCTCTTACTGCACAGGTCTCTCTCCCTGCCCGACTTCTTTCCCCTGCACCAGTCTCAATTATATGCGTGTCTCTTACTGCACAGGTCTCTCTCTCTCTCTGGCTTCTTTCCCCCTGCACCAGTCTCTATTATATGCGTGTCTCTTACTGCACAGGTCTCTCTCTCCCTGCCTGGCTTCTTTCCCCTGCACCAGTCTCTGTTATATGCCTGTCTCTTACTGCACAGGTCTCTCTCTCTCTGCCTGGCTTCTTTCCCCCTGCACCAGTCTCTGTTATATGCATGTCTCTTACTGCACAGGTCTCTCTCTCCCTGCCCGGCTTCTTTCCCCCTGCACCAGTCTCTATTATATGCCTGTCTCTTACTGCACAGGTCTCTCTCTCTCTGCCTGGCTTTTTTCCCCCTGCACCAGTCTCTGTTATATGAGTGTCTCTTACTGCACAGGTCTCTCTCCCTGCCCGGCTTCTTTCCCCCTGCACCAGTCTCTATTATATGCCTGTCTCTTACTGCACAGGTCTCTCTCTCTCTGCCTGGCTTTTTTCCCCTGCACCAGTCTCTATTATATGCGTGTCTCTTACTGCACAGGTCTCTCTCTCCCTGCCCGGCTTCTTTCCCCTGCACCAGTCTCTATTATATGCGTGTCTCTTACTGCACAGGTCTCTCTCCCTGCCCGGCTTCTTTCCCCCTGCACCAGTCTCAATTATATGCGTGTCTCTTACTGCACAGGTCTCTCTCTCTCCGGCTTCTTTCCCCCTGCACCAGTCTCAATTATATGCGTGTCTCTTACTGCACAGGTCTCTCTCTCTCTGGCTTCTTTCCCCCTGCACCAGTCTCAATTATATGCGTGTCTCTTACTGCACAGGTCTCTCTCTCTTTGGCTTCTTTCCCCCTGCACCAGTCTCTATTATATGCGTGTCTCTTACTGCACAGGTCTCTCTCTCTCTCTGCCCGGCTTCTTTCCCCTGCACCAGTCTCTATTATATGTGTGTCTCTTACTGCACAGGTCTCTCTCTCCCTGCCCGGCTTCTTTCCCCCTGCACCAGTCTCTATTATATGCGTGTCTCTTACTGCACAGATCTCTCTCTCTCTGGCTTCTTTCCCCTGCACCAGTCTCTATTATATGCGTGTCTCTTACTGCACAGATCTCTCTCTCTCTGCCTGGCTTCTTTCCCCCTGCACCAGTCTCTATTATATGCGTGTCTCTTACTGCACAGGTCTCTCTCCCTGCCCAGCTTCTTTCCCCCTGCACCAGTTTCTATTATATGTGTGTCTCTTACTGCACAGATCTCTCTCTCCCTGCCCAGCTTCTTTCCCCCTGCACCAGTCTCTATTATATGCGTGTCTCTTACTGCACAGGTCTTTCTCTCTGCCTGGCTTCTTTCCCCCTGCACCAGTCTCTATTATATGCGTGTCTCTTACTGCACAGGTCTCTCTCTCTCTCTGCCCGGCTTCTTTCCCCCTGCACCAGTCTCTATTATATGCGTGTCTCTTACTGCACAGATCTCTCTCTCCCTGCCCAGCTTCTTTCCCCTTGCACCAGTCTCTATTATATGCGTGTCTCTTACTGCACAGATCTCTCTCTCTCTGCCCGGCTTCTTTCCCCCTATACACATTATGATCCTCTCTTATACATAGTATAATGCCCCCTCACTGTATGATGGCCCCGTCTCTATAATACCCACACTGTGTGATGGCCCCCTAGATAGCCTCCATATAGTATAATGCTCTCCCCATAGGCAGACTTATAGTATAATGCAGCCCCCCACAAGCAGACTGTAATATAATGCACCCTCAGGCAGACTCTAATATAATACAGCCTCCATAGGCAGACTCTAATATAATGCAGACCCCTATAGGCAGAAGCTAATATAATGCAGACCCCTATAGGCAGACGCTAATGTAATGCAGCCCCCCCAGGCAGACTCTAATATAATGCAGCCCCCCCAAGGCAGACTCTAATATAATGCAGCCCCCAGGCAGACTCTAATATAATGGAAGAAATAAAGGTTGTTGTTCCAGCTCCTTAAAATTTAATCCTTTATTTAAAAATGATTAAAACATAGTGTTTCAGGCAACAATCCTCATAATATAGTGGAAGTGCACAGAGCACTGACGGTATAGCTACGCGTTTCGATCTTAGCGATCTTTTTCACAGCTGGGGAAAACCTAGAAAAAATCAATATACTGTATATTATAGAATTAGTGTGAGAAGATAACTTTAAAAGAATTTCTAACACTTTTTCTGTTCAAAGAATTTTCAAGTTTCAAGGGTTAATTCATTGTTCATTTAATGCCTCTCTGTGCTGTAACGCATTGGTTCCTATTACGCAATTACTGCCCCACACCCTGCACTTGTCTGTCTAAAGGTGTAAATATATGTCAGAAAGAAGGTAATGAAGAGAATGTCAGAAAAGGGACAATAAATGCAGTTATTGCACTTTCTGGCACTTGGCATAAAACTTGACTTATTTTATGTGTCCAATAGTGAGGAAGATGAGAATGAGGAGGAAGCAAGTTGGGAGAGTGAGGTTTGGAGTGTGAGTAGGTAAGTGGAGAGTGTGAGACTAAATATATAAAGGGTGATATATACATACACTATAGAACATTATATACTTATAGTTATGGCGATTTCAGTCACTTGGTATAAAACATGGCTGCAGATAAATAATTATAACTAATGGAGGAGTAAAAAATGAAAGACCAGTGAGGTTAGATCCTTTCTCCATGAGCATTTCTGTACCGTCTATAGAGTTGTTCTCCATTTCTATCCCACCGTTCTATAAGAGGAATGTGACAACAGGGAGGGGCCTAGAGCTAATTAGGACCTGTCAGGTAACTCCAGCTTCCTGCAATGATCAGTGTCCAGCAGAAGAGAGAGACTTGTGCAGCTCTCTTCCTACACATGTCTCTCCTCCTCCTCTCAGGCCAACTTGCTTTCCTTTTTGCAGTCCATATGGCTGACACGGCTGTAGTTCTGCCCTGTAAAAAGGATAATGAATGTCGCTTGTTGTGAATGGGGATAATGAGCAGAGGGTCACAGGAGCAAGAAACTATTTACTATTCGCGATTCGGTGTTCCGGGGATGGGACGTCTGCTCACAGTGTGCCGAACTCTGCATGGGGCTTTTTTTTTTTTGCTTTGTTTTCTGATTTCATTTATAAAAACGCTGCAAATAAAAAACGAGCCTATGTTATGTGTCCAGTAGAGAGGAAGAGGAGGAAGAAGTGGCCATAGATGATAAAACACCAGAGATGGTAGAGGAAGATGGCGGCAGAGACAACACTGGACTGTAAGTATAGACCGTGATGTGTCCAGATATCATGGATCGTATGCGATAGTAGAGGGTTTAATAGTAATTGGAGAATGGCTGGTTATACCTAACTAGTGACTGAGGAGGATATAAAACATGGCGGTACTTGTACCTGAGTATCAGAGGATGATTGGGGCTAATGATTTAGGGGTCCCGTACACCAGGGCTGTAGTAGTCACTTTTCTGACCCCCGGTCTTGTCTGAGCAGTGCTGCCGCTCCAACGTGGCCATGGGGCATTAAGGACAGTTGAAATTATGGCCACAGTGACTGATAAAGATGAAGGTGGAGGCGCTGATAGGCTTTACAGGGAAATCTAGGCTTTCCAGCTGGTATCATGAAACCTAACTGGCAGACGACCTGAGAGACTGATGAGCGTTGTGCCTTCACCTCCTACACTGATCAGTGTCGGGCAGGGAGAGGGAGACTCGCGTGGAGATAATGGTCAAAAGGTCAAAAAAGGAGCAATACATGGCAAAATGGTCACAGACATCAGGGCCTCCTAAGTGCCACTTGCACCTTTAGTGCCCTTCTGGATTCCAATTTCCAATTTATTGCTCAGATATCACCCTACAAAAAAATATTAAAATAGAGAGAATAAATGGCCAGTGGGCACTAAAGGAGGCGCTGAATTCTGGGTCAGTTTGCCATTTATTGCCCCTTTAGTTATACCATGTATTTCTAGTCAGGGCTCATTTGTCCTCAGTAGTTATGTGTAGCCCTGGTACACAATACCAGGAGGATGAGTGGAGAGGTAACAGTTAAGGGCTCTTCATGACATCACGTACACTTCGGACACACCCAGCAGGGGTGTGGAGGGAGTGATTCATGCAGTCAGATTCCTGTCCTTGGACAGAGTAGACGTGTTCAGTCTGAGCCTGTTAGCAGTTCAGAAAGTGGAGGCTAGTACAGGTGGCCTAGTTCACCTCAGCCTAGTCAGAGCTGTGCCCCACTGGAAGACAGACTGAGATATCTATTAAGAGTTGAGCAAATCGAAGGGCAAAGTGGAAGAGAACAGAGAAGTGCCATAGGTCAAGGATACCTGCACATTGTAACCGGTCACTGGGGACCGAAGGATCACTATAGCTTTAAGCTTAGTGGTAAGAAAACCAGAGGCTTACCGGACCTTAGGTCGTGGCAAGCAGCCCTGAAGAGTTAGTACGTAACTGGGGTCAGGGGAAGTGAAGACCTTGAGTCTCTGCAGGACAAGATAGGAATTCAGCTCTCCCACAGGAAGGCTCCGACCACAAAACTGACTGGGCAGAACAGCTTTGGAATAGCTGGAGTTATAGAGGGAACTACGCTTCAGGCTGGTTGGACTCATCAACATTGGACAGTAAAGGAGGCCCCTAACTTGCTTAGCCGTTGCCTCAAAGCTCATCCTCCATCAACCCCATCAGCCTCCCTGGGACCTGCCTTACCATCTTACAAGTAAAGGTATGGAAAGACGCTGACCGTGTGAGACTGAGTTATTTACTTGCATGCCTGCACAACCCTGCCTTAACTACCGACCTGAGGGAAGAGTCCCACCTGTAGGGGACCCGACATCTAGCTGCCTCACCATCCCCTCAGAGATCTACAGCAGCGCTGGTACAAATTACCAGAAGACTACAGGTGGCGTCACGAACTGTATATAAATCTATCCCCTGTAAATATTCCCCCCAAACATACGCCAGACCGCCAGGGCCACAGACCGAGCCACCGCTACCTGTGACAACCCCATAGACTTCCATGGGCTCGGCTCTGAGTACCCCATTGCCCTGGTAACCCACAATTGTGGTGGCGGGTCGACACAAAACTTTGGCGTCACGAACAGGATACGAAACTTGCAGCATTGCGAGCCCTGTGTGCCTGTGGACTGTTTTTGTGAAAAAGGACTGTTTGTACTTTTGGCGCCAAAAATCGCCATCTTTGTCGCCATATTCGCTCCCTAAGGCGCTGAAGAAGAAGGTGGGCGTACCTGAAAGAGCGCGCAGAGTCTTGGACACGCCCCCGGCTCTGACTCATCGGCAGGTCCTGCAACAGGAAGTGAACGCTCTGACATCAGAGCGCCTGCGACGAAGGTCCTGTTCCCACTGCTGTGCCTGTGAAGTAGCAGCATCTGAAACCGGTAGGCTCCGTTTAACCAAGGGGGCGCTAAGATGTCACAACAACCGGCTGACAGTGCGGCCCTAGCCGGAGGCCCCAATCCCGCACCGCCTGGTATTGTAGCGCCAGATGGGGGTGCAGGTCCAGCACCCAGTCCGGTATTCCCGATCATGCCACTAATGCTCCCATATATGCCTGGGGCGAAATGGCTTCCCAGTACAGCGGTGAGCCAGGCACATTAGCAGGCTTCAAGCGGAAGTTATGCAGCATCCTAGAAATGTACTCCATGCCTGAGAGACAAAAAGCTGCTGTGCTAATAGGGCAGCTAACTGGCGCCGCTGAGAGGGAAGTGGAGACTTGGGATACCGTTGATCAGGAGTCGGTACCTGCGATCTTCCTTAAGCTGCATGCCATATTTGAAGACCGCACAGAAACGGATCTCCGGATGGCCTTCTATCACTGTTCACAACAGCCAGGTGACAGCATCCGGGACTATGCTTGCCGACTACAGGGAGCCCTGAGAGCCCTCAAGCAGATTAACAATTTAAATGCTATCGATGAGAATAAAATGCTGAAAGAACAATTTATACAGGGATTGAGATCCCAAGAGGAACGCAGAACTGTAAATTGGTGGTCCTTAGATCATCCGGATGCTACCTTTGATGCCCTAAAGGACATGGCAATAAAAGGGCTGCGGCCCCTGGGCAAACCCGAGGTGGCAACCCAACATCATCAGGCTGAAGTCACTCTGGAACCGGCAGTAACCCCCTTTTCCCCGCTAGTGGCCGAAGCCAAAGCGCAGGTGACACCTCCTAGTGAATTGGACTGTCTGCGCTCAGAGGTGCGCCAGCTAGACATAACGGGGTAAGTTTACCTCATCATCTCCCCAATTGAGAAGCCGTACAGGAGTTACCCATCCCAGCAACACCTCAACCTATGGAATCTCAAGAAGGATCATCTGAAGCAGCGCCCCATACTATGGGATCCCCTGGTGAAGCTGACTCACACCGCCCAGCCATCAGTACGCTTGCCAGATCCATAGAAAGATTGAGGCAGTTCTATAGTTTGCCGTTACGCAGTGCAGACAGATCGCAACTTGATATACCTGAAGCTACACCACGTAGATCAGAGCGAACCACCAAAGGGAAGTTACCCATTAGATATCAGCAGTGATTATAACGAATTAATGTGAATATTGTAAAAAGTCTATATATATATATATATGTGTTTTTCCCTATTATGTCTTATAATGGACTCAGAGGCTGAGGACTGAGCCAGCCCAAAAACTGTATCTTGTAAATAGTTGCACTAAGGTGCCTTTTAATGGTTTCACACGAAGCCTTGAATTACCTCTGAATACAAAAACCCGTGTGGTGTGGCACTGAGTGAGGTCTGCATCCAGATGTCCTGCAGCCCACCCAGGACCCACGTTGAAGGTTTGGTGCGGGTCCTTCACAAGAATACTGTATATTTATTGAATGCTATTTAATATTTGTACTTTTCTATATCTAATGTTTTTGTTTTGCAACGTTCAAGACATCCTTACCTCCCGGATGGGACGAATTAATGTTTGATGTTTTCATGCATAAACAAAACTGTCTCTTTGTATTTTACAGCCCGGGAGTGCTGTCGTTTACCATGGGGGAATGTGTAGCCCTGGTACACAATACCAGGAGGATGAGTGGAGAGGTAACAGTTAAGGGCTCTTCATGACATCACGTACACTTCGGACACACCCAGCAGGGGTGTGGAGGGGAGTGATTCATGCAGTCAGATTCCTGTCCTTGGACAGAGTAGACGTGTTCAGTCTGAGCCTGTTAGCAGTTCAGAAAGTGGAGGCTAGTACAGGTGGCCTAGTTCACCTCAGCCTAGTCAGAGCTGTGCCCCACTGGAAGACAGACTGAGATATCTATTAAGAGTTGAGCAAATCGAAGGGCAAAGTGGAAGAGAACAGAGAAGTGCCATAGGTCAAGGATACCTGCACATTGTAACGGTCACTGGGGACCGAAGGATCACTATAGCTTTAAGCTTAGTGGTAAGAAAACCAGAGGCTTACCGGACCTTAGGTCGTGGCAAGCAGCCCTGAAGAGTTAGTACGTAACTGGGGTCAGGGGAAGTGAAGACCTTGAGTCTCTGCAGGACAAGATAGGAATTCAGCTCTCCCACAGGAAGGCTCCGACCACAAAACTGACTGGGCAGAACAGCTTTGGAATAGCTGGAGTTATAGAGGGAACTACGCTTCAGGCTGGTTGGACTCATCAACATTGGACAGTAAAGGAGGCCCCTAACTTGCTTAGCCGTTGCCTCAAAGCTCATCCTCCATCAACCCCATCAGCCTCCCTGGGACCTGCCTTACCATCTTACAAGTAAAGGTATGGAAAGACGCTGACCGTGTGAGACTGAGTTATTTACTTGCATGCCTGCACAACCCTGCCTTAACTACCGACCTGAGGGAAGAGTCCCACCTGTAGGGGACCCGACATCTAGCTGCCTCACCATCCCCTCAGAGATCTACAGCAGCGCTGGTACAAATTACCAGAAGACTACAGGTGGCGTCACGAACTGTATATAAATCTATCCCCTGTAAATATTCCCCCCAAACATTCGCCAGACCGCCAGGGCCACAGACCGAGCCACCGCTACCTGTGACAACCCCATAGACTTCCATGGGCTCGGCTCTGAGTACCCCATTGCCCTGGTAACCCACAATTGTGGTGGCGGGTCGACACAGTTACCTAAAGCCAAAATGAATCACTAGAGATTTGTCCTCATTGCCTCTCTGCTCATTGCCGGAGAAGGAGACAGCTGCTGTAGTCTGAAGCCCTGACTCTAGTCACCAGATACAGACTGGAGTCATGTCATTGTTTGGCCACAGGGCACTAGGTTTTTCCAATTCATTTATTAAATGCTTTGGTTCTGCTGTAATCTTGGAAAGTCAGTGCAAGATATCACCATGGTTGCATCGTATAAACTTACTGTATCTCTCACTGATAATGGAGTAATGGCTATAATGGTCATTAATGAGCGAGTTACTGCATATAGCCCATGTTATGTGTCCCGTAGTGAGGAGTCGCATGGAGACGTGGACACGGATCATGTCCTACCAGAAACAACAGAGGAGGAGGGTGACAGAGACAACACCGTACTGTAAGTAGAGGCAGTGACATATACAGATATTATGGGATGTATATAGATATTTATTAGTAACTGAAGAATGACTTGTTATCACTGGGCAGAGACTCAGTGGGATATAAAACATGGATGTACATATTGGGGACCTGGGGGCTATTGTTTTAGGGTCCCCTACACCAGAGTAATAGTAAGCACAGTTTTCTGAGCTCATGGTCTTTTCTGATAATGTCAGCTCCAATGTGGCCATGGGGCACTGAGAACAGACACCAGCCCCTCTATCTTCAACCTTGGTAGTCACAGTGGCCATCAACAAAACTGTTTCCAGTGCTCGATGGCCAATTAGGAGAGGAAAGAAAAACATGGATTTCTCTGGAACAAGACATCAGATCGCAGACATCACAGTGTCATTCTATCCAGCCTTCCATGATCTGATGCCCATGTACCGTATATACTCATGTATAAGTCGACCCATCTATAAGCCGACCCCCCTAATTTTGCCACAAAAAAACTGTGAAAACTTATTGACTCGCATATAAGCCTAGGGTGGAAAATGCAGCAGCTACTGGTAAATTTTCAAAAATAAAAATAGATACCAATAAAAGTAAAATTAATTGAGACATCAGTAGGTTAAAGGTTTTTGAATATCCATATTGAATCAGGAGCCCCATATAATGCTCCATACAGTTCATGATGGCCCCATAACATGCTCCATACAAAATACTCCCCATATAACGCTGCATAAAGGTTAATAATGGCCCCATAAGATGCTCCATAGAATAATACCCCATATAATGCTGCACAAAGGTTAATAATGGCCCACAAGATGCTCCATAGAATAATATGCCCCATATGCTGCTCCATAAAGATTATGCCCCCATAAGATGCTCCATATATTTTATGCCCCATATGATGCTCCATAGATTATGACCCCATAAGATGCTCCATAGATTATGCCCCCATATGATGCTCCATAGATTATGCCCCAATATGATGCTCCATAGATTATGCCCCCATATGATGCCCATAGATTATGCCCCATAAGATGCTCCATAGATTATGCCCCCATAAGATGCTCCATAGTATAGGCCCCCATATGATGCCCCATAGATTATGCCCCCATAAAATGCTCCATAGATTATGCCCCCATAAAGATGCTCCATATATTTTATGCCCCATATGATGCTCCATAGATTATGCCCTCATAAAATGCTCCATAGATTATGCCGCCCCCATAAGATGCTCCATAGATTATGCCCCCATAAGATGCCCCATAGATTATGCCCCCATAAAATGCTCCATAGATTATGCCTCCATAAAATGCTCCATAGATTATGCCCCCATATGATGCCCCATAGATTATGCCCCCATAAAATGCTCCATATATTTTATGCCCCATATGATGCTCCATAGATTATGCCCCATAAAATGCTCCATAGATTATGCCCCATAAGCTCCATATATTTTATGCCCCATATGATGCTCCATAGATAATGCCCCCATAAGATGCTCCATATATTTTATGCCCCATATGATGCCCCATAGATTATGCCCCATATGATGCCCCATAGATTATGCCCCCATATGATGCTCCATAGATTATGCCCCATAAGATGCTCCATAGATTATGCCGCCATATGATGCTCCATAGATTATGCCCCCATATGATGCTCCATAGATTATGCCCCCATATGATGCCCCATAGATTATTCCCCCATATAATGCCCCATATATTATGCCCCCATAAGTTGCTCCATAGATTATGCCTCCATAAAATGCTCCATAGTATAGGTCCCATATGCTGCCGCTGCTGAAAATGAAAAAAAAAAAAAAGACATACTCACCTCTTGTCGCTGGGGAGCAGGTGCCAGTGTCCTGAGCAGGCGGGGACACCGGGGCGCTATGGGGGACAGGTGCCGGTGTCATCGCTGGCTCAGGGCCCTGGTACCTGAGGTATTTACCTGTCCCTGGTCCACCGCTGCGCGCCGCTGTCTTCCGGGTCCTCTGTCAGTGAGTGCTCAGGCAGAGGGCGCGACGCGCACTAACTACGTCATCGCCCCCTCTGACCTGAACATCACAGCCAGAGGACGCAGAGGATAGAGCGGCGCTCAGCATATTCATGACTTTAATGAGCGGTACCATGTGACCGCTTGAGGAAGGAGCCTGAGATTGTGGGAGAAGCAGGGGGCTGCAGAGATGCGCCGGGGGGGCTAAGTATGATCTGACACCCCCACTTCCCCTCCCCCTGGCGTATATGACTCGCGTATAAGCCGAGTGGGGGACTTTCAGCCTTAAAAAATGGGCTGAAAACCTCGGCTTATACGGTACATGGCTCAGGAGGGACGATCCTACTGATGGATTCTCTTTCAGTCATTGCATTTATTTAGGACACACAGCCATCTCTGTTTCTAATGAAAACTTCCTTTTTGTCATAGGCCAGAAGTAAAGATGGCGTGGGCCAACGCAGAGCCATTCCCGTGAGTAATAAGAGTGATGGCGGCCGCATTTATTCTAACGAGACCTTGGGCTGTAGATCGATGACGTCACTATGTAACATAAGCGCAGGACGTTACACAGGACAATATCGCTGTATATATCCCCATACACTGATCACAATGATAATGTGAACTGTCTGAGTCTCAATTTATTTGTTTGGATTTGTTTTCAGATGCAAACGTAAATCTTGGATACCAAAATTCTTCAGGAGGATGAGCAGGAGCCAGGTGAAAAACATGTAGGTACCTGAGCCTCTTCCCCTAGTGGGCGCGCCCTTAGGTCCTAATGGCTGTCTTCTAGATACAAAAGTCTTCAGTAATTCATCCCGGCAGCTGATCAGTCCATGCAAATGCTTGTTACAGTGATATTTATACAATGAGCTAATAATTAGTAATGACATCTATCCATATTTCTACATCATGTAGGAATGTAGACACCACTACCCCAGTATAATCATACTAGGATCTTATTTGAGCATGAAAATAAATTTACCAATAAACAATCCATTTGAATATATCCATTCAATTTTATTTACATAAAATTATTTCCACCATATAACAACATCAAAAAAGGATGCAAGATCTGATCTAGAGACATTATAGACTTCTCATTAATTTATATATATATATATATATATCTGCCATATGAGTGCTCATTTTTATCAGCCCGCTATATATTGCTATCCATGGTTCCTTCCAAAAAACCCCCTGAGAAATTGTCAATATTGTCTGCCTCACAGTGAACATCACAATTTATCCATGCGGATGTCCCAATTTCCTAATTTCTCAGTCTCACCGCTCAATTGCAGTATATGGTGAAATCATGTAAAGGCAAATGGGACACCCACATCCAATTCTGCGATATAAAACTCCAGGCCACACCTGACCTTAACCCCTATCGGGTTGGCAAGAACCGGATTGATACATGCAAAAAAGAGCTAATAGACCATAATGAGTCTCATACCTGAGTACTGGCAGTTAGAGATGATAGCAGAGAGTCCTGTCCCATCTGCCCGACGCGCACGTTTCGCCCAGCTTCTTCCGGGGGCCCCGGAAGTTCTTGCCAGCCCGATAGGGGTTAAGGTCAGGTGTGGCCTGGAGTTTTATATCGCAGAATTGGATGTGGGTGTCCCATTTGCCTTTACATGATTTCACCATATACTGCAATTGAGCGGTGAGACTGAGAAATTAGGAAATTGGGACATCCGCATGGATAAATTGTGATGTTCACTGTGAGGCAGACAATATTGACAATTTCTCAGGGGGTTTTTTGGAAGGAACCATGGATAGCAATATATAGCGGGCTGATAAAAATGAGCACTCATATGGCAGATATATATATAAATTAATGAGAAGTCTATAATGTCTCTAGATCAGATCTTGCATCCTTTTTTGATGTTGTTATATGGTGGAAATAATTTTATGTAAATAAAATTGAATGGATATATTCAAATGGATTGTTATTGGTAAATTTATTTTCATGCTCAAATAAGATCCTAGTATGATTATACTGGGGTAGTGGTGTCTATATTGGTGTATTGAGCATATAGATAAAAGGATCGCACTCAAGGGAGAAATTTAAAACATCATGTAGGAATGTATAGGAAGACATGTTTATTGTCTGTGTCCTTATGGGGCCAGGATTTGTTCCCGATAATTATTTATTTCTGATCATTTCTTCTGTTTCTCCAGCAGAAGTGACAGCAACGAAAAAGAGTCACGTCCACCAAAGTAAGGAAACGCTCCCGCCATTGTTGTAGGTGATGTGTTATGACACTGACGCTCCTGATATCAGGGGTAGATACACTTTGTCCCCCATTGTTGTAGGTGACATGTTGTGACACTGAGGCTCCTGATATCAGGGGTAGATACACATTGTCCCCCATTGTTGCAGGTGACATGTTGTGACATTGAGGCTCCTGATATCAGGGGTAGATACACATTGTGTCTTCCCTTTATATCTTTATACTATATTGTATACTTTAATGGAAGCAGCCAATATATAAATGTCTATCCATACGTTCCATAGTGAGAGAAGCATTTCCCTTCTCAGCCTCCGACTTCTAAACTCACTAACCCTCTCGTCCTTTCGTCTCCATTCTAAACACTATTTACCATTTTTTGGCCTCCTCTTAGGATCCTCAGACCATTTTTATGCTGCTTCGGCATCACAACAGACTAAAGAAAAAAAAGAGGTAAGTATTAAAATAATTTTTTGTTGAATGATTTTAAGATTTACAAAATCTGTTCAGTATCATAAGATTTTATTAATCATCATATAAACAGTCGGGTGGTGACAAATTATTATTATTCTAATGAAAAAACAGGCAATTATACACTGATGAAGGCGGGTCGGGGTGTATAGGAGGGGAGGTCAAAGGATGACAGCACAGTCAAGTTTCGATATTCAGCATCAGGAATGATCTAACTTCATTGCTTGAGCTCCACATCTAGGAGTCCTGACAGCTGCTGTAATAATATTTATTATTAGCAGGAGGCCAGGCTGCATACCCAGCTGTATCTAGAGGGGCAGGAGGACAGGCTGCATCCCCAGCTGTATCTAGAGGGGCAGGAAGCCAGGCTGCATCCCCAGCTGTATCTAGAGGAGCAGGAGGCCAGGCTGCATCCCCAGCTGTATTTAGAGGGGCAGGAAGCCAGGCTGCATCCCCTGCTGTATCTGAGGGGCAGGAGGACAGGCTGCATTGCTGTATCTAGAGGGGCAGGAGGCCATGCTGCATCCCCAGCTGTATCTAGAGTGGCAGGAAGCTAGGCTGCATCCCCTGCTGTATCTAGAGGGGCAGGAAGCCAGGCTGCATTGCTGTATCTAGAGGGGCAGGAGGCCATGCTGCATCCCCAGCTGTATCTAGAGGGGCAGGAAGCCAGTCTGCATCCCCTGCTGTATCCAGGGGGCAGGAAGCCAGGCTGCATTGCTGTATCTAGAGGGGCAAGAGGACAGGCTACATCCCCAGCTGTATCTAGAGGGGCAGGAGGCCAGGCTGCATCCCCAGCTGTATCTAGAGGAGCAGGAGGACAGGCTGCATCCCCAGCTGTATCTAGAGGGGTAGGAGGACAGGCTGCATCCCCAGCTGTATCTAGAGGGGCAGGAGGCCAGGCTACATCCCCAGCTGTATCTAGAGGAACAGGAGGACATGCTGCATCCCCAACTGTATCTAGAGGGTCTGGAGGCCAGGCTGTATCTAGAGCGGCGGCTGTTGTGGTCATGTGATCAGACTCCCTTCCGCGTAGGACTCTAGTCACATTATCTGACGTCACATTCTGCATGACTTGTTCAGAGAGTTGCGTATGATCCAAAACTGTAACCATAGCATACGCCAATAAAGTCTGACTCTTTATCTGCGCAAGTATTTTTACTGCTCTATTAGCCAGCTTGTGCCGAAACAAGCACCAGGGTTGGTGTCATGTCAGTGGTAGGATAGTCCATATACATTGTATACTGTATAGTTAGAGGTGTTCAGCTGACTATTACTCCATGGTGTTTCCACCATACTATGCCCAGTTTCTTGTCTGTACTTACTATTACTCCATGGTGTTTCCACCATATTTTATGCCCAGTTTCTTATCTATACTGATTATTACTTCATGTTGTTTCCACCATATTCTTTGCCCAGTTTCTTGTCTGTACTGACTATTACTCCATGGTGTTTCCACCTTACTCTATGTTGTTTAGTTTTATTTTAATCATTGTGTTATTATTTTTGATATTGATGTTTTTATGTATTCATTCATTGTAGGTTTTTTGTCAGCGTCCTTGATATGGGGATTACCATGTTTCTTTGGAGTTTTATGTTCCAAGTGTCTATGAAGACTTCATCTGGGAGAAACATTCATGAACAATTTCCAGAGTTTAATATTATAGAACCAGCAACAAGTCATCTTCACTTCCTTTATTCAAGCATGGTCCCATATTATTTTTGTCCTATATCTTCTGGTCCATTACTGTGGACACTTTTACACATACATAATTTCTATGAGATCTCTGGCTTTTTAAAAGTATTTTGCCACTTTGGCACATATAAAAATTATTATTGTATCTTGGTATCAGTTGGTGCTTATGAATTTCATGTATTTGCCTTCTTTCTCTATGCTTAGTTCATTTGTTATAATTTTTTAGGATATAATTGGTACTTTCCATATGATAGGTATTTCTCCCTTGAATTTCACATTTTGAGCATATTAAATTATTTTTAAGCCTAATAATAATTGATACCACTTTAAATTTAGCGCGCTCTTTAATGCACTATATTATCTATAATATAATGATGGGAGCGTCACTCTGTCTAAAGCCTTTATAGACTGCGCAAGCGCGACGCGCCTGTGCAGTCTGGCTCAGACAGAAGACGGTATCAGCGGTGAGGATTGTGTATGGCACGGAGATCGCGGTACGTGTAGACACTGAATGCATACCGAAATCTCCGGCGCCATACTTACATACTTACCTGACCAGGAGGAGCGTTGCCGCGGCGCTTCTCTTCTCGCGAGACCGGGGCAGGAGTGCGCGTTGGAACCACGCATGCGCATAGCGCTATCCAGCGCCATTTTACTGAAGACACATTTGCAGTGTGTCTTCAGCAATATGGCGCCGGACAGCGCGGTATGGGCATGCGCATGCGCGTACTCCGGCGCCACACTCTCCCCCAGCCTCCGGCAGAACGGGACAGCGCTGGAGCACAGGGAAGAAAGGTGAGTATAAATGGTTTTTTTGTATGTGTGCAGTTTAATAGGGGTGAGGGGACCATACATATCAGGATAGGGGGGTGAGAGGTAGCATGCATACCAGGATAGGGGGTGAGGGGACCATACACAACAGGATTTGGGGGTGAGGGGACCATGCATATCAGGATAGGGGGGTGAGAGGTAGCATGCATATCAGGATTGGGTGTGTGAGAACCATGCATACCAGGATTGGGGGGTGAGGGATAGCATGTATACCAGGATAGGGGGTTGAGGGGACCATGCATATCAGGATTGGGGGTTGAGCGGGTACCATGCATCCTACGATAGGGATGAGGGGGGACCATGCATACCAGGATTGGGGGGTGAGGGGATTGTGCATACCAGGATTGGGGGGTGAGGGGACCATACATACAGGATTGGGGGGTGAGGGGACCATGCACACCAGGATTGGGGGGTGAGGGGACCATGCATTCCAGGATAGGGGGTTAGAGGACCATGCATACCAGGATTGGGGGGTGAGGGGACAATGCATTCCAGGATTGGGGGGTGAGAGGACCATGCATACCAGGATGGGGTGAGAGGACATGCATCCAGGATAGGGGGGTGAGAGTACCATGCATACCAGGATTGGGGGTAGGGATGATCAGGATTGGGGGTTGAGGGGACCATGCAACCAGGATTGGGGTGAGAGACCATGCATTGGATAGGGGGGTGAGGGACCATGCATACCAGGATTGGGGGGTGAGGGGACCATGCATTCCAGGATTGGGGGGAGGGGACCATGGATATCAGGATTGGGGGGTGAGGGGACCATGCATTCCAGGATTGGGGGGTGAGAGAACCATGCATACCAGGATTGGGGGGTGAGGGGACATGCTTCAGGATAGGGGTGAAGTACCATGCATTCCAGGATTGGGGGATGAGGGGACCATGATCAGGATTGGGGTGAGGCATGCCAAGGATTGGGGGTGGAGGACAGCTTCAGGTAGAGGGTGAGAGCCATGCATACCAGGATTGGGGGTTGAGAGAACCATGCATTCCAGGATAGGGGGGTGAGATACCATGATTCGGATTGGGAAGGCCATGCATTCCAGGATGAGGGTGAGAGGACATGAACAGGATGGGGGAGGGACCATGCTTCGGTTAGTTGAGGGACCAGTATAGATTGAGGGTTGAGGGGACCATGCACACCAGGATTGGGGGTGAGAGACCATGCATTCCAGGATAGGGGGGTGAGAGGACATGCATACGGATTGGGGTGAGAGGACCATGCATTCCAGGATAGGGGGTGAGAGTACCATGCATACAGGATTGGGGATGAGGGGACATGCATACCAGGATTGGGGGTGGGGGGACCATCATCTACGATAGGGATGAGGG
The DNA here is from genome assembly GCA_033576555.1 of Oophaga sylvatica. Lineage (NCBI taxonomy): Eukaryota > Metazoa > Chordata > Amphibia > Anura > Dendrobatidae > Oophaga > Oophaga sylvatica. The sequence continues at coordinate 154,723,325 of JARQOD010000003.1, forward strand.
GGACTATGCATCCAGGATTGGGGGTGAGGGACCATGCATCCAGGATTGGGGGATGGGGACCATGCATTTCAGATTGGGGAGTGAGAAGACCATGCATACAGGATAGGGTGGTGAGGACCATGCATACAGGATTGGGGGTGAGAGGACCATGCATATTAGGATTGGGGGTGAGGGGATCATGCATATCAGGATTGGGGGTGAGGGACCATGCATACCAGGAGAGGGGGGTGAGAGAACCATGCATGCCAGGATTGGGGGGTGAGGGGACCATGCATATCAGTTTAGAGGGGGTGAGGGGTACCATGCATACCAGGATTGGGGATGAGGGGACCATGCATACCAGAATTGGGAGCTAAGGGGTGCCATGTATACCAGGATTGGGGGGAGGGGACCATGCATACCAGGATTAGGGGTGAGGGGACAATGCATTCCAGGATTGGGGGGAGGGGACCATGCATACCAGGATTGGGGAGTGAGGGGACCATGCATAATAGGATTGGGGAGGTGAGGGAACCATGAATATCATAATATGGATGAGCAGGTACCATGCATACCAGGATAGGGATGAGGGGGTATCATGCATACCAGGATTGGAGAGTAAAGGGACCATGCATACCAGAATGAGGAATGGGGTGCCATGCATACCAGGATTGGGTGGGGGTGAGGGGACCATGCATACCAGGATAGGGATGAGGGGTGCCATGCATATCAGGATAGGAGGGGGGCAGCACATACCAGGTTGGGAGACCATATACCAATAAAAATGCTTGCCACCCTTGCGTAGAACGGGTTCATAGTTAGTATGATATATTCATATTATGCACTTGTTTACTTTATGCGCTGCTCTCTTTATCACTAATAATTTTTTTATTTACTTAATTGAATGTATTCTTATTTTCACCAGCACTTTATTATATTTTAACATAGGTTCACTTTATAAATGAATATTATCATATACTTTCTTTCCTTTACACACTTGTAACTGGCCCAATTCACATTATTCGTTATCATTAATTCCTTAGCTTCAGTCCGTTCCGGAGCATGCATGCACTGGGATGCCAGGATTGGGGGGTGAGGGGATCGTGCATACCAGGTTTGGGGGGTGAGGGGACCGTTCATACCAGAATTGGGGGGTGAGGGGACCATGCACACCAGGATTGGGGGGTGAGGGGAACATGCATTCCAGGATAGGGGGGTGAGTGGAACATGCATACCAGGATTGGGGGGTGAGAGGACCATGCATTCCAGGATAGAGGGGGAGGGGACCATGGATATCAGGATTGGGGGGTGAGGGGACCATGCATTCCAGGATTGGGGGGTGAGAGACCCATGCATACCAGGATTGGGGGTTGAGAGGACCATGCATTCCAGGATAGGGGGGTGAGAGTACCATGCATTCCAGGATTGGGGGGTGAGGGGACCATGCATTCCAGGATAGGGGGGGGAGAGTACCATGGATTCCAGGATTGGGGGTGAGGGGACCATGCATTCCAGGATTGGGTGGTGAGAGTACCATTCATACCAGGATTGGGGGTGAGAGGACCATGCATTCCAGGATAGGGGGAGGGGACCATGCATACCAGGATTGGGGGGTGAGGGGACCATTCATACCAGGATTGGGGGATGGGGGACCATGCATTCCAAGATTGGGGAGTGAGGAGACCATGCATACCAGGATAGGGGGGTGAGAGAACCATGCATACCAGGATTGGGGGTGAGAGGACCATGCATATTAGGATTGGGGGTGAGGGGATCATGCATATCATGATTGGGGGTGAGGGGACCATGCATACCAGGAGAGGGGTGAGAGGACCATGCATGCCAGGATTAGGGGGTGAGGGGACCATGCATACCAGTTTAGAGGGGGTGAGGGGTACCATGCATACCAGGATTGGGGATGAGGGGACCATGCATACCAAAATTGGGGGGAGGGCACCATGCATATCAGGATTATTTTTGAGGGGACCATGTATTCCTGGATTGAGGGTTGAGGGGACCATGCACACCAGGATTGGGGGGTGAGAGGACCATGCATTCCAGGATAGGGGGGTGAGAGTACCATGCATTCCAGGATTGGGGGGTGAGGGGACCATGCATTCCAGGATAGGGGGGTGAGAGTACCATGCATTCCAGGATTGGGGGGTGAGGGGACCATGCATTCCAGGATTGGGTGGTGAGAGTACCATGCATACCAGGATTGGGGGTGAGAGGACCATGCATTCCAGGATAAGGGGGAGGGGACCATGCATATCAGGATTAGTCTTGAGGGGACCATGCATTCCTGGATTGAGGGTTGAGGGGACCATGCACACCAGGATTGGGGGGTGAGAGGACCATGCATTCCAGGATAGGGGGGTGAGAGGACCATGCATACCAGGATTGGGGGTGAGAGGACCATGCATTCCAGGATAGGGGGGTGAGAGTACCATGCATACCAGGATTGGGGATGAGGGGACCATGCATACCAGGATTGGGGGGTGAGGGGGTACCATACATCCTACGATAGGGATGAGGGGAACTATGCATACCAGGATTGGGGGGTGAAGGGACCATGCATACCAGGATTGGGGGTGAGGGGACCATGCATACCAGGATTGGGGGATGGGGGACCATGCATTCCAAGATTGGGGAGTGAGGAGACCATGCATACCAGGATAGGGGGGTGAGAGAACCATGCATACCAGGATTGGGGGTGAGAGGACCATGCATATTAGGATTGGGGGTGAGGGGATCATGCATATCATGATTGGGGGTGAGGGGACCATGCATACCAGGAGAGGGTGGTGAGAGGACCATGCATGCCAGGATTGGGGGGTGAGGGGACCATGCATACCAGTTTAGAGGGGGTGAGGGGTACCATGCATACCAGGATTGGGGATGAGGGGACCATGCATACCAGAATTGGGGGAGGGGACCATGCATATCAGGATTAGTCTTGAGGGGACCATGCATTCCTGGATTGAGGGTTGAGGGGACCATGCACACCAGGATTGGGGGGTGAGAGGACCATGCATTCCAGGATAGGGGGGTGAGAGGACCATGCATACCAGGATTGGGGGTGAGAGGACCATGCATTCCAGGATAGGGGGGTGAGAGTACCATGCATACCAGGATTGGGGATGAGGGAACCATGCATACCAGGATTGGGGGGTGAGGGGGTACCATACATCCTACGATAGGGATGAGGGGGACTATGCATACCAGGATTGGGGGTGAGGGGACCATGCATACCAGGATTGGGGGGTGAGGGGACCATGCATACCAGGATTGGGGGATGGGGGACCATGCATTCCAAGATTGGGGAGTGATGAGACCATGCATACCAGGATAGGGGGGTGAGAGAACCATGCATACCAGGATTGGGGGTGAGAGGACCATGCATATTAGGATTGGGGGTGAGGGGATCATGCATATCATGATTGGGGGTGAGGGGACCATGCATACCAGGAGAGGGGGGTGAGAGGACCATGCATACCTGGATTGGGGGTGAGAGGACCATGCATTCCAGGATAGGGGGGAGGGGACCATGCATATCAGGATTAGTCTTGAGGGGACCATGCATTCCTGGATTGAGGGTTGAGGGGACCATGCACACCAGGATTGGGGGGTGAGAGGACCATGCATTCCAGGATAGGGGGGTGAGAGGACCATGCATACCAGGATTGGGGGTGAGAGGACCATGCATTCCAGGATAGGGGGGTGAGAGTACCATGCATACCAGGATTGGGGATGAGGGGACCATGCATACCAGGATTGGGGGGTGAGGGGGTACCATACATCCTACGATAGGGATGAGGGGGACTATGCATACCAGGATTGGGGGGTGAGGGGACCATGCATACCAGGATTGGGGGGTGAGATGACCATGCATTCCAGGATAGGGGGGTGAGAGGACCATGCATACCAGGATTGGGGGTGAGAGGACCATGCATTCCAGGATAGGGGGGTGAGAGTACCATGCATACCAGGATTGGGGATGAGGGGACCATGCATACCAGGATTGGGGGGTGAGGGGGTACCATACATCCTACGATAGGGATGAGGGGGACTATGCATACCAGGATTGGGGGGTGAGGGGACCATGCATACCAGGATTGGGGATGAGGGGACCATGCATACCAGAATTGGGAGCTAAGGGGTGCTATGTATACCAGGATTGGGGGAGGGGACCATGCATACCAGAATTGGGAGCTAAGGGGTGCCATGCATACGAGGATAGGAGGGGGCAGCACATACCAGGATGGGAGACCATATACCAATAAAAATGCTTGCCACCCGGGCGTAGAACGGGTTCATAGTTAGTATGATATATTCATATTATGCACTTGTTTACTTTATGCGCTGCTCTCTTCATCACTAATAATATTTTTATTTATTTAATTGAATGTATTCTTATTTTCACCAGCACTTTATTATATTTTAACATAGGTTCACTTTATAAATGAATATTATCATATACTTTCTTTCCTTTACACACTTGTAACTGACCCGATTCACATTATTCGTTATCATTAATTCCTTAGCTTCAGTCCGTTCCGGAGCATGCATGCGCTGGGATGCCAGGATTTGGGGGTGAGGGGATCGTGCATACCAGGCTTGGGGGGTGAGGGGACCGTGCATACCAGAATTGGGGGGTGAGGGGACCATGCACACCAGGATTGGGGGGTGGGGGGACTATGCATTCCAGGATTGGGGGGTGAGAGGACCATGCATACCAGGATTGGGGGGTGAGAGAACCATGCATTCCAGGATAGGGGGATGAGAGTGCCATGCATACCAGGATTGGGGGGTGAGGGGACCATGCATTCCAGGATTGGGGGGTGAGGGGACCATGCATTCCAGGATTGGGGGGTGAGAGGAACATGCATTCCAGGATAGGGGGTGAGAGGACCATGCATTCCAGGATTGGAGGGTGAGAGGACCATGCATTCCAGGATAGGGGGTTAGGGGACCATGCATATCAGGATTTGGGGGTGAGAGGACCATGCATACCAGGATTGGGGGTGAGAGAACCATGCATTCCAGGATAGGGGGGTGAGAGTACCATGCATACCAGGATTGGGAATGAGGGGACCATGCATACCAGGATTGGGGGGTGAGGGGGTACCATACATCCTATGATAGGGATGAGGGGGACTATGCATACCAGGATTGGGGGGTGAGGGGACCATGCATACCAGGATTGGGGGGTGAGGGGACCATGCATACCAGGATTGGAGGGTGAGGGGACCATGCATTCCAAGATTGGGGAGTGATGAGACCATGCATACCAGGATAGAGGGTGAGAGGACCATGCATATTAAAATTGGGGGATGAGGGGACAATGCATATCAGGATTGGGGGTGAGGGGACCATGCATACCAGGATGGGGGTGAGAGGACCATGCATACCAGGATAGGGGGGTGAGGGGTACCATGCATACCAGGATTGGGGATGAGGGGACCATGCATACCAGAATTGGGAGCTAAGGGGTGCCATGTATACCAGGATTGGGGGGCGGGGACCATGCATACCAGAATTGGGAGCTAAGGGGTGCCATGTATACCAGGATTGGGGGGAGGGGACCATGCATACCAGGATTGGGGGGTGAGGGGACAATGCATTCCAGGATTGGGGGGGAGGGGACCATGCATACCAGGATTGGGGGGTGAAAGTTTTAACAAATCTGTCTGATTTTAAATGGAACCTGTCAGTAAATATAGAAAAAAAAACAAAAAAACTGAATTTACTTGCACCCAAAGTGATAATCTGGAGGTAAATCCTTTTTTAAACATTGTTGCGAAAATTGTATAAATGACTACAAAGGCAGTGTGAGATCAGCACCATAATTGCACTTACTCTCCCTAAGGCCACATGCACATGTTCAGGATTTGGTGAGTTTTTTACCTCAGTATAGCCAAAACCAGGAGTGGAACAATCAGAGCAAATGTAGAATAGAAACACGTCACCACTTCTGGTTTTGGCTTACAAATACTTAGGTAAAAAATCAAATACTCTATATCTTCACGTGACTTCAAAGAGTGAAAGCATTACAGCAGAAAATCTGCAATGTTACTGTTACTCACCAGAATAAGTCCGATAAGTACAGACAGTGCAACCTGGCACTCCTCCTGACGAAGAAGCGAAACGTGCGTTGGGGCGACGGTGGTAGCAAGTGTGCAGCACATATCACGTAAGTGCCCAGAGGAATTCTCCTATACCTAATATATTAGCATTGCCATTTTGCTGGTTTGGGTCCCTAGCGGACCATTGATTGTTTAAAGTGAGTCATAATGGTATTTACTATGTATGGAAATAATAGGAGTTTATTTACTCCCATATCAAGTGAGTGCTCACTGAATGCACAGTAATTTGCACGGGCCACGTGTTTCTGCTCCCCGTTTTGGATTAGCAGTATTCCCTAATCATTGTTATAACCTTGTATGATGTTTGTATTTTAATATGATATTGTAATAAAATCTTTTTACATTTGCAATTTATACTATTCCTTTCTGTGTTATTCATATTGCCTTAGTTTTTGCTTCAGTAGTATTATTATTTGGGGCTTTTGTTGTTATTAAGTAGGAGGATATGGAGCAGAGAGTCACTTGCACTATAGTCAGGTAGCAAGTGAGTGGGGAGGAGAAACAATCTCTATACAAAGGGTGCAATGCCTGGGTAATGCCATGAAGAAATATGCTGAGCTCGTGTGTAAGAAAACTTACACCCAACAGATTCATGCCTGAGTGAGAGCGGTTGATATGCATTAACAGATATGCGGTAGGACCCATGAGTACACAAAATGGCCAAACAAGAGGCAGCCGTGCACTTCCAGACAGAGGTGTCACATAGTCTGCTACAACAAATACTAAGAGACAGAAGCGGACATAACGCATGTGCAGCTGGTGGGGCTGCACCTGAGCCGGGAGGTGGAGGGGGGCCCCTGCAGGGTGGATAGAATTGAGGGCAATCTGGCCTGTTTATCCAGCCCTGAGGGGCCCCTGGACAGATCGTCCTCATGTGCGGCATGTGTGTGTGTGGCTGTGGGGGAACGTGCAGAGAGGTGAGTGGTGCTGTGCGTGTGTGTGTGTAGGTGGTGGACAGGGCAGTGATGGTGTTTGTGGGGGAGAAAGCAATGATGGAGGTGATGGAAAGGGCAATGATGTGGGTGGTGGGGGAGAAGGCAATGATGGTGGTAGTGGAAAGGACAATGATGGTGGTGGGGGAGAAGGCAATGATAGAGGTGGTGGAAAGGGCACTGATGGGAGTGGTGGGGGAGAAAGCAATGATAGAGGTGGTGGAAAGGGCAAGTGGTAAGTGGGAAGGCAATGATGGAGGTGGTGGAAAAGGCAATGATGAGGGTGATGGGGAGAAGGCAATGATGGAGGTGGTGGAAAGGACAAAGATGGTGGTGGTGGAAAGGGCAATGATTGGGGTGATGGGAAGGAGGCAGTGATGGAGGTAGTGGAATGAGCAATGATGGGGTGGTGAGGGAGAAGGCAATGATAGAGGTGGTGGAAAGGGGAATGATGTGAGTGTTGGTGGAGATGAAAAAAAAACAAAACATATAGAGTGCTTTCAGTGGGAGAAGCAAAATAGGAATCTTGTGGGTATGATACCTTTTAATGGCTAACAAAATATAGTCTAAGATATTAGAGGGCGAGCTTTCGAGACTGCTTACGTCTCTTCATCAGGCTGGTGTAACAAAATATTTGAAGAAACACAATTATATACAGTGAAAAGCACAGGGATGATGTGATGCATGGACATTTAAATAAACAAACACTGAAATAAACAAACACTGAGCTTAAAGAGAGAATCCTTAATTAGGTAAGATTAGATAAGTGGTGTGAAAGTTTTATGGACCCCATATGCATGTGAGATCAAAGGACTGGTGGTGTCTCCATTGTTTTTGGAGGAAGTAGCTCAGATTTGGTAATGGGCCATGAATCCTCCTGACAGATTGAGTCCTGTGTGAACAGAATCAAAGATGTTAATGAATTTGAATTCCCAAACCCTGCGATGTTTTTGCGATTGGAAATTGCCTTTCAAAATGACTATTTTCATATTGTCTATGTTGTGTCCTGGACCACAAAAATGTTTAGCCACTGGTAGATGGTTTTTTTTGTCTGTTGGTGGAGATGGTAATGATTGGAGGTGGTGGAGTGGGAAATGATGGCGGTGGTGTTGAGAAGGCAATGATGGAGGTGGTGATGAAGACAATGATGGGGTGGAGGGGAGAACAATGATGGAGGTGGTGGAAAGGGTAATGATGGAGATGGTGGAGAGGGCAATGATGTAGGTTATGGGGAGGGCAATGATTGGGTGGTGAAGAGGATTGGGATGGGAGGAAGGGGGACTTATAAAGGACTTACGAACGGGGGGGAGGTGGAGGACTTAGACTTATTCCTAGATGCCTAGCTGTCTATCTGCGGAGGTTGGCATCCTAATTGTGGTTGACAATCTTACACCACTCCTTGGCGACTATCCCTAGAGATGTCCTAAATTACCCTAACAATCAAGGTCAGTCATATACATTATGTGTTGTTACTCCACTGGTGCTGAGCTCCCTTCAGGTGTTCCCTGTTTCAATGATTTTTTAGCTACTAAACTGAGCTGCCTGGCCCAGATAGCTGACAGTCGCCTCTGTGTAGCTTGTTCCTCTGTGCCTTGTTCTCAGCATTCTGACTTTTTGATAATACTTTGTTGCTGGACCCTGGACTTTCCTATTAACTACTCATTTGTGTTACCCATTTTGCTCTTGCTCCGCTATCTTCCTATCTTCCTGGTATTCTGACCTCGGACTGTTACCTGATTACACCTTTGTCTCCTCCCTTTGTTTAGGATGTACCCTCCAAGCTTTTGACCTCGGACTTCTTGACTACCCTGACTCACGGATTGTCTGTGAGAAGTGACTCAGCATCATACATTGGTACTTCTGACACACAAAAAACAAATATGTCCAAACATACCGTACATTTTTCTTTGACTCATTTATCACCCATGTACACATGTGGTGAGTACAGTCCCATTGTGATAACATTTCATTGGACAATGATACTTCCCAGGCTTGGACTGGCTGACTAGAAAGCCAGTGAGTCCATGGTAGGCCCAAGACTCTTCTTTCCAGTCTACAGAGCACTGACAGGCATTGTCAGGTTGGCATTGTTAAACTGATTAAAATTACACCTGGGGTGAAGAAATTCGTCTTGTGGTTCTTGTGTAATCCGTGTTAGAAATTCTCAGCTAATGATATGCCCGTGCTCTGGGGCGAGGCTGGGGGCAGAGTCTTATCTTGGTGCTCTAGGCCAGAGAATCTAAGAGACCTGTCCACAGGTCGCCCGAAGCACAGTCTGTCTCTATGATGAGGAACATGTTTGTGCTTTGGGGCAGCCTGTGTAAGGTCTCTTCTTAGTTTCTCTGGCCTAAAGAAAGAAGTGACTGCTGTTAAGTTCATTTTTTTAAAACAAAATGTTAAAATAATTTTGCACCACTTGGCTACCACTTCGTGCTTCATCCACTTTCATGCAGCGATTTTTTTGCCTTATTGATGGATGGCGCCCGGACACGTTATAGCCTATGGTTGTTTTCAGGTCTGTTTTTTTTCAGACAAGTATGGGTTTTGTTTTGTTTGTGGACCATGCATCTGTTTACAAGCACAGATAAGGGAATGACGCCCAAGGTGTTATCAACACACCGGATCCCTGCTCTCACAGGCAGAGTCTCCAGCGTCTCTTCACTCACCCATGCTGCAAACAGTTCTTCCCTTCCCATGCTCTGCATGCTTCCAGCCAGTTCTCTAGCCATGTCTGCTGCACTCGGATACGAACTTGCAGAGTCCAGTGAGGTAGCAGAGTTGACCATGGTAGCAGAAGCCAGCAATGTAGAAGAGTCCAGTGATGTATCAGAGCTGGGTATGTCAGGAGACTCACCATATGGAAAGCGGAACAACAGTATAATTATAAGAAGTAGTTGCTTGCACACAAGCCAGGGTTGGCAACTGTCCAGATTTTCCTGGACACTTTTTTTCACTGTCTGTAAAAAGAATTTGAGGCGTCCTTAAATTTTTTGAACCTAAATAAACTCATACAGATAATTTTGACTGTAATTACATCATTTTACAGTATACAGTGAATGCAGCTGATATCTTCTGATCACAATTATGATCGTCTTGTGAAGAGAACCAAACGAGGTATTATTTTGCCCATTAGTAAGATGCTTACACTGCAAACAACGTAAGAGCCACATCATTTCTATTTTAGCCACTGAGCCAATATGTATACATATTAGATAATCAAAACCACTTTAATAATAAGATTAAGGTCTCACTGCGTGTCTGTACATGTCCGGCTGCATCTGTATAATCCACCCAGCAACTTGAGATTAATATTGATTCCGGCGGACATTGTGGGAACGTTCGGCTTGTATTTGCCGGTGATAGATTAAGACTAGTGTTGAGCGATATTGCTCGATATCTAAAAATATCGTATCTAAATTGTATCGCCGATAGCACTAAATATCGTCGATATCCGATTTCGATAGCGGAAGTCCCATGTAAGTCTATGGGAACAAAATATCGAAATTAAAAAAAAACATTCTTGCCTTGTTGGTTAATTGTACATGAAGGAAAACAACAAAGACTAATGTAGAATGTATTGGGGGAGGTTGAGGAGACAATAAAGGCATACATGTTTAACCCAATGCATTGGAATAGCATTAATATATTTTTTTTTGGAAATACGTTTGGATTGACTAACAAATTGACAATGTTGTTAACCTTTTTTCTATTTTGGCAAATATGTATGTTTCACAACTTCCATGCTCTTCACCTTTTTAACTTTTGCCAGTGCCACACTTTCTCCTTCATAATCTTCAGCAGCAGCATCATCTTTCTCATCAAATTATTCTTCATCTTCACCTTCTTAATCTTCTTCTTAAACTTCTTGCTATTCATGTTTTTGTTTACATTACTCATATTGTTATTATTAAACTAATTAATCTTCTTCATATTCAAATTCTTCATCTTCTTCCTCTTCATCTTCTTCATCATATTCTTATTTGTGACAGAGATTCCTGTACTTGTAATCTGTAAAAGTATGAATTGTTCATCCTTCCGTTCTTGCTGTCACAAAAGATTTAAATTACAACAGTATTTGTCCGTGTTCAGTTTAGCCTGCAGCAGCAGCAGGCATTTTCCAGGGGCACCACGAGGAGGAACGGACTCACCCCATACACTGCTTAGTCTTCTTCTGCTTAGAATTTAGAGCATATATTTTGCTCTTCATTTTGGTCTTATACTTCATGTTCTTCTGTTTTTTGATCTTTTGCTTATTGTTCTTCTGTCTCTTGTTCTGTATCTTGTAGTTTGTCTTAACCTTCTTTGTCCTGTTGGTGATCTTCTTCTGGGTAATCTTTTATTTTTTCTTTGTGATGGTGTTCAGGCTGGTTGGCTTCATGCTCGTCGTCCTTGTTGTCGTCATCTTCTTCTGGGTGGTCTTTAATGTCGTCTAATTTCCGAGAAACAGCTGACGTTACTGGAACCCTGACGGGTATCAGATGGAGCAAGAGACAATGGAAGTAACGAGGACCAGTTGACTGTGCTGGACCCGGACGGGTAGCAGAAGGAAAAGAGGCAATGTCACAACCGAGTACCAGCTGACGTTACTGTGACATGGTTACTAAGCAGGAGGTACCTGTGCTCCAAAGCACTACCAAGGACCAGCAGACGTTGCTGGAACTCGGATACGGAGATGGAGGCACCTAGGCCAAAGGCACTGGGGAGAACCACTTGACGGTACTGGACCCCGGACGGGTAGCAGAAGGAAAAGAGGCAATGTCACAACCGAGTACCAGCTGACGTTACTGTGACACGGTTACTAAGCAGGAGGTACCTGTGCTCCAAAGCACTACCAAGGACCAGCAGACGTTGCTGGAACTCGGATATGGAGATGGAGGCACCTAGGCCAAAGGCACTGGGGAGAACCACTTGACGGTACTGGACCCGGACGGGTAGCAGAAGGAAAAGAGGCAATGTCACAACCGAGTACCAGCTGACGTTACTGTGACACGGTTACTAAGCAGGAGGTACCTGTGCTCCAAAGCACTACCAAGGACCAGCAGACGTTGCTGGAACTCGGATACGGAGATGGAGGCACCTAGGCCAAAGGCACTGGGGAGAACCACTTGACGGTACTGGACCCCGGACGGGTAGAAGAACGCACCCATGAAAATGTAAGTTGACAGGACGCAAGCCGTCCGCAGTTACCGAATCACACAGTCCTACAGTGGGTGCTTATCCTATTGTCACAATGGAAACCGCCTTTATTTACATATCCCACAGCACACATAGGAATCACCTAAACTGCAGGCACCATAGAGTCGGCTAACCCGAATGCAACACGACAGCACAACTTATTGGAGGATAATTGACGTTCACACTGCCAGGAAACAGCTGTCGTGCTGTAACCAGGCTGGCCAGGAGTCAGTACCCCTGCCAATTACTTACGAGCAACAAATGGCGGTGTTGTAGCCCAGGGAGTAGAGTTCAGGTGGTAGAAAGATGAACATAACAGGAGACATGGAAAACGTTGCCAAACAGTTATTTAATCTGAAAACGGACAGGCAAATTCAGGTGAGATCCATGCCTTGTTCATTTTCAGAAAAGTAAGCCGGTCTACATTCTCTGAGGATAGTCGCATGCGACGGTCTGTTACTACACCACCTGCAGCACTAAAGACACGCTCAGATAATACACTGGCAGCAGGGCAAGCCAGCACCTCCAATGCATACTGGCTAAGCTCTGGCCATGTATCCAACTTAGAGACCCAAAATTTGAAAGGGGAAGAGGCATCTGGGAGTACACTTAGAGGGAAAGCCAAGTAGTCTGTCACCATCTTACGGAAACGTTTCTTCCTGGTGACTGGAGCCGTCTCGTATGGTGTAGACCTTGCTGGCGCTGTCACAAAACTTTGCCACATTTGTAACATACAGTTCTTGCCCTGTGCAGAGGCGCTGCTTCTGCTCCCTCTTGTTGTAGAGGTGTCTACACTGCCTCGACGCACAGAGCTGCTTTGTAAAGCAGCAGCAGTAGCAGCAGCAGCTCTCTCGGCTGGAATGTACAACAGTATGGATTGCACCAGTGTGTCTTGGTACTCCTGCATTTTACGGTCCCGGTTCACCGGTGTGATGAGGGTTTGTAAGTTGTCCCGGTAGCGAGGGTCTAGGAGGGTGTACACCCAATAATCTGACGTGCTGAGAATGTGGGCGATGCGGCGGTCGTTTCTCAGGCACTGAAGCATGAAATCAACCATGTGCTGCAGACTCCCAACTGGCCAACAAAGGCTGTCTTCTGGAAGAGGCGTTATCTCTGTCTCCTCTGCATCACCCCACCCTCGCTCTACATACTGAGTAGAGCGTTGTGTACCTCCCTCTGTAGGGATTTCTTCCTCCTCCATTGACTCCTCCCTCCTCCTCCTCATCCTCCTCACAAAGTGAGCCCTGCCTAGCCCTTTGTGAGGAACGACGTTGCGCTGACTGTCCTGAAGGTAATTGAATTTGTGACTCCTCATCCTCCACCTCTTTCAAAACCTCTTCCTTTAGTGCTTTCAGTGATTTCTGAAGCAGGCAGATAAGGGGTACAGTCATGCTGACTAGTGCATCATCTGCACTCGCCATCCGCGTTGAGACATCAAACGCACGCAAAACGTCGCAGATGTCGTTCATAGAGGCCCACTCAGTAGTGGTGAAGTGTGAACGGCGCAAATTGCGAGTTGATTGCGCCTGTTGCAGCTTATACTCCATTACTGCTGGCTGCTGCTCACACAACCGCTCCAACATATGTAACGTGGAATTCCACCTGGTGGGTACGTTACATATGATGCGATGTTCAGGAAGGCGAAATCTGACTTGCAGAGCTGCAATGCGCGATCTGGCCATGCTGGAACGTCGCAAGTGAGCGCACTCTAGGCGGACCTTGTGCAGCAGTGCATCAAGATCCGGATAATCCCTCAAAAAACTCTGCACGACCAAGTTGAGCACATGTGCCAGACATGGTATGTGAGTGAGGTTGCCAAGGCCCAGAGCTGCCACCAGATTTCGGCCATTGTCACACACTACCAAGCCTGGCTGGAGATTAGCTGGCAAAAACCACACATCGCTCTCCTGCTTGATGGCATCCCAGAGCTCCTGCGCTGTGTGGCTTCGATTCCCCATGGGAATTAATTTCAGTACGGCCTGTTGACGTTTGGCCACGGCTGTGCTCATATCGGTCGCAACAGGTAAGCGTTCACGGGTCCATGTGGAGGTATACCGTGACGGCTCGTGCAGCGATGATTCTGAGGAACTGGAGTAGGAGGAGGAATCAATGTGCACAGACTGGATTCCTGCAATCCTTGGAGTTGGCAGAACACGTACAGCGCCACTGGCAAGATCTGTACCCGGCTCCACAACATTGACCCAATGGGCAGTGAGGGAAAGGTATCGTCCCTGGCCATGGGTACTGGTCCACGCATCGGTGGTCAGGTGGACCCTGCTACTGACGGCGTTTAGTAGCGCATGTTTAATGTTTCCCTCGACATGTTTTTGCAGAGCAGGGACAGCTTGCCTGCTGAAATAAAATCGGCTTGGCACATTATATTGTGGGACTGCCAATGCCATAAAGTTCCTGAAACTGTCAGTCTCCACCAGCCTGAATGACAGCATTTCAAGGGACAGGAGTTTTGCAAGGCCAGCATTCAGAGCCTGTGCTCGTGGATGGTTTGCCGAGTATGGCCGTCTTTTATCCCATGCCTGTGTTACCGATGGCTGTTTTTTGTTCTGGGAGTGTGACGATGACTGTGAACTTGCTGCAGTGGGTGGAATAACAGTTTCTCTATGGACAACAGTGACCGAGGTTCTTCCATGGAGATCCTGTGAGGAAGCCGAAACAGGTGTGTGAGAGCTGGAGGTAGAGGCTCGAACATGACCTAAAGATGTAGGTGCTGCTGTAGGTTGGCCTACATCTCCAGTGTGTCTTTGGAACTCAGCTACGTGCTTTGTCCGTACATGTGTCCACATATTTGTGGTATTCAGGTTCCTGATATTTTTACCTCTTTTAACTTTTTGCTTACACAGCTTGCATTGAACATAGCAAATATCATGTACAAGTCTGTCAAAAAAGGACCACGCAGTGCAAGTCATGGGAGCGCCAATTTTGACAGTTCTAAGAGAACTGCTCCCAACAGGTGCCAAACTGGAGGCTACAGGCAAGCGAGTCTGCAGCCTACCTCTCCCTCCTCTTTGTACCGTTGGGACAATCTCTTCCTCAGAGCTGCTCCCACACCTTCCTGTTGCTCACGCCATGTTGGGTCTCGGACTTCATCATCTCCACTACCCTCTTCCAACACCTGCTGCTGTTGGATGGTCTGGGCAGCACCATGCTCCACAAAACCTGGCACCTGAGTCTCATCATCATCATAAGATGCGTTCTGCGGTGTGCTGTCCATCGGCACTGGCTCACCCGCCTCTTCAGATTGAGAGAGACACAGCTGTTGCGCATCACTGCATACTCCCTCTTCTTCAAATTGCAGAATGCTGCTTGCCTGTGCCCGTGTTTGCGAGCCAACAGATTCTGAGAACAGAAGCAGAGACTCAGCTGGCTCCTGTACAGAACTCTCTGACTGCCTTGGCAATTTGACAGGCGGTGAACAGACAGATGGTTGCTCAACAGTGTTGTGTTCCTGAGAGGAGGTGGAAGGAATTGAAGTCGATGCATTGGCTGCCATCCAACCAACAACGGCTTCAATTTGTTCTTCCCGCAGCAGGGGGGCACGCCGAGCTCCTACCAAAGTGCGCATAAAGGAACGCTCACGGGGATAAATGGTGGATGCTGTGTCACTGAGGGCGGCAGCAGATACAGAATCCCCACGTCCTCTCCCTGCTGAAACTCCACGGCCACGACCACGTGCCTTACTCACTGACTTCTTCATCTTGGTAGATTGATAAAGAAAGTCAGAAAAGTTATAAGGCCTAAGTGTGGTTATTACACAGAGACTGAAGTGAACACTGAAACACAACTGTTCACAATCTGTGAAAGGCTACTCCTTTGTCTACTTCTATAGTGTTTGGAACCAATGTATTGGATACGGATGGAAGCGCGTCACACTAATAGTTAAATTGCATGGAGCTGCAAGAATTACACTGAAGGAAAAAAAAAATAGTCTGTGAGTGACAGGTGCAGATGCCTACAGACAGCGTTGCATGCAGAGCAAACTGCAGCGTCACCTGCACTCACACACACCTTGCAGAGCTGTTAAAACAACACTGAGGCAAAAGGAAGCTTTACACAGCGGTTGGTGCTAGCCTGCCTACAGCACAGTACACTAAATCGCAATCTCTAACTGTCCCTCAGAGTCAGCACAGTAGCGTTCTGTCCCTTACTGAATTCACAGCACAGTGACGCTAAAATGGCGGCGGCTCCTTTTATAGTGCATTCTGACATCATTTCAGCATCCAATCACAGCCATGCCATTAGTTAACATGACCGCAGCAGTACAGGATGTGCCCACACTTCTTAGGATTCCTCATTGGCTGACTAAAATCACATTGCCTCGCAAAGAATTATGGGAACTTCCGATTACGGTATTCGATAAGACGAAAATATCGAAACGAATTATCGAAAGGCCGATAGAGCTAATATCGGCCGATAGCCGATATTTGCATTATCGTATCGCTCAACACTAATTAAGACACAAATAGATTCACATTGTTCACCAAATTAATAGATTTTGCAAAGATAGGGAGGAAATATCCGCACTTTCTTCAAAGGAATTGTATCAGGTTAGCGCTATTTCTGGTCTAAACCTTTCACTAAAACTGGAACATGAGATTCGTAAGAACATAGCGAGAAGCAAAGATCAATCTCACCAGTGATTACGCCGTCTCCTAAACAGGGGGAGTAATACAGAAAATGGAGCATGGAGCAAAAGTCAAGTAACTCAACTGCCCCAAAACTCAACTGCGCCCAAAACTCAACTGCTTCCAAAACTCAACTGCGCCCAAAACTCAACTGACCCAAAACTCAACTACCCCAAAACTCAACTGCCCCAAAACTCAACTGCCCAAAACTCAACTGCCAAAAAACTCAACTGCCCAAAACTCAACTGCCCCAAAACTCAACTGCGCCAAAACTCAACTGCCCCAAAACTCAACTGTCCCCAAAACTCAACTGCGCCCAAAACTCAACTGCCCCAAAACTCAACTGCGTCCAAAACTCAACTGCCCTAAACTCAACTGCTCCCAAAACTCAACTGCCTCAAAACTCAACTGCGCCCAAAACTCAACTGCGCCCTCAACTGCGCCCAAAACTCAACTGCTCCCAAAACTCAACGTGCCCAAAAACTCAACTGCACCGAAAAATCAACCGCACCCAAAACTCAACTGCCCCAAAATTCAACTGCCCCAAAACTCAACTGCTCCCAAAACTCAACTGCCTCAAAACTCAACTGCACCCAAAACTCAACTGCGCCCAAAACTCAACCGTGCCCAAAACACAACTGCATCCAAAACTCAACCGCACCCAAAAACTCAACTGCCCCCAAAACTCAACTGCTCCCAAAACTCAACTGCGCCCAAAACTCAACTGTGCCCAAAACTCAACTGTGCCCAAAACTCAACTGCGCCCAAATCTCAACCGCGCCCAAAACTCAACTGTGTCCAAAACTCAACTGCCCCAAAACTGAACTACCCCAAAACTCAACTGCTCCCAAAACTCAACTGCCCCAAAACTCAACTGCGCCCAAAACTAAACTGAACCCAAAACTCAACTGCGCCCAAAACTCAACCGCGCCCAACCCCAACAAAGATATATCTGACATTTTATCCACATTTTAATAATGATGCTTCATAATGCCCAATAACGCTTCAATTATCATAGAGCATGCCGGCCTCCATTGAGCACATATTCATAGCCTATATTAAGAGCTCATGCCGACTGCCAGATTTCAGTGTAAGTGCAATCGGACAAAGCATTGGATCGCACTGGGACCAATGTTATTCTATGGGACCACGCATATGTCCGATTGTTTCATTGGGTGTGTCCAAGTAAAATGTCGCAACATGTAAAAATTATAATAACATGAGAAACAATTGGGAGCTTAAATCCCTAATATTAAGAATAATTTGTGTAAATAAACAATGCATGACCAATCCAGAAATAAAGTAATTTCAAAAAGTAGTTCAAAAAATTATATACTTTATTACAAAATACAATGCATAAAAATCACATTACACACCATGTACAAAAGTAATAAAAAAACAGTGAAAGAATGACATGACCGTGGTGTGGCAGCTGCAGACATATATATATATACCATGCTAAACCATCTAGTGATTGGAATGAATCCAAATGTGTCCACATTACCAATGACCAAAGAAACAGAAGGAACGTATGGAGGTGTGTTCATATAAAGCAAAGGGGTGCATTTCTCCTAATCAAAAAATGAAAAGACCATGGTAGCAGAAGCCAACAATGTAGAAGAGTCCAGTGATGTAGCAGAGCTGGGTATGTCAGGAGACTCACCATATGGAAAGTGGAACAACAGTATAATTATAAGAAGTAGTTGCTTGCACACAAGCCAGGGTTGGCAACTGTCCAGAATTTCCTGGACACTTTTTTTCACTGTCTGTAAAAAGAATTTGAGGCGTCCTTAAATTTTTTGAACCTAAATAAACTCATACAGATAATTTTGACTGTAATTACATCATTTTACAGTATACAGTGAATGCAGCTGATATCTTCTGATCACAATTATGATCGTCTTGTGAAGAGAACCAAACGAGGTATTATTTTGCCCATTAGTAAGATGCTTACACTGCAAACAACGTAAGAGCCACATCATTTCTATTTTAGCCACTGAGCCAATATGTATACATATTAGATAATCAAAATCACTTTAATAATAAGATTAAGGTCTCACTGCGTGTCTGTACATGTCCGGCTGCATCTGTATAATCCACCCAGCAACTTGAGATTAATATTGATTCCGGCGGACATTGTGGGAACGTTCGGCTTGTATTTGCCGGTGATAGATTAAGACACAAATAGATTCACATTGTTCACCAAATTAATAGATTTTGCAAAGATAGGGAGGAAATATCCGCACTTTCTTCAAAGGAATTGTATCAGGTTAGCGCTATTTCTGGTCTAAACCTTTCACTAAAACTGGAACATGAGATTTGTAAGAACATAGCGAGAAGCAAAGATCAATCTCACCAGTGATTACGCCGTCTCCTAAACAGGGGGAGTAATACAGCAAATGGAGACTGGAGCAAAAAGTCAAGTAACTCAACTGCCCCAAAACTCAACTGCGCCCAAAACTCAACTGCCTCCAAAACTCAACTGCGCCCAAAACTCAACTGCCCCAAAACTCAACTACCCCCAAAACTCAACTGCCCCAAAACTCAACTGCCCCAAAACTCAACTGCCAAAAAACTCAACTGCCCCAAAACTCAACTGTCCAAACAATGGCAACTCAACTGCCCCAAAACTCAACTGTCCCCAAAACTCAACTGCGCCCAAAATAACTGCCCAAATCAACTGCGCCCAAAACTCAACTGCCCTAAACTCAACTGCTCCAAAACTCAACTGCCTAAACTCAACTGCGCCCAAAACTCAACTGCGCCCTCAACTGCGCCCAAAACTCAACTGCTCCCAAAACTCAACCGTGCCCAAAGCACAACTGCACCGAAAAATCAACCGCATCCAAAACTCAACTGCCCCCAAAATTCAACTGCCCAAAACTCAACTGCTCCCAAAACTCAACTGCCTCAAAACTCAACTGCGCCCAAAACTCAACTGCACCCAAAACTCAACCGCACCCAAAACTCAACTGCTCCCAAAACTCAACTGCGCCCAAAACTCAACTGTGCCCAAAACTCAACTGTGCCCAAAACTCAACTGCGCCCAAATCGCAACCACGCCCAAAACTCAACTGTGTCCAAAACTCAACTGCCCCAAAACTGAACTACCCCAAAACTCAACTGCTCCCAAAACTCAACTGCCCCAAAACTCAACTGCGCCCAAAACTAAACTGCGCCCAAAACTCAACTGCGCCCAAAACTCAACCGCGCCCAACCCCAACAAAGATATATCCGACATTTTATCCACATTTTAATAATGATGCTTCATAATGCCCAATAACGCTTCAATTATCATAGAGCGTGCCGGCCTCCATTGAGCACATATTCATAGCCTATATTAAGAGCTCATGCCGACTGCCAGATTTCAGTGTAAGTGCAATCGGACAAAGCATTGGATCGCACTGGGACCAATGTTATTCTATGGGACCACGCATATGTCCGATTGTTTCATTGGGTGTGTCCAAGTAAAATGTCGCAACATGTAAAAATTGTATATACTGTATTTGATTTTCACTTGGCCATGGAAGTCAATGGGTCTGTGGAAAATATCAGACAGCACTCAAATGAAGTAAGAAACTAGTTCTGAACTGAAAAAGTAAGTTAATGTGTATGCACAGGCCAGACAGGATGGATTTCTCAGCTCAGAAACAGGGCGGTCACACCCTTATATGCACAAGATGCACTCTGAACAAAATAAGAAACTAGTTCTGAACTGAAAAAGTAAGTTAATGTGTATGCAAAATGTAAATGTATTTAACACATGACCATTACACACAGAAAACCAGGCACAAAAAAACAAATATCCTAAAATAAAATAAATAAAAATTTTTTTTTGCAAAAAATGCATGAAGGTAGTAATAATTATAAGGGTATTTAGTAAACATAATTTTGATCAAAAGAATGTACAAGCCATCCCGCCACGTCAAGGCAACTGAGTCGCCCGCCAGGGCCATGGGGTACTCGGTACTGAGCCTATTGACTTTTATGGGGGATGTCACGGTAGCCAAGACTCCGTCCGTGGCCCTGGGCACTCACCAAAAAGGGGATTTATTTACAGGGGATAATGTTCGTGTAGTGATTCGTGACGCCACCTGTGTTGCTCGGTCAGGGTGACCAGCGCTGCAGCTCAGGTCCTCTGGAAGTGATGGTATTCTGCAGCCAGTTGGCAAACCTCCCACAGGTGAGGTTATAGTCTTCCAGGGCAGGTAGATGTTGTAGTGTAGAAATGGTACTTGTGAATGTAGCAGAGAGGAATGTGCGTCGCTGGAATAATTCTAGGAGACAGTCCAGATGCAGTTTCAGGGTTTTTACTCACAGTCTGTTGCATGCAGTACAGATGCCCGCCTGGCACTGTGTCCTCCGGGCGAGGGGTCCAGCACCCCAGGTAGATCGGTCACACTTGCCCAAGACTCCCTTTCAGTGTGTTCCTTTCCTGGCAGTCTCTCTCTCTCTCTCTTTGTGCTTTTTCCACTCGTCTCTTCCTAGCACTTCACCACGCAGTCTCTCAGTCCCGAAGCTGCGGATCCTGTTGGGTAACAGATTAATTCTGTGCGTCCTTGGCCCTATATAGCTTCCTTCCTGGAGATGCTGCTGGTGGTTTGTAGCGATGACCCATAAAGTGATCTCTGCCGTCGGCTTACTAGCAGGGCCTGAAGCTTTCCCACTAGTCTAGGGGCCGTTCCCTGATGGCCTGGTCCTTCCTATCCTGGATAGGGCCACGGATGTGATATTCACTGTCCGTGCTCTTGGACCCTAAAAGTTAGCTCTCCTCTCCACCACTCACTCCTAAGGCCTCTTTCACACATCCGTTTTGCGCCTGACGGCGCCCCGGCATTTTGCCGCAGCGCCGCATCCGGCAACTAGTATGAAAAACCGGATGAGACGCATCTGGTTTTTCGCCGGATCCGGTTCTGTGCTCCGTAAAAAAAACTGAATCCGTCTCATCCGGTGTATCCGGTTTTGCATCCGTTTTCGACGGAATGCGCCGGATCCGGTTTTTAAGAACGCCCTTTTTTGGGGTTCCAAACATGATTGGCTACTGTAATCCTATATATACACTGTTCCTACAGCCCATCTTTGACAGGTTGTATAGGAGCAAGGTGCAGGTTGCAGAGAAGAGCAAGTAGCAAGTGATTGGCGAACATGGATGTCATTATCGGCAATATCTTCAAGAAACTTGTTGATTTTACTGCGGAGGCGAATCGCTTGAGGTTTATAGTTATGGAGAAGGAGCGAAAGATTGAGCAGCTCATTATGCATCAGCGCCAGCGAAGACGACGCCGTATGTGGATCCACCCCATCACGGCACAGAGATTAACTCGTGGTGTCTATTCTACACTGAACATGGAGCTGCGAGAAAATCCAGAGAAGTTTTTTTGCCTATCTGCGGATGAAGAAAGAAAACTTTGACGATTTGCTGGAGCGTGTTGGAGACCAAATAAAAAATCTGACACCTATTATCGGTTCTCAATTTCTCCAGCGGAGCGTCTCATGGTCACTATAAGGTAAGCTATATGTATTGGATCTGCTTGCTTGAGCACACTTGTAATTTTATAATTTATTTAACATCACAGGACAACTAGGAAACCATATCAGTAGACAAAATTTTTTAAAAAAACAGTGTTTTTCATTGATGTTATTATTTTTGGTATCTCCAATAGTTATAGTTGAGTTCTGGTATGTAATGCTGTTTTTATGAAATAATTTGTATTTTCTAATTTGTTTTCAGATTTCTGGCAACTGGCGAAACCCTGTCATCGCTCCATTTTCAATACCGCCTGGAAATATCAACGCTATCCGGCACAATAAAGTATACTTGTCGTGCTCTGTGGGATAGTTTGGTTGGAGAATTTCTTCCAGAGCCAACTACAGACCGGTGGCTTGAAATAGCGGACCAGTTTCTATGTATCTGCCAGTTCCCCAATTGCCTGGGCGCTGTTGATGGCAAACACATCCGCGTTCAAAAGCCTTCAGGAACTGGATCAGAATTCTACAACTATAAAAAATATTTTTCGGTTGTCCTGATGGCTATTGCAGATGCGGAGTACAAGTTTATTGCGGTGGACATTGGGTCTTATGGACGGTCCAATGACTCGCAAGTGTTTAAACTTTCAGCTATGGGCCGTAAACTGTACGGAAACACTTTTCAGTTTCCACCACCTAGGCCACTGCCTCAAACCTCAGGCCCACCGATGCCATTCGTTTGTGTAGGTGATGAGGCATTCCAGCTGTCCGAACACCTCTTGAAGCCGTACGCCAGCAGAGGATTAACCCATACAAAGTGAATATTTAACTACCGCCTCACAAGAGCCAGACGGATGGTGGAGTGTGCCTTTGGGATTATGACTGCAAAATGGCGTGTCCTTTTGACTGCAATTAACTTGAAGACCGAGACTGTGGATGATGTTGTTAAAGCGTGCGTGGTCCTACATAATTTTGTCCTAACCAAGGAACCGATTTCTATGGAGGACCACAATCAAGAAACAACTTTGCACGACTACAGCAACATTACCACTCGCAGTACAGTCGCAGTTTCAAGAATGAGGGACCATTTTGCCCAATACTTTGTGTCACCAGAAGGTAGTGTTGACTGGCAGGATGACAGAGTGTGATAAATGTATTTGTTGTTTTAAAAATTTCTGTACCCATAATAAACCTTTAAAAGTTAACTTGTCTACCTTCTTGTGTGTTTTCTAGTGTCTGTAACCTTTTTGCCATAGTTGTGTCCCTGGCTGTTATTTTTTATTAAAAAAGTATTTCACCTTTTGTCCAAAAAAGTGTACATTGTAGGGCAGGGTTCCCCAACTCCAGTCCTCAAGGCACACCAACAGGTCATGTTTTCAGGATTTCCTTTGTATTGCTCAGGTGATAATTGCCTCACCTGTGCAATACAAAGGAAATTCTGAAAACCTGATCTGTTGGTGTGCCTTGAGGACTGGAGTTGGGGAACCCTCTTGTAGGGTATAACCTACAAGTACACAATTTTGGGAAAAAGATAATATACTTTGCATACTGCACAACCCGGGACACAACTTTGGCAAAAAGGTTAAATTTATGAACCTTTTAGCCAAAGTTAGGTGTTTTTTAATAATTGTGTTTGTGTTACCAAATAGCTTCACCTTTATACCAAATTTAAAACTTAACATCCTATAAATAAAAGACAGACAACAATGTTAAACCAATGAACAATTTATTAAAAAAAAAAATTTTTCATATCATTTTTATAAAAGTAGGCCTTGTGGCACAATTTTTCAGTGAAATAACCTTTATTTTTTAGTAAACTTTATTATTTTTGTCAACTTTATTTTTGAAAGAAGTTTAGGAAAAAAAATAAACACTTTAACTACAGGTCAGTGTAGTGTGGGGTGGAAATACTGCTGGAGGGGCTGCGGGACACTTCGACCGTGGGAGTGTGGAGGGACGACCGGGATGGTGGTGGTGAAGGAACAGGAAGAGGTGAAGGGGTGGAAAGAGTAAAGGAATGGGAAGACAAGGCAGAACAGGTGGGTGGTGGTGGAGTGGAGGGTTGGGCAGGAGGAGCAGGTGACATGGTAGGGAATTGGAAGGGGGAAGGAGATCGGTACGAGGTAGGAGTGTGGTACGGGGTAGGTGGCTGGTAGTGGGTAGGTTGCTGGTATTGGGGAGGTGACTGCAGTTGGGGAGGTGGGTGGTACTGGGGAGGTGGTTGTATTTGGGGAGGTTGATGGAGCTGGGGAGGTGGCTGGTATTGAATAGGAGGGGGAGGAGGGACGGCGGGTGGAGGGGGGGGAAGATGTACGGCGGCTGTAGGGGGGAGGTGGAGGAACGACTGGGGTGGATGGAGGAGGATGGGAGAGAACCTGCACTAGAGCAGCATGGCACGTGTGTGAGTCGCACGTACCAGGGCTTATGGGATACTCGGCACCGAGCCCGTTCACTTCAATGGGGGAGAGGTCACGGGTAGCGCAGCTCGGTCCGTTGCCCTGGGCGCTCATTCAAAGGGGATATTTACAGGGGATTTAGAAATGTTCGTGACGCCACCTGTGGTTTCTGATCAGGGTGACCAGCGCTGCAGGGTGAATCCTCGGAGGGGTTGTAACTGGGCAGCAAGGTATTAAGTCTTCCACAGGTAAGACTGATCCCTCGAGGTATATGGCAGTGCAGGGGTGCAGGCAATAAGGCAGACACACACAATGAGTCTCTTTCCGTACCTTTACTGGTGATATTTGCAGGCACGTCCCGGGAAGCTGCTCAGGGTGGAGGATGCACGTCCAGTAATCACTGAGTAGGTTTAAGGCCTCCTTACTCTTGATGTGTATGAGTTTCTAACTTGCATGAAGCTAAGTTTAACTCCGTGTAGAACAGCTACGCCCGGCTGACATTGTGGTAGAGCCTTCTTGCAGACAGAACTAAGTCCTCTATGGCTGATCAGGCCTGACTCCTGTTCTTCCTGACCCCGGTTACGTATCAGCACTGAAGGGCCCCTCTGTGACATGAAGTCCAGCAGGGTCTCCGGTTTCTCCCACTAGCTGTGAAGGTTCTAGCAAGCTCGGACCCGGTGTCCGGTTGTGCAGAGTGGAGGTAAGCTATCGTTGCTATTTCTCCTCAGTCACTCTCTCTCTCTTTGTCCACTCGCCTGTCGCCCTACTCACACCTTTAACATAAGCACAGGCAACAGTAGGTGTCAGCTTCCTTCTCTTCACCGCTCTCTAACAGTACCTCAGTTTGCTCGGTGTTACAAGTACTGCAGTTCCCCTTCCTTCACTTCTTTCTTAGGCTCTGTCCGAAGCAGCTATCAGGACCTTCCGTCAGACTGATCTGTGCACACTCCGAGAGTCACTTTCCACTTCCCTAGGGGACTAACAGTCAGCACGTTCTGAGGTATCAGTTTGTCTCTCTGCTTCTGTCTCATCTGACAGGAATCTCCGTCTGCTCTGAGCTCTGCTCTGACAGGAAATCAACACTGGCTCAGACTGGCTACTGCTGCGTCTCTCCACACCCTTATATACTCTACAGGGCTCCCTCTGGTGGCACTATAGGGAAGTGTGGAGTGTGAATGAATATCAGGTGTTTGTGATTTACCTTTCTGTGCATCCTCCTGGGTAACATGTGGCACCAAGCGCAGCTGGGCTACACATCCCCCCCTAGTTATATTCAGCACTCCCGGGCTGAAAAAGAAAACAATTTTTTATAATAAACAACAATAACATAACTCTTCCCTTGCGGGAGGTAAGGACACTTTAACGTTACATTGTGTACAAATTGCAAATAGAAAAATATCAAAATACTTTCTCACAATAAATACTAAATTCTTGTGGAGGACCCGTACCAAACCTCCCACGGTGGTCCTGGGTGGGCTGCAGGACTTCCTTGCTGCAAACTTCACTCAAGGCCACACCATACGGGTTTTTCTTCAGAGGTAGAATGGCTTTACGTAAAACCAAGATGGGGCACTGAGTGCCAACTATTTACATTACAGTTTTTGGGCTGGCAAAGTCCTCAGCCACGCAGTCCTTGGCATAAGAACATTTCACATATCACTTAATACTTCACTACACATTACCCAACTGGGGTATATACTATGCATCATATTATGCAAACATCATCACATATTAATAAAGTGCAATTCTTCTTTAAAACTTTTTACAGTTACAGTAAACCCTGTCTGGGTCCTACTGTTCTTCTTTGAATATAGTGGTTACTCCTTCCATACCTGGGGCTGGAAGTATGCGGTGCGCTCTGGAACGCATCACCAGAAGATCATGTCCTGCTACCTGTGTCTGGGTAGCTACAGTCCTTTTTACAATTTTTGCTTTGCGACTTCCAGGAGACCTAACAGGTGCCTCTTCTAAGTATAGATTTGGCTCAGTAGGGGTCGCTGTTGCAGTCACTACGCTCTGCAGCATTTCCAATTGGGACGCAGGTGCTCGCAGTGGCTTATTTGGGGACGCACTAGCCTGTTGCATTGCAGAATAGGACGCAGGGTAATATGCAGGATAGGATGCAGGTGCGCGGCCGGACGCTGATGTCGCTGGGACCTGGAACACTGAGACACAGGGTACATTTCCGGCTTCAGGGACGGGGTCGCTGACTCAGGAGACATTCAGGGCATACCACCCCTTAAGACCCCAGTGCCGCGTGTAGGTGACAATATCCCCAATAATTAGATCCCTTCCCGGGTGCCCCTCTGGCAGGTGAGACTCCACATCCTTGCGATTAACAAAGACCTCCTGGTACAGGCCTGGTTCATGGATGAACCCCCAGCCTCCCTGGAGTTTGAAGTCTCTTATGGCCCCCTGGCGCCGCGGTTCCCGGAGTGTACCTTTGTCTCGCCTGACGTTCTCTTTGTCAGCGAGATCCTTTTCCCGGTACCTCTGGCGAAGCTGCTGCACCTCCCGCTGCTCCTGCTGCTGCCGCTGCTCCTGCTCACGGCGTCGCCACTCATTCTCCTTCTGGGCGGCATATTCCACGTCGTCCAGGTACTCCATTTCCTCCCAGTCGATCTCCAACACTTGCGGCTGGGTGTCTTCCGTCGTCGTCCCTACCGGGGGACTGCATTCCGCTTCGGCCTCTGGTTCCAGGCCTGGCTGGCATTCTGGTCTGGGCAGGGCCTCCTCAGCCTCCTTCCCTCCCGCCGCGTCCTCGGCGGAGTCAGGATCAGCTCTTTTGGGGCCGGCCTCCGGTGGTTCATCAGCCGCTGGGTCCAGTGGTGGCGCAGGTGGCATGTGCGCATCTTGAGGGGAGAGCAGTGGGTCCCACAGCAGCCGCTGTTTCAGGGCACGCCAGCTTTGCTCGGTGTTACAAGTACTGCAGTTCCCCTTCCTTCACTTCTTTCTTAGGCTCTGTCCGAAGCAGCTATCAGGACCTTCCGTCAGACTGATCTGTGCACACTCCGAGAGTCACTTTCCACTTCCCTAGGGGACTAACAGTCAGCACGTTCTGAGGTATCAGTTTGTCTCTCTGCTTCTGTCTCATCTGACAGGAATCTCCGTCTGCTCTGAGCTCTGCTCTGACAGGAAATCAACACTGGCTCAGACTGGCTACTGCACTCTCTCTCTCTTTGTCCACTCGCCTGTCGCCCTACTCACACCTTTAACATAAGCACAGGCAACAGTAGGTGTCAGCTTCCTTCTCTTCACCGCTCTCTAACAGTACCTCAGTTTGCTCGGTGTTACAAGTACTGCAGTTCCCCTTCCTTCACTTCTTTCTTAGGCTCTGTCCAAAGCTGCTATCAGGACCTTCCGTCAGACTGATCTGTGCACACTCCGAGAGTCACTTTACACTTCCCTAGGGGACTAACAGTCAGCACGTTCTGAGGTATCAGTTTGTCTCTCTGCTTCTGTCTCATCTGACAGGAATCTCTGTCTGTATGAACTCCGCTCTGAGCTCTGCTCTGACAGGAATCACTGGCTCAGACTGGCTACTGCTGCGTCTCTCCACACCCTTATATACTCTACAGGGCTCCCTCTGGTGGCACTATAGGGAAGTGTGGAGTGTGAATGAATATCAGGTGTTTGTGATTTACCTTTCTGTGCATCCTCCTGGGTAACATGTGGCACCAAGCGCAGCTAGGCTACACATGTGCATCACATACATCTGCTGGTCAGCAGATAGCGGATCTATGCGCTCCGCAACCGACCTAAAAAAGCTGTGGTTCGGTGATGCTCTTGCTTCTGACTGCACAGTTTGCAGAAGTGTCTTTACCTCACCAACTAGGGAGGTTATCTGATGAATGCCTGCAGCAAGTTGTTCAGATAATACCTTAAGACAGTTCTAGAAAGATGCATTCATATGCAAGAACTCGGGCGCATAATTCCTTTCCTGACCCCTCTGACGCTGCCGCCCAGTACCCGCAGCTGTACTAGAGGTGGCAGGGTCAGAAGGGTGGGGTAAAGGGAATGCTATATCCTCACCAGCAGATTCATGTAATGCAGACGGCCACGATGCTCCAGCGCTGGTGTAGGGGACTGCGGGATCAAATGTGTGGGAAGGTGCAGATGTAGAGGGTCGGTCGAAGTGTCCCTCGGTGTCGGTCTCCTGAGGGATCGCTCTAGAAGGCGCCAACTCTGCGGGCACCCGAGTGCTGGTCACTGTGCTGTGGAAGAAAGAAAAAACATAAAATTAATATACAGATGTGGAATGGCCCTGGCTGCAAAAAAATATTGGATAGATGTTAACATTTGATGGTAATATTTACCTTCTGGTGACCATTGTTTCACACAGGAACGCCAGGGCTCGTGCGTGCTTGTATTTGCTCTGGCGTCCTGAAGAACCACTCGGGGCCCGCATCTCCTTGTTGAACTCCTTCTTAAAGTGATCCCTCACAGACCGCCACCCCTTCACAATTCTCTCCCCTGAAACGAGAAAGCACACATTGGTTAGTATACAACATCAGTGTTTCCCAAACTTCATTCCTCGTGTCCCCCAGAGGTCATGTTTTCAGTATTTCCATAGTGTTTCACAAAGGAAATCATGAAAACATGAAGCGTGGGTGACACGAAGAAGGAAGTTTTGGAAACACAGCTTTACAGTCAGCAACATGAACTATACTTACGGAATTTAGTCTGGGACCTAACATCGAGGTCCTCCCAGCGGTCCACCATTGCTGCTGCCACTTCCTCCCAGAGCCGTCGGGTCACAACTTGATCCGAATGCCGGTGGTCCCCCATGTTCCACAGCGGCTCCCTTTCTCGGACCAGATTGATCATGAGATCAACGTCCAGGCCTTCCTCCGTGTCCGAGTCGGGAGCACGCTGTGAAGCCTGTGAAATTAAAATAGACAAAAAAAACATTACCATACACATTATCTGAAAATGAAAAAAGTATACATGTTAAACTGGAAAAAATTAAGAAAAAAATTATAGATAGCACATGTTTTGTAAAAAAAAAAAAAATTATATGAAATGTTACCAAAAATGGTAAATAGTTAAAAAATTTTCAAAAAGAAAAATTACATTTTAAAAAAGCACCCGAAACAATAAAAAAATTTGATTTAAAAAAAAAAAAGAATAAAAAAAAAAAAAAAAAACTTACACGTTGAGAACCGCCGACAGTCTCACGACGACGACTCTGCGAGGCACTGGGAGGAACCCTTGGTTAGCTCCCAGATCTGAGAGACTAAAATGAAAAAAAAAATTAGGATATTGGCATGTGTTGGCCGCTGTGTCAAGTATGTACTAAATGGTTTTCTATGTGTTGTGTGTAGTGTGATGTGTTTCTGCGATTGATGCAGGATACTTACGAATTGTGAGCCCACTCCGGGTATCTCTCCACCCCGTCCTTCTTCCTCTGGGAGCTCCTCGTCATCTTGCGATTCCTTTTATTAAAAAAAGACAATCAATACATATTTCCCACAGAAGGATTGTGGAGAGAAAAAAAAATTAGATATTTTTACAGCCAATTGCTGACGATGGGTAGGAGGGCTCCCAGAAGAAGATGTGTCTTGCTCTGGCTCAAGTGGCTGGGAGGGAGGAGATAGAGATGCTGCTGCCGCCGCTGCTGCTGCTGACGTCGCCGCTTCTTCTGCCAACGCCGCCATTGCGGCTGCTGCAGCAGCTGTTTGACGGTCTCTGCTGTGGAAGAAAGACACAAAAAGGGCCAGTGAATATATTTGTATATTCCTTGTCCCTGGCTGAAAGAGAAAAACAAACATGTTATTTTTTAGGTAAATGGGGGATGTAATATTTACTTTCTGCTAGCTGTCCTCTGTGCCCGTCTCTCCTCTCGGCTTGCTGCTGCTGCCGCCTCCGCCGCCGCCTGTCTTTGCCGTCTTCTGCTGTTGAGTAAAAAGGGACTGTGAATATACTATTCCTTGTCCATGGCTTAAAGAAAAACAAACATGTAATTTAGAGCAAAATGGGGGATGTCATAGTTACTTTCTGCTGGATATTCTCCGAGCTTGGATGTCATCTCCTCCCCTCTCTTCAACTGTTGCTGCAGCCGCCGCCGCCTCTCGTTGACGTCTTCTGCTGTTGAGTAAGGACACAAAAAGGGACAGTGAATATATGTTTATTCCTTGTCCCTGGCTGAAAGAGAAAAACAAACATGTAATTTTTAGGGAAATGGGGGATGTCATATTTACTTTCTGCTGGCTGCCCTCCTAGCATCCAGGATGTCCTGTGCGCGTGATGCTGCAGCTTCAGCTGCTGCCGCCTCCTCCCTTTCAAATCTTCTGCTGTGGAATAAACAGACAAAAAGGAACTGTGTTTATATGTATTGATTGTCCCTGTTTTAAAGTATAAGATTCAAACATGGACAGGATTGAGCTTTATGTTGTACGGAACACAACATCCCGTCATTAATTGGACCCATAAACAGTACCAGGGGGAACCACCCTATCACTGCAAAAAATGCACACTTGATACAGTACCAGGGGGAACCACCCCATCCAAAAAAAAAATGTAAAAAAAAAAAAAAAAATGACATCACAGGCCAAAAAAAAAAAAATAATCAACATTATGATAGAAAAACATGCACATTTCAGATAGTAGCAGGAGAAGCAACCCCATCACAGGCCAAAAAAAAAAAAAATCTACATTATGATAGAAAAACATGAACATTTCAGATAGTAGCATGAGGAGCAACACCATCACAGGCAAAAAAAATTAAAAAAATAAAACAATAGATCAAACATTATGATAGAAAAACATGCACATTTCAGATAGTAGCATGAGGAGCAACACCATCACAGGCAAAAAAAATTTAAGAAAAAAAAAAATTAAATCAACATTATGATTGAAAAACATGCACATTTCAGATAGTAGCATGAGGAGCAACCCC
>JARQOD010000003.1:154755056-154785056 GCA_033576555.1 Oophaga sylvatica
TGGCTGGTGTTTCTGGCTGGACTCACACTGGCTGATGGCTGTACTCCCGCTGGCTGGTGGCTTGACTCCCGCTGGCTGATGGCTGGACTCACACTGGCTGATGGCTGTACTCCCGCTGGCTGGACTCACACTGGCTGATGGCTGGACTCCTGCTGGCTGGACTCCTACTGGCTGATGGCTGGACTCTAGCTGGCTGGACTCACACTGGCTGATGGCTGTACTCCCGCTGGCTGGACTCACACTGGCTGATGGCTGGACTCCCGCTGGCTGGACTCCCACTGGCTGATGGCTGGACTCTAGCTGGCTAGATTCTGGCTGGCTGGTTTCTGGCTGGACTTCTGATGGCTGTAATGCTTGCTGGCACATTGAGGAGTGAAGCCCTATCAGGCAGGTTTATATACATTTTGGGCTGTCTGGCCAATTGGCTACAAAATAATAATTGGAGCATGTGAATCGCACAACACCAGGGTTATGGGGTACTCGGCACCGAGCCCATTGAAGTCTATGGGGAATGTCACAAGTAGCACAGCTCGGTCCGTTGCCCTGGGCGCTCATACAAAGGGGGATATTTACAGGGGATAATAGTAATTGTTCGTGACGCCACCTGTGGGTTCTGATCAGAGTGACCAGCGCTGCAGGGTTAATCCTCTGAGGGTTGTTATTGGGCAGCAAGGTGTTAAGTCTTCCACAGGTAAGACTGGATCCCTCAAAGTATATGGCGGTGCAGGGTGCAGGCAATAAGTCAGACACACACAAGTCAGTCTCTTTCCATACCTTTACTGGTGGTATTTGCAGGTATGTCCCGGGAAGCTGCTCAGGGTGGAGGATGCACATCCAGGTAATCACCGAGTAGGTTTAAGGCCTCCTTACTTCTTAATGTGTGTGGAGTCCTAACTTGCGTGAAGCGAAGTTGAACTCCGTGGAGAACAGTGTAATGAATGGAAGCGGAGGCAGAGGTGGTGAAGTTCACATTCGTTTTTATTTTTTAATGTGGAACCTCGAGACCGCGGTCCGGGGGGCTCCGAAGGGGGCGTAACTAGTGAGCCCCGGGTACCCATAGTAAGGCCCCTCGAACAGGACCAGAATGGAATACCCGGAGGACACAGGTGCTACCTCCAGTTAGACCCCGGACACGTGGCAGCTGTCCCAGAGGGACCAAAAGGGTAACAGGTATTTACAGAGTCCGTGGAGGGTTCTTGACGGAGAAGGGTAAGGACCTGGTCCAGAACGGATGGTAGTAGGCTGGCTCCAGTGACCTTGTCACGGTCCACGGGTACGGATGGCTGATGGCGGAACGGGATGACACTTGCGCCAGTAATAGCCGAGATTGTCCAGGTTAGCCAGATACGGGTTAGCAATGATCTGAGGAGAAAAACAGTATCAGCGAAGCACAGAGACTGCAGACGCAGCGCAGACAGATCAGGAACAGAACCGGATGTAGCAATGATAGAACACGTTGCTCCGGCACTCCCCTAATGGTGGAGTGACCAGATATAGTACTGAGTGAGCAGCCATTGGTTAATTAGCTATTTCAAAAAATGCACGCTGCCCCTTTAAGAGAGACGGTGGGCGCGGCCTCGCGTCCTAAGCAGACTATCTGGAGGCCTGCCAGCAGCGTGCCAGGAAGTGGAGGAGGACACAGGACGCGGAGGAGCAGATGGGACAGGTGAGTGAGCAGAACGGAGTGCAGAGCCAGCGCTGGGACCGAGTGTAACAAACAGCTACGCCCGGCCAACATTGTGGTGGAGCCTTCTTTTGGACAGAACTAGTCTTTATATGCAGGGCCCTGCTAGACTCCTGTTCTTCCTGACCCCGGTTACGTATCAGCACACTTGGGCCACTCTCTGCGACCTAAAGTCCAGCAGGGTCACCGGTTTTCTCTCACTAGCTGTGAAGGAACTAACAAGCGTCTGGTTGGGCAGAGTGGAGGTCAGCTATCGTTGCTATATCACCTCAGTCACTCTTTCGTCTTCTTTACCACTCGCCTGTCGCCCTACTCACACCCTTAACATAAGCACAAGCAACAGTAGGTGTAGTCGTCAGCTTCCTTCCACAGCTCACTGACCGTATCTCAGTCGACTCGTTGTCACAATAACTGTAGTCCCCTTCCTTCTGTTCCTTCATAGACTCTGTCCAGAGCAGCTCTCAGGACCTTCCATCAGACTGAATTCACGCTCGCTCCGAGAGTCGCTTTCCACATTCATAGGGAACTAACAGTCAGCCTGTTCTGAGGTAACAGCTTGCAATCTTTCCTCTGTCTCATCTGACAGGAATCACCACACGTCTGAACACGCTCTGGCTCAGACAAAGCTCTGACAGACACTGCACTACTGCTAACGTCTCCCACACCCTTAAATAGTCTAAGGTTCCCTCTGGTGGCAATCTAGGGAAGTGTGAGTGTGAATGAATATCAGGTTTTTGTAATTACCTTTCTGTGCATTCTCCTGGGAACATGTGTACCAAGCGCAGCTGGGCCACACACATGCTCAGTTAAAAACAAACGGAATCCGGCGTCGGATTCCGTCATTTGACGGACAGCGACGGATCCGGCGCCCATAGGCTTCCATTATAGCCAACTACGGACTGCGCTCTGAAGACTCGCCCATCTGTGGTTTCCCAGTCAGTTGGATGGTTGGAGCGTTGTGACGCGGGAGGAAGCAAGAGTAATTGGGGTGCCATCTCTGAGGACTATACTGGGTGTGTTGTTAAGGTGGAGCTGGCCCTCATCTACAAGGCATAGATGAGGTTTTCCTGCAAGCTCTCTGCCTGGGAGTAACCCTGGACTCTGATCTCTCCTTCAAAACACATATCCAAGCCATTTCCTCTTCCTGCCTACTACAATTCAAAAATATTTCACAGATCCACACATCCCTTAATCAAGAATCTGCAAAAACCCTACTCCATGCACTCATTATCACCCGTGTCAACTACTGCAACTTCCTGTTTTGTGGCCTCCCTCTAACACTCTTGCATCCCTCCAATCTATCCTAAACTTGACGAACAGAACCGAGCCTTGAAAGGTTTGTTCATCTCTACTGGTTTCCTAATTGCTTGGGTGCAGTGGACGGTAAACATATTCGGATCGTCAAACCAGCAGCATCTGGCTCTGAATATTTTAATTATAAAAAATATTTCTCTATCGTGCTTATGGCCATTGCAGATGCACAATAAAAGTTTATAGCGGTTGATATTGGGGTCTATGGCCACTCTAATGACTCTTAGGTTTTTAAAATGTCTGCAATGGGGCGTCATTTATATGGAAACACATTCCACTTTCCACCACCAAGACCGCTTCCTCAAAGCTCTGGGCCACCAATGCCATTTGTATGTGTTGGAGATGAAGCTTTCCAACTCTCACAACACCTGCTGAAGCCATACGCGAGTAGTGGCTTGACGCCAATGAAACAAGTGTTTAATTATCGGTTAACACGAGCATGGAGAATGGTGGAGTGTGCTTTTGGCATTTTAACATCCAAATGGCGAGTTCTGTTGACTGCTATTCACCTGAAGACTGAGACTGTGGATGAGGTGGTGAAAGCTTGTGTGGTCCTGCACAATTTCTTAACATGCAAGGAACAGGTTGCCATCGATGACAATGTGTTTGAAACCACCGTGCGTGATTATGAAAATATTACTTTTCGGAGTCCTGTGGCAGTTTCCAGAATGAGGGACAAATTTGCTGAGTACTATTTCACCTCAAGGAAGAGTAGAATGGCAGGATGAGATGGTTTGATATGTTTGCCTTTTCATATAATGTATGTTGGAGTACCAAACTTGTTGTGATTATACCATGATTTTTTTCTATTAACTAAAGTTTTGTACCTTGTTACCCAAAGTTTTGTATGTTTTGTAACTTTACCCCAAGTTTTGTACGTTTTGTACCTTTACCCAAGTTTTGTACGCTTTGTATCTGTGTGGCCCAGCTATGTCAGGCACACAAATAATCCAGGAGAATGCACAGGAAGGTAACCGCAACGCTTGATATCCATTCACTTCACTCACACTTTCAGACACACCCATCAGGGGTATAAAAGGGAGTGACACGTAGCAGTTAAGGAGTCAGTCAACCTAGGAGGGAGAGGAGTTCAGTCAAGCTCAGATCAGTCTGTTTCCTGTCTGAGGACAGTGCAGTTCAGTCTCAGTCCAGTCTGGACTTGGAGGATACTGAGAGCTATTCAGTGAGCTCTAGGAGAAAGCTGACATTTCCATCAAAGCTACAAGTGCTTATGTTAAGAGCGGGAAGCAGGGCGAAGGGCGCAGTGGAGAAGACAGAGAGAAGTGCATCCGGTATTGGACTACCTGCCCTAAATCACCGGACACCGGGGTCCGAAGCGTTGCTAGTGTTTCAAGCATAGTAACAAGAAAACCGGAGGCTATCTGGACTACAGGTCGCAGAGAGCAGCCCTAAGCGCTGATACGTAACCGGAGTCAGGGAGAACGGAGACTTTGAGCTAGGCCAAGCAAAAGTAAGGACTTAGTTCTCTCAACATCTGATAATCAGAGACATAGAAGGCTCCACCACAATGTCGGCCGGGCTTGTCAGCTATTGAGAAAGCTGGAGATTGCAGAGTTAACTTCGCTTCATGCAAGTTTGGACTCAGATATATATGAAGTAAAGGAGGCCTCTAACCTGCTCAGCGGTATCCCGAATGTGCATTCTCCACCCCGACCAGCTCCCCGGGACCTGCCTGAACCATCTACCAGTAAAGGTATGAAAAGAAGCTGTATTGTGTGTGACTGAATTCTTAACTACACCCTGCATCATCACCATAGACTTCCAGGGATCAGTCTCACCTGTGGGAGACTTACCACCCAGCTGCCCCATAACATCCCCTGTGAAGATCCTCATAGCAGCGCTGGTCCAATTGATCAGATACCACAGGTGGCGTCACGAACTACCTATCCTAATAATCCCCTGTAAATATCCCCCATTGCATGACCGCCAGGGCCACGGACCGAGTCCCGCTGCCAGTGACATCTCCCATAGAAATCAATGGGCTCGGCTCCGAGTACCCCATAGCCCTGGTATCCACAATTGTGGTGCGAGTCAACTAAAACTTGGCGTCACGAACAGGATGCGAAGCTTGCAATTGTGAGTCCTGTGTGCCTATATTGAACTGTTTGGTGAAAAAGACTGTTTGCTGCATTTGGCGCCAAATACCGCCATTTTACCGCCATATTGGCGCCCTGAGGCGCTGGTGAAGAAGGTGGGCGTGCATTCGTGGGCGTGTACCCCCCTGTGGCGCGAAAGATATGGCCGCCCTCTCAAAATGCTACTATAATGTGCGATCCTGCCCCACTGCTAAGGAAATCCACCTCCTCTTCATCTTCTATGCAAAGAGGAGGAGACGCAAATCCCGCCTCCACGGAAGAGACCAGATTGTTCCTGATGGAAACTACAGTCTGGCCTGGGACGAGATGGCGGAAGGACAGGAGAATCTGTGCAGAGGACCGGAGGCATACAAACCCTGCTTACCGGAAGATTTACTACCTGTGCCGGAGCTGTCCCCAGATCGGGACACTGACCCCGCTATGCTGGAGCTGCAGAAGGAGAATGCGGTGCTCAGAGGATTAATACAGCGTCATGCAGACATGCAGGAGACAGAGAGACGCTGGCGTGCCCAGACACAGCGGCTGCTGTGGGACGCAGTGCTCTCTCCCACAAGCATAACGCCGTCACCTGATTTCCCAAGTTCCCTGCTGAGGAAGGCTAAAGAGAAACCGGAGGCTGCCCCCAAAAGTGCTGTACCTGATCCACCGATGCGGAGGTGGAGGAGAAGGAGGCTGAGGAGGTCCTGCCCGGTCCGGAGTGCCAGCCAGGCCAGGAGGCCGCAGCAGATTATGGTTCCCGGTAGGAACACCGGAGGGGTCCCAGCCATCACTGCCGGAGATCGACTGGGATGAGATGGAGCGTCTGGATGATGTGACTTACGACCTCCAAACCGGAAATGCCTGGCAACACTGCGAGAAAGTGAGACAACAGCAGGAGGAAGAGAGAAAGATACAGCGAGACCGACAGGAATGGCATGAAAAGTTCTTCGCTGATAAAGAAACCGTCCGCCGAGATAAAGGTACCCGACGGGAACCGCGGCGGCAGGGGTGCATCACCGAATTTCAACTCCGCAAGGGCTGGGGCTTTATCCGCGAGCCGGGCCTCTATGCGGGGGTCTTTGTGAGCCGCCGGGACGTAGAGTCCCACTTGCCCATCGGTCATCCTGGGAGGGATCTGATAAATGGGGACATAGTGAGCTACACGCGACACTGGGGTTTAAAGGGATGGTATGCCCTAAATGTCTCTATCGTCAGTGACCCCGTCCCCGACGCCGGTACCGTACACAATACTGAAGCGTCCCAGTCCCGAGCTCTCACCGCACCAGGCCGTGCCCCGGCATCGCCCCCTGCATACTCATCTCGACCTACGTCGCCCCCTGCATCGCAATCTGCGACCCACTCTGCATCGCAACCTGTGATTATTTCGGCATCGCCCCCTGCGTACACCTCAGCAACGCAACCTGCGACCATTTCAGCATCACAATCTGCGACTACCTCAGCAACGCAATCGGCGTCCTACAGAAAAGAAGTACCCGTTGGGTCCACCGTTAGAATGAGAACTGTGGCCACTCAAACGCTGATAGCAGGCCATGACTTGTTTGTTATGCGTTCAAAAGAACACCGCGTCGTTCCGGCCCCAGGAGTGGAAGACGTTATTGAAGTTTATAAGAAAAATGAAAGCCAGTAGGACCCAGACAGGGGTTTACTGCAACTAACGAATGTAAAAAGTTGGAAGAAGTTTGGCAGAATTGCACTTTATTGTCTTTTACTGATATGTATGAAAATGTTACATAGCTTACATATTCAAATAGAATACCCGGCTGGGTAAAGTGAAAGTTAAAGTGAAAGTTAAAGTGGATACTTGAAATATATGTGTTTAACCATGCATGGACTGCGTGGCTGTGGACTGTGCCAGCCCAAGAACTTGCTTTGTAAATAGTTGCACTACGGTGCCCTATCTTGGTTTTACACAAAACCATTACTATCTACCTCTGAAGAAAAACCCGTATGGTGTGGCCTAGAGTGAGGTCTGCAATGAAGTCCTGCAGCCCACCTAGGACCCACGTGGGAGGTTTTTGGTGCGGGTCCTCCACAAGAATATTATCTTGTATTTATTGAAACATGTCTTGATGTTTTGATACTTTTGTATTTTTCTAATGTGCAAATTGTAACGTTCAAGAAGTCGTACCTCCCCGATGGGAAGAGTTAAAATGTTGTTGTTTAATGCAAAACAAAAATGTTTTCTTTTTCTCTTTTACAGCCCGGGAGTGCTGTGTTTAACCAAGGGGGGATGTGTGGCCCAGCTATGTCAGGCACACAAATAATCCAGGAGAATGCACAGGAAGGTAACCGCAACGCTTGATATCCATTCACTTCACTCACACTTTCAGACACACCCATCAGGGGTATAAAAGGGAGTGACACGTAGCAGTTAAGGAGTCAGTCAACCTAGGAGGGAGAGGAGTTCAGTCAAGCTCAGATCAGTCTGTTTCCTGTCTGAGGACAGTGCAGTTCAGTCTCAGTCCAGTCTGGACTTGGAGGATACTGAGAGCTATTCAGTGAGCTCTAGGAGAAAGCTGACATTTCCATCAAAGCTACAAGTGCTTATGTTAAGAGCGGGAAGCAGGGCGAAGGGCGCAGTGGAGAAGACAGAGAGAAGTGCATCAGGTATTGGACTACCTGCACTAAATCACCGGACACCGGGGTCCGAAGCGTTGCTAGTGTTTCAAGCATAGTAACAAGAAAACCGGAGGCTATCTGGACTACAGGTCGCAGAGAGCAGCCCTAAGCGCTGATACGTAACCGGAGTCAGGGAGAACGGGGACTTTGAGCTAGGCCAAGCAAAAGTAAGGACTTAGTTCTCTCAACATCTGATAATCAGAGACATAGA
Organism: Oophaga sylvatica; assembly: GCA_033576555.1. NCBI lineage: Eukaryota > Metazoa > Chordata > Amphibia > Anura > Dendrobatidae > Oophaga > Oophaga sylvatica. The sequence goes on from JARQOD010000003.1 coordinate 154,762,999, forward strand.
AGGCTCCACCACAATGTCGGCCGGGCTTGTCAGCTATTGAGAAAGCTGGAGATTGCAGAGTTAACTTCGCTTCATGCAAGTTTGGACTCAGATATATATGAAGTAAAGGAGGCCTCTAACCTGCTCAGCGGTATCCCGAATGTGCATTCTCCACCCCGACCAGCTCCCCGGGACCTGCCTGAACCATCTACCAGTAAAGGTATGAAAAGAAGCTGTATTGTGTGTGACTGAATTCTTAACTACACCCTGCATCATCACCATAGACTTCCAGGGACCAGTCTCACCTGTGGGAGACTTACCACCCAGCTGCCCCATAACATCCCCTGTGAAGATCCTCATAGCAGCGCTGGTCCAATTGATCAGATACCACAGGTGGCGTCACGAACTACCTATCCTAATAATCCCCTGTAAATATCCCCCATTGCATGACCGCCAGGGCCACGGACCGAGTCCCGCTGCCAGTGACATCTCCCATAGAAATCAATAGGCTCGGCTCCGAGTACCCCATAGCCCTGGTATCCACAATTGTGGTGCGAGTCATATCTTTTACCCAAAGTTTTGTATGTTTTGCACCTTTTAACCAAAGTATTGTACATTTTGTGCCTTTTACCAAAAGTATTGTACATTTTGTACCTTTTACCCAAAGTATTGTACGTTTTGTACCTTTTACCCAAAGTATTGTAACTTATCAATAAATGAAAGACAATAAATATTTTTAAAAAATATGCATATTTTTATTTATAAAAAAATTATAAATTCATATAATTTGGGGTGGAGATACTACTGGAGGGGCTGACGGGCGGACCACTTCGACAATGGAGGTATGGAGACCGGGTTGGGGTGGTGGATCGTTAGGGGTGGAGAAAACTAGAGGTTGGCCTGCATCTCCTTGTTGAACTCCTTCTTGAAGCGATCCCTGAGTTACCGCCAGGGCTTGATAACCCTGTCTCTTGTAAAGAGAAAGCACAAATAGGTTAGTATGCAACACATTACATCCTGCAACAGAAGTTACTGAACTGTGAATACTTACGCGCTTGATTCTGGGCATCGAGGTCCTCCCAGTCTTCCACAACTTCATGGCAGACTTCCTCCCAGAGCCGACAGGTCACAACAAGGTCAGCACGACGGCAGTCCCCCATGTTCCACAGCGGCTCCCGCTCTCGGACTAGATCGATGAGGAGATCAATGTCCACACCTGCCTCCTCACCGTCCGAGTCAGGAGCACGCTGTGAAGCCTGTTAAAAAAGACAAAAAACAAAAACATTAAACGGAAATCATCCACATGAAGTTGAAAAATACTAAAACAACAACAAAAAAGGGTACTTACTCTCTGCTGACTGCCGCGACGCGGACGACCCTGGGTGGTGCTTTGAGGACCTCTACGCCGAGCCCCAGAATGTGAAGACTATAAAAAAAGACAAAAAAAATATTATGTGCTTGGATGTAGACATATGTATTGTGTGTACTGTGATGTCTGTGATGATCTGTTTTTTTATGTGTTGGGTGTACTGTGATGTCTGTGATGATCTGTTTTGAAGAAACTTACACTCTGCGCGCCTGCTCCTGGCATTTCTCCACCCCGTCTGTCTCCTTCTGGAAGCACCTCTTTGCTGCAGCTTCCTGTGAAACCAGAATTAATGCATATAGGGTTATGTGTACAAAAAATGTTAACATCACCAAAAATAAAAATAAAAATTTTAACTACCTCAGTTCGCTGACGCTGTGAGGGAGGGCTCCCAGAAGAAAACATAATTGGCTGGATTGTGGCCTGGGTTGGTCACTGGCTTGTGGCCTGGGTTGGTCCCTCGAAGTATCTGCAAGTATAAAGACACTTGTTAGCTATTATACAAATTATATATTAAGCTTTCTGGCCTTTATACTTGCATCACTACTTGAACTGGTGGCCAGGGTTGGTCCCTCGTAGTGGCTTGTGGCCTGGGTTGGTCCCTCAAAGTATCTGCAAGTATAAAGATACTTGTTAGCTATTATACGATAATTTCAGTGTTGTCTGCTGACTTAGAAAAAAAAAGGTAGCTCCAAAGCTATTAGGATCTCAACCCCTCTCCCAAAAAAAAATCCCCCTATGCCCCTCCAAACAAAAAATACTAAGTACTTTAGTAGGTTGCTAAACCACCCCCCTCTGTAATTCAAAAGTTAGATATGCGTGATGCGCAAGCAAACATAACCCTCCACCGCCTGTATTTCCCAAAAAAAAAAAACATAACACAGCCACCCAAGTAGTAGGTTGCAAACACCGTTGCACAGTAAATACCCTTCTTCCACTTTAAATCCCTAAACCCCCACTTGAATATTTATTGACCACAGATGTAATGTTTTAAAAACCCTGGTAAAAAAATTTAAAGACCCAATTTCTGCATTCCCCACTTGTATACACCATTTTTTTTTAAATAGAACCTCAAACACCTCTGTATTGCATGTAAACCAAAATAACCAACACAGGTGCTTTCCTGTGTGAAATAACCCAAAATGTTAAAGTTACCTTGGTGAAATGATACTACAGATTACAATTTTTGGAACTATTTTTAATAGGTTTTTTTTGTTTAACTTTTTTTTAATTTTTGTTAAAGCAAGTAGGAGCTACACAGCTCTTTATTTGAAATACAAAGACAATAAATGAAAAATAAAAAAAAATGCTTGACTCACACACACAGGCTGGACTCACACACACAGGCCGGACTCACACTGGCTGGACTCCCGCTGGCTGATGGCTGGACTCCCGCTGGCTAGACTCCCACTGTCAAGCTGGACTCCCGCTGGCTGGACTCCCACTGTCAGGCTGGACTCCTGCTGGCTGGACTCCCACTGGCTGATGGCTGGACTCCCGCTGGCTGGACTCACACTGTCAGGCTGGACTCCCACCGGCTGATGGCTGGACTCCCGCTGGCTGGACTCACACTGGCTGCCGGCTGGACTCCCGCTGGCTGGACTCCCACCGGCTGATGGCTGGACTCTAGCTGGCTAGATTCTGGCTGGCTGGTGGCTTGACTCCCGCTGGCTGATGGCTGGACTCACACTGGCAGCCGGCCGGACTCACACTGGCTGATGGCTGGACTCCCGCTGGCTGGACTCACACTGGCTGATGGCTGGACTCCCGCTGGCTGGACTCACACTGGCTGATGGCTGGACTCACACTGGCTGATGGCTGGACTCCCACTGGCTGGACTCCTACTGGCTGATGGCTGGACTCTAGCTGGCTAGATTCTGGCTGGCTGGTTTCTGGCTGGACTCCCGCTGGCTGATGGCTGGACTCACACTTGCTGCCGGCCGGACTCACACTGGCTGATGGCTGGACTCCCGCTGGCTGGACTCCTACTGGCTGATGGCTGGACTCTAGCTGGCTAGATTCTGGCTGGCTGGTTTCTGGCTGGACTCACACTGGCTGATGGCTGTACTCCCGCTGGCTGGTGGCTTGACTCCCGCTGGCTGATGGCTGTACTCCCGCTGGCTGGAGTCACACTGGCTGATGGCTGGACTCCTGCTGGCTGGACTCCTACTGGCTGATGGCTGGACTCTAGCTGGCTGGACTCACACTGGCTGATGGCTGTACTCCCGCTGGCTGGACTCACACTGGCTGATGGCTGGACTCCCGCTGGCTGGACTCCCACTGGCTGATGGCTGGACTCTAGCTGGCTAGATTCTGGCTGGCTGGTTTCTGGCTGGACTTCTGATGGCTGTAATGCTTGCTGGCACATTGAGGAGTGAAGCCCTATCAGGCAGGTTTATATACATTTTGGGCTGTCTGGCCAATTGGCTACAAAATAATAATTGGAGCATGTGAATCGCACAACACCAGGGTTATGGGGTACTCGGCACCGAGCCCATTGAAGTCTATGGGGAATGTCACAAGTAGCACAGCTCGGTCCGTTGCCCTGGGCGCTCATACAAAGGGGGATATTTACAGGGGATAATAGTAATTGTTCGTGACGCCACCTGTGGGTTCTGATCAGAGTGACCAGCGCTGCAGGGTTAATCCTCTGAGGGGTTGTTATTGGGCAGCAAGGTGTTAAGTCTTCCACAGGTAAGACTGGATCCCTCAAAGTATATGGCGGTGCAGGGTGCAGGCAATAAGTCAGACACACACAAGTCAGTCTCTTTCCATACCTTTACTGGTGGTATTTGCAGGTATGTCCCGGGAAGCTGCTCAGGGTGGAGGATGCACATCCAGGTAATCACCGAGTAGGTTTAAGGCCTCCTTACTTCTTAATGTGTGTGAGTCCTAACTTGCGTGAAGTGAAGTTTAACTCCGTGTAGAACAGTGTAACGAATGGAAGCGGAGGCAGAGGTGGTGAAGTTCACATTCGTTTTTATTTTTTAATGTGGAACCTCGAGACCGCGGTCCGGGGGGCTCCGAAGGGGGCGTAACTAGTGAGCCCCGGGTACCCGTAGTAAGGCCCCTCGAACAGGACCAGAATGGAATACCCGGAGGACACAGGTGCTACCTCCAGTTAGACCCCGGACACGTGGCAGCTGTCCCAGAGGGACCAAAAGGGTAACAGGTATTTACAGAGTCCGTGGAGGGTTCTTGACGGAGAAGGGTAAGGACCTGGTCCAGAACGGATGGTAGTAGGCTGGCTCCAGTGACCTTGTCACGGTCCACGGGTACGGATGGCTGATGGCGGAACGGGATGACACTTGCGCCAGTAATAGCCGAGATTGTCCAGGTAAGCCAGATACGGGTTAGCAATGATCTGAGGAGAAAAACAGTATCAGCGAAGCACAGAGACTGCAGACGCAGCGCAGACAGATCAGGAACAGAACCGGATGTAGCAATGATAGAACACGTTGCTCCGGCACTCCCCTAATGGTGGAGTGACCAGATATAGTACTGAGTGCGCAGCCATTGGTTAATTAGCTATTTCAAAAAATGCACGCTGCCCCTTTAACCCCTTACTGCCATCGGACGTACTATCCCGTCCATGGTACCTGGGCCCGTATGACCGGGGACGGGATAGTACGTCATAGGCGATCAGCTGCGCTCCTGAGGGGAGCGCAGCTAATCGCCGCCGGGTGTCAGCTGATTATCACAGCTGACACCCATGACTGTGTGTCAGGAGCGGTCACGGACCGCTCCCGGCACATTAACCCCTTGCACACCGCGATCAAACATGATCGCGGTGTACTGGGGGCACAGGGGAGGATCGCGCAGGGTGGGGGCTCCCTGCGCGCCCCCCTGAGACCCTCAGAGCAGCGCGATGTGATCGCGCTGTTCTGAGGGCTTCCTCCCTCCCAGGACCCGGATCCAGGATGGCGCCGGGGTCCTGGAGGGAGGCGGCTACCTCAGTGCCTGCCGAGAGCAGGCACTGAGAAGCCTGCATCTATGCCTGTGCGATCGCTGGTGTGACAGAGTGCTGTGCACACTGTCACACCAGCGATCCGATAAAATACTGTGATGTCCCACCCTGGGACAAAGTAAAAAAGTTAAAAAAGTAAAAATAAACATGTGTAAAAAAAAAATCCAAAATAAATAAAAAAAAAAAAAAATATTCCCCAATAAATTCACTTCTTCCTGTAAATAAAAAAAAAAAACAATAAAAGTACACATATTTGGTATCGCCGCGTCCGTAACGACCCCCCCTATAAAATTGTCCCACTAGTTAACCCCTTTAGTGAACCCCTTAAAAAAAAAAAAAACGAAGCAAAAAATCAATGCTTTATCATCATACCGCCGAACAAAAAGTGGAATAACACGCGATCAAAAAGACCGATATAAAAAAACATGGTACCGCTGAAAACGTCATCTTGTCCCGCAAAAAAAGAGCCAACATAAAGCATCATCAGCGAAAAAATAAAAAAGTTATAGCTCGCAGAATAAAGCGATGCAAAAATAATTATTTTTTATATAAAATTGTTTTTATTCTATAAAAGCGCCAAAACATGAAAAAATGATATAAATGAGGAATCGCCATAATCGTACTGACCCGAAGAATAAAACTGCTTTATCAATTTTACCACACGCGGAACGGTATAAACGCCTCCCCCAAAAGAAATTCATGAATTGCTGATTTTTGTTCATTCTAACCTCCCAAAAATCGAAATAAAAAGCGATCAAAAAACGTCACGTGCTCAAAAATGGTACCAATAAAAACGTCAACTCGTCCCGCAAAAAATAAGACCTCACATGACTCTGTGGGCCAAAATATGCAAAAATTATAGCTCTCAAAATGTGATGATGCAAAAACTATTTTTGCAATAAAAAGCGTCTTTTAGCGTGACAGCTGCCAATCATAAAAACCCGCTATAAATAGTAAATCAAACCCCCCTTTATCACCCCCTTAGTAAGGGAAAAATAATAAAATTAAAAAAAAGTATTTATTTCCATTTTCCATTAGGGTTAGGGTTAGGGTTGCGGCTAAAGTTAGGGTTAGGGTTGACGCTAAAGTTAGGATTAGGGTTAGGGTTGGGATTAGGGGTGTGTTAGGGTTAGGTTTGTGGTTAGGGTTGGGACTAGGGTTAGGGGTGTGTTGGGGTTAGGGTTGGAGTTAGAATTGGGGGGTTTCAGCTGTTTAGGCACATCAGGGGCTCTCCAAATGTGACATGGCGTCTGATCTCAATTCCAGCCAATTCTGCGTTGAAAAAGTCAAACGGTGCTCCTTCACTTCTCAGCTCTGCCATGCGTCCAAACAGTAGTTTATCCCCACATATGGGGTATCAGCGTACTCTGGACCCCAAGAGTTATTGTGCAATTTGTCCTATTTCTTCTGCTACCCTTGGGAAAATAAAAAACTGGGGGCGAAAATATCATTTTTGTACAAAAAAAAATATTTTTTTGTTTTTTACGGCTGTACATTATAAACTTCTGTGAAGCACTTGGGGCTTCATAGCGCTCACCACACATCTAGATAAGTTCCTTGTGGGGTCTATTTTCCAAAATGGGGTCACTTGTTGGGGATTTCCACTGTTTAGGCGCATCAGGGGCTCTCCAAATGCGACATGACGCCCCCAGACCATTCCATCAAAGTCTGCAATCCAAAACGTCACTACTTCCCTTCCGAGCCCTGACGTGCGCCCATACAGTAGTTTTCTCCCACATATTGGGTATCAGCGTACTCAGGACAAATTGGACAACAACTTTTGGGTTCCAATTTCTTCTGTTACCCTTGTGAAAATAAAATATTGGGGGCGAAAAAATCATTTTTGTAAAAAAAAAAAAGGATTTTTTATTTTTACGGCTGTACGTTATAAACTTCTGTGAAGCACTTCGGGGTTCAAAGTGCTCACCACACATCTAGATAAGTTCCTTGTGGGGTCTATTTGCCAAAATGGGGTCACTTGTGGGGGGTTTCCACTGTATAGGTGCATCAGGGGCTCTCCAAATGTGACATGACGCCCCCAGACCATTCCATCAAAGTCTGCAATCCAAAACGTCACTACTTCCCTTCCGAGCCCTGACGTGCGCCCATACAGTAGTTTTCTCCCACATATTGGGTATCAGCGTACTCAGGACAAATTGGACAACAACTTTTGGGTTCCAATTTCTTCTGTTACCCTTGTGAAAATAAAATATTGGGGACGAAAAAATCATTTTTGTAAAAAAAAAAAAGATTTTTTATTTACGGCTGTACGTTATAAACTTTAGTGAAACACCTGGGGGTTAAAAGTTCTCACCACACATCTAGATAAGTTCCTTGAGGGGTCTAGTTTCCAAAATGGCGTCATTTATGGGGGTTTCCACTGTTTAGGCAGATCAGGAGCTCTCCAAACACGACATGGCGTCCAGCCAATTCTGCGTTGAAAAAGTCAGACGGCGCTCCTTCCCTTCCAAACTCTGCCATGCACCCAAACAGTGGTTTACCCCCACATATGGGGTATCAGCGCACTCAGGACAAATTGCACAATAACTTTTGGAGTCTTGTTACCCTTGGAAAAATAAAAATTGGGGTGAAAAGATCATTTTTGTGGAAAAAATATGATTTTTAAATTTTACGGCTCTACGTTATAAACTTGTGTGAAGCACTTGGGGTTCAAATTGCTCACCAAAGATCTAGAAAAGTTCCTTAGGGAGTCTAGTTTCCAAAATGGGGTCATTTGTGGGGGGTTTCCACTGTTTAGGCACATCAGGGGCTCTCCAAATGCAACATGGCATCCAATCTCAATTCCAGCCAATTTTGGTTGGAAAAAGTCAAATGGTGCTCCTTCCATTCCGAGCTCTGCCGTGCGCCCAAACAGTGGTTCCCACCCACATATGGGGTATCAGCGTACTCAGGACAAATTGGACAACAACTTATGTGGTCCAATTTCTCCTGTTACCCTTGAGAAAATAAAAAATTAGTGACCAAAAGATAATTTTTGTGGGAAAAAAATAGGATTTTTTATTTTCATGCCCGGGCATTATAAACTTGTGTGAAGCACTTGGGGTTCAAAGTGCTCACCAAAGATCTAGATAAGTTCCTTAGGGGGTATAGTTTCCAAAATGGGGTCACTTGTGGGGGGTTTCCACTGTTTAGGCTCATCTGGGGCACTGCAAACGGAACATGACCCCCATCAACGTCTGCATTCCAAAACGTTACTACTTCCTTTCCAAGCCCTGCCGTGCACCCAAACAGTTCCCCCCCCCCACATATGGGGTATCAGCGTACTCAGGACAAATTGGACAACAACTTTTGGGGTCCAATTTCCTTGGGAAAATTCAAAAATTTGGGACTAAAAAATCATTTTTGTGGAAAATTGTTTTTTTTTTTTTTCACACCCAGGCATTATAAGCTTTTGTGAAACACTTGGGAGTTCAAAGTGCTCACAACAGATCTAGATAAGTACCTTAGGGGGTCTAGTTTCCAAAATGGTGTCACTTGTGGGGATTTCCACTGTTTAGACGCATCAGGGGCTCTCCAAACACGACATGGCGTCCAATCTCAATTCCAGCCAATTTTAGTTTGAAAAAGTCAAACGGCGCTCCTTCCCTTACGAGCTCTGCCGTGTGCCCAAACAGTGGTTTTCCCCCACATATTGGGTATTGGCGTACTCAGGAGAAATTGCATAACAACCTTATCTGTCCATTTTCTCCTTTTACCCTTGTGAAAATAAAAAAAAAGTTTGTAAAAGATCATTTTTGTGGCTAAAAAGTTAAATATTCATTTTTTCCTTCCACGTTGCTTTAGTTCCTGTGAAGCACCTGAAGGGTTAATAATCTTCTTGAATGTGGTTTTGAGTACCTTGAGGGGTGCAGTTTTTAGAATGGTGTCACTTTTGGGTATTTTCTGCCATATAGACCCCTCAAAGTGACTTCAAATGAGAGGTGGTCCCTAAAAAAAATGGCTTTGTAAATTTTGTTGTAAAAATGAGAAATCGCTGGTCAACTTTTAACCCTTATAACTTCCTAACAAAAAAAAATTTTGGTTCCAAAATTGTGCTGATGTAAAGTAGACATGTGGGAAATGTTATTTCTTAACTATTTTATGTGACATATTTCTCTGTTTTAAGGGAATAAAAATTCAAAGTTTGAAAATTGCAAAATTTTAAAAATTTTCGCCATATTTGCGTTTTTTTCAAAAATAAACGCAAGTTATATCGAAGAAATTTTACTTCTAACGTGAAGTACAATATGTCACGAGAAAACAATCTCAGAATCGCGAAGATCCGTTGAAGCGTTCCAGAGTTATAACCTCATAAAGAGACAGTGGTCAGAATTGTAAAAATTGGCCCGGTCATTAACGTGCAAACCACCCTTGGGGGTGAAGGGGTTAAGAGAGACGGTAGGCGCGGCCTCGCGTCCTAAGCAGACTATCTGGAGGCCTGCCAGCAGCGTGCCAGGAAGTGGAGGAGGACACAGGACGCCGAGGAGCAGATGGGACAGGTGAGTGAGCAGAACGGAGTGCAGAGTCAGCGCTAGGACCGAGTGTAACAAACAGCTACGCCCGGCTGACATTGTGGTGGAGCCTTCTTTTGGGCAGAACTAGTCTTATATGCAGGGCCCTGCTAGACTCCTGTTCTTCCTGACCCCGGTTACGTATCAGCACACTTGGGCCACCCTCTGCGACCTAAAGTCCAGCAGGGTCACCGGTTTTCTCTCACTAGCTGTGAAGGAACTAACAAGCGTCCGGTTGGGCAGAGTGGAGGTCAGCTATCGTTGCTATATCACCTCAGTCACTCTTTCGTCTTCTTTACCACTCGCCTGTCGCCCTACTCACACCCTTAACATAAGCACAAGCAACAGTAGGTGTAGTCATCAGCTTCCTTCCACAGCTCACTGACCGTTTCTCAGTCGACTCGTTGTCACAATAACTGTAGTCCCCTTCCTTCTGTTCCTTCATAGACTCTGTCCAGAGCAGCTCTCAGGACCTTCCGTCAGACTGAATTCACGCTCGCTCCGAGAGTCGCTTTCCACATTCATAGGGAACTAACAGTCAGCCTGTTCTGAGGTAACAGCTTGCAATCTTTCCTCTGTCTCATCTGACAGGAATCACCACACGTCTGAACACGCTCTGGCTCAGACAAAGCTCTGACAGGAACTGCACTACTGCTAACGTCTCCCACACCCTTAAATAGTCTAAGGTTCCCTCTGGTGGCAATCTAGGGAAGTGTGAGTGTGAAAGAATACAGTTAGGTCCATAAATATTTGGACAGAGACAACATTTATCTAATTTTGGTTCTAGACATTACCACAATGAATTTGAAACAAAACAAATCAGATGCAGTTGAAGTTCAGACTTTCAGCTTTCATTTGAGGGTATCCACATTAAAATTGGATGAAGGGTTTAGGAGTTTCAGCTCCTTAACATGTGCCACCCTGTTTTTAAAGGGACCAAAAGTAATTGGACAAATGACTCCAAGGCTATTTCATGGACAGGTGTGGGCAATCCCTTTGTTATGTCATTCTCAATTAAGCAGATGAAAGGGCCGGAGTTGATTTGAGGTGTGGTGTTTGCATTTGGAAGGTTTTGCTGTGAAGGAAACATGCGGTCACAGGAGCTCTCCATGCAGGTGAAACAAGCCATCCTTAAGCTGCAAGAACAGAAAAAAACCCATCCAAGAAATTGCTACAACATTAGAAGTGGCAAAATCTACAATTTGGTACATCCTGAGAAAGAAAGAAAGCACTGGTGAACTCATCAATCCAAAAAGACCTGGGAGCCCACGGAAGACAACAGTGGTGGATGATCGCCGCATACTTTCTTTGGTGAAGAAGAACCCGTTCACAACATCAACTGAAGTCCAGAACACTCTCAGTGAAGTAGGTGTATCTGTATCTAAGTCAACAGTAAAGAGAAGACTCCATGAAAGTAAATACAAAGGGTTCACATCTAGATGCAAACCATTCATCAATTCCAAAAATAGACAGGCCAGAGTTAAATTTGCTGAAAAACACCTCCAGAAGCCAGCTCAGTTCTGGAAAAGTATTCTAAGAACAGATGAGACAAAGATCAACCTGTACCAGAATGATGGGAAGCCAAAAGTTTGGAGAAGAAAGGGAACGGCACATGATCCAAGGCACACCACATCCTCTGTAAAACATGGTGGAGGCAACGTGATGGCATGGCCATGCATGGCTTTCAATGGCACTGGGTCACTTGTGTTTATTGATGACATAACAGCAGACAAGAGTAGCCGGATGAATTCTGAAGTGTACCGGGATATACTTTCAGCCCAGATTCAGCCAAATGCTGCAAACTTGATTGGACGGCGCTTCATAGTACAGATGGATAATGACCCCAAGCATACAGCCAAAGCTACACAGGAGTTCATGAGTGCAAAAAAGTGGAACATTCTTCAATGGCCAAGTCAATCACCAGATCTTAACCCAATTGAGCATGCATTTCACTTGTTTAAATCCAGACTTAAGAGGGAAAGACCCACAAACAAGCAAGACCTGAAGGCTGCGGCTGTAAAGGCCTGGCAAAGCATTAAGAAGGAGGAAACCCAGCGTTTGGTGATGTCCATGGGTTCCAGACTTAAGGCAGTGATTGCCTCCAAAGGATTCGCCACAAAATATTGAAAATAAAAATATTTTGTTTGGGTTATGTTTATTTGTCCAATTACTTTTGACCTCCTAAAATGTGGAGTGTTTGTAAAGAAATGTGTACAATTCCTACATTTTCTAACACATATTTTTGTTCAACCCTTCAAATTAAACGTTACAATCTGCACTTGAATTCTGTTGTAGAGGTTTCATTTCAAATCCAATGTGGTGGCATGCAGAGCCCAACTCGCGAAAATTGTGTCACTGTCCAAATATTTCTGGCCCTGACTGTATCAGGTTTTTGTAATTACCTTTCTGTGCATTCTCCTGGGAACATGTGTACCAAGCGCAGCTGGGCCACACACATGCTCAGTTAAAAACAAACGGAATCCGGCGTCGGATTCCGTCATTTGACGGACAGCGACGGATCCGGCGCCCATAGGCTTCCATTATAGCCAACTACGGACTGCGCCGGATCGGTCGCGATCCGACTTTTCGACGTAGACAAGAAACATTACTTTGTCCGTCGTCTCTGGCCGCCGGAGACAAAAGTTCTGACGGATGAAACGTGATGCCATCCGTCGCAATCCGTCGGTAATACAAGTCTATGAGAAAAAAACTAATCCAGCGGCATCATTTGCAGGATCATTTTTTTCTAAAACTGCCGGATGGCGACTGACGTGTGAAAGAGGCCTAAGGTAGTATTACAGTGTTAGGAGATTAGTATATAATTTAAGAGCCTTAAGGGTATGCCACACTAAACAACATCGCTAACGGGATCGCTAAAAAACGTCACTATTTAGCGATCCCGTTAGCGATGTTGTTGTGTGCGGCAGCTGCCAGCGACGAGCTTCCTGCTGTGATCTCGCTCGTCGCTGGAATCGTTCCGGACCCTATTTTATCGCCGGCGCTCCCGCTGGGTAAGTATAATCGCTAAGTGTGGCACCTTTTCTTAGCGATTTAGCGGTACTTTTGTACCTCTAAAGTCGTTAAGGAGATCGCTAACCGCGATAGCGTCCTTAACGACATCGCTAAGTTAGGTAGCTACTAGCGATATAGAAACAATCCCGCTAGCGATCTCATTAGTATGCGACGCTAACGAGATCGCTAGCGGGATTGTGTAGTGTGGCAGTACCTTTAGTATATAATTTATTTTTCAGAGGTCAGAGCCGGGATTTCAACCCCAGTCTCCCATGTTTGCACTTAACTGTTACACTATACCAGCCACTATCTACTATTTAATCGTCTAATTCTGTCTGTCTGTAATGGAAATCCTGCATCGCTGATTGGTCGCACCCGGCCGGACGCGACCAATCAGCGACAGGCGCAGTCCGGCCGCGAATTGGCGCAGGATTTGAACCACGCACGCCACAGCTATCGTCGGGAGATCAGCGGCTAGCGCCGCTGATCTACCAACGGTAGCCACGGGTCATCTCCTGCCGCATGGAGGTCAGCGGCGACGCAGCCGGGAGATGACCGACACAAGCCGGTCATCTCCCGGCTGCTCGCAGCAAAGTACCCGACCGGCGGCCTCCACGTATACCCCAGCAGCAGCCTCCACATATACCCCAGCAGCAGCAGCCTCCACATATACCCCAGCAGCAGCCTCCACATATACCCCAACAGCAGCAGCCTCCACATATACCCCAGCAGCAGCCTCCATATATACCCCAGCAGCAGCAGCCTCCACATATACCCCAGCAGCAGCAGCCTCCATATATACCCCAGCAGCAGCCTCCACATATACTCCAGCAGCAGCCTCCACATATACCCCAGCAGCAGCAGCCTCCACATATACCCCAGCAGCAGCCTCCACATATACCCCAACAGAAGCAGCCTCCACATATACCCCAGCAGCAGCAGCCTCCATATATACCCCAGCAGCAGCAGCCTCCACATATACCCCAGCTGCAGCAGCCTCCGTATATACCCCAGCAGCAGCCTCCACATATACTCCAGCAGCAGCCTCCACATATACCCCAGCAGCAGCAGCCTCCACATATACTCCAGCAGCAGCCTCCACATATACCCCAGCAGCAGCAGCCTGCACATATACTCCAGCAGCAGCCTCCACATATACCCCAGCAGCAGCCTCCACATATACCCCAGCAGCAGCCTCCATATACCCCAGCAGCAGCAGCCTGCACATATACTCCAGCAGCAGCAGCCTCCACATATACTCCAGCAGCAGCCTCCACATATACCCAGCAGCAGCAGCCTCCACATATACTCCAGCAGCAGCCTCCACATATACCCCAGCAGCAGCAGCCTGCACATATACTCCAGCAGCAGCCTCCACATATACTCCAGCAGCAGCCTCCACATATACCCCAGCAGCAGCCTCCACATATACCTGTCATGGTTTGCTGAGTTTGTGGGAAAAGGTAGGTTAAGGGTTAATTTGGATGGCCTCACTCTGGGATTCTGGGAGGCTTCTTATAGCCTCATTGTGGGGCCATTCCTTGTCGCTTATACTTTGACCCTTGGCCGAGTGTGTGTGACCCTGTGTTTTGTGCTTGTGATTTTTATGCTTGCTTGGTTTTGACTTGGTTCTGTTCCCGTTACGAGTTCTGCCTGCCCCTCCTGTACTGCGTTGCTATCTCGTGTATTGACCTCTTGCCTTTGTCCTGACAATTCTCTGCTTATCCCTCCTGTACTGCGTTGCTATCTTGTGTATGACTCCTGGCTTATGTTCTGACTATTCTCTGCTCGCCCCTTCTGTACTGCGCCGTCCTCTCCGTGTATGACCCCCGTTTGTCTGACCTGAGTTTCCCTATTCACTAATCCAGGGTCCCTGTAAAGTCCTGCACTCACCTCCAGTAGCAGAACACTAGGCCCCGCCCCCTGTGGTCACATGATCGCAGGTCCTTTTGCTTACTGCTACTCTCACCACGCTGCTCTGGTCCCGTCTGCCGAAGCCCCCTCTGCGGCATCTGACCCCGGGCCCTTCCACAGTGTGGGTGAGTCACCCTGCTCAGCCGTGGCAGTTCGCTGGCGCTGACAGGGTCGTTACAATACCCCAGCAGAAGCCTCCACATATACCCCAGCAGCAGCCTCCACATATACCCCACCAGCAGCAGCCTCCACATATACCCCAGCAGCAGCAGCCTCTATATACCCCAGCAGCAGCAGCCTCCACATATACCCCAACAGCAGCAGCCTCCACATATACCCCAGCAGCAGCCTCCACATATACTCCAGCAGCAGCCTCCACATATACCCCAGCAGCAGCAGCCTCCACATATACCCCAGCAGCAGCAGCCTCCACATATACCCCAGCAGCAGCCTCCACATATACCCCAGCAGCAGCAGCCTCCACATATACCCCAGCAGCAGCAGCCTCCACATATACCCCAGCAGCAGCAGCCTCCACATATACTCCAGCAGCAGCCTCCACATATACCCCAGCAGCAGCAGCCTCCACATATACCCCAGCAGCAGCAGCCTCCACATATACCCCAGCAGCAGCCTCCACATATACTCCAGCAGCAGCCTCCACATATACCCCAGCAGCAGAAGCCTCCACATATACCCCATCAGCAGCCTCCACATATACCCCAGCAGCCTCTATATACCCCAGCAGCAGCCTCCACATATACCCCAGCAGCAGCCTCCACATATACCCCCTATATATCCCAGCAGCCTCTATATACACCCCAGCAGCAGCAGCCTCCACATATACCCCAGCAGCAGCCTCCACATATACCCCCTATATATCCCAGCAGCCTCCACATACACCCCAGCAGCACCAGCCTCCACATATACCCCAGCAGCAGCCTCCACATATACCCCACCAGCAGCAGCCTCTATATACCCCAGCAGCAGCAGCCTCCACATATACCCCCTATATATCCCAGCAGCTTCTATACACACCCCAGCAGCAGCAGCCTCCACATACACCCCAGCAGCAGCAGCCTCCACATATACCCCAGCAGCCTCCACATATACCCCACCAGCAGCAGCCTCTATATACCCAGCAGCAGCAGCCTCCACATATACCCCAACAGCAGCCTCCACATATACCCCTATATATCCCAGCAGCCTCTATATACACCCCAGCAGCAGCAGCCTCCACATATACCCCAGCAGCAGCAGCCTCCACATATACCCCAGCAGCAGCAGCCTCCACATATATCCCAGCAGCAGCCTCCACATATACCCCCTATATATCCCAGCAGCAGCCTCTATATACACCCCAGCAGCAGCAGCCTCCACATATACCCCAGCAGCAGCAGCAGCCTCCACATATACCCCAGCAGCAGCCTCCACATATACTCCAGCAGCAGCCTCCACATATACCCCAGCACAGGCCTCCACATACAGGTCCTTCTCAAAAAATTAGCATATAGTGCTAAATTTCATTATTTTCCATAATGTAATGATTACAATTAAACTTTCATATATTTTAGATTCATTACACACCAACTGAAATTTGTCAGGTCTTTTATTGTTTTAATACTGATGATTTTGGCATACAACTCCTGATAACACAAAAAACCTGTCTCAAAAAATTAGCATATCAAGAAAAAGTTCTCTAAACGACCTATTACCCTAATCTTCTCAATCAACTAATTAACTCTAAACACATGCAAAAGATTCCTGAGGCTTTTAAAAACTCCCTGTCTGGTTCATTACTCAAAACCCCCATCATGGGTAAAGGTACTGCCACACTAAGCTATCCCGCTAGCGATCTCGTTAGCGTTGCATACTAATGAGATCGCTAGCGGGATTGTTTCTATATCGCTAAATGCTACCGCATTTAGCGATATAGTTAACGACGCTATCGCCGTTAGCGATCTTCTTAACGACTTTAGCGGTACAAAAGTACCGCTAAATCGCTAAGAAAAGGTGCCACACAGCGATTAGATACTTACCCAGCGGGAGCGCCAGCGATGAAATAGGGTCCGGAACGATTCCAGCGACGAGCGAGATCACAGCAGGAAGCTCGTCGCTGGAAGCTGCCGCACTGAACAACTATCGCTAACGGGATCGCTAAATAGTGACGTTTTTTAGCGATCCCGTTAGCGATATTGTTTAGTGTGGCATACCCTTAAGACTAGCGACCTTACTGATGTCAAGAAGGCCATCATTGACACCCTCAAGCAAGAGGGTAAGACCCAGAAAGAAATTTCTCAACAAATAGGCTGTTCCCAGAGTGCTGTATCAAGGCACCTCAATGGGAAGTCTGTTGGAAGGAAACAATGTGGCAGAAAACGCTGTACAACGAGAAGAGGTGACCGGACCCTGAGGAAGATTGTGGAGAAGGACCGATTCCAGACCTTGGGGGACCTGAGGAAGCAGTGGACTGAGTCTGGTGTAGAAACATCCAGAGCCACCGTGCACAGGCGTGTGCAGGAAATGGGCTACAGGTGCCGCATTCCCCAGGTAAAGCCACTTTTGAACCATAAACAGCGGCAGAAGCGCCTGACCTGGGCTACAGAGAAGCAGCACTGGACTGTTGCTAAGTGGTCCCAAGTACTTTTTTCTGATGAAAGCAAATTTTGCATGTCATTCGGAAATCAAGGTGCCAGAGTCTGGAGGAAGACTGGGGAGAAGGAAATGCCAAAATGCCTGAAGTCCAGTGTCAAGTACCCACAGTCAGTGATGGTGTGGGGTGCCATGTCAGCTGCTGGTGTTGGTCCACTGTGTTTCATCAAGGGCAGGGTCAATGCAGCTAGCTATCAGGAGATTTTGGAGCACTTCATGCTTCCATCGGCTGAAATGCTTTATGGAGATGAAGATTTCATTTTTCAGCACGACCTGGCACCTGCTCACAGTGCCAAAACCACTGGTAAATGGTTTACTGACCATGGTATTACTGTGCTCAATTGGCCTGCCAACTCTCTGACCTGAACCCCATAGAGAATCTGTGGGATATTGTGAAGAGAAAGTTGAGAGACGCAAGACCCAACACTCTGGATGAGCTTAAGGCCGCTATCGAAGCATCCTGGGACTCCATAACACCTCAGCAGTGCCACAGGCTGATTGCCTCCATGCCACGCCGCATTGAAGCAGTCATTTCTGCAAAAGGATTCCCGACCAAGTATTGAGTGCATAACTGAACTTTATTATTTGATGGTTTTTTTGTTTGTTTTTAAAAAACACTTTTATTTTATTGGACGGTTGAAATATGTTAATTTTTTGAGACAGGTTTTTTGTGTTATCAGGAGTTGTATGCCAAAATCATCAGTATTAAAACAATAAAAGACCTGACAAATTTCAGTTGGTGTGTAATGAATCTAAAATATATGAAAGTTTAATTGTAATCATTACATTATGGAAAATAATGAAATTTAGCACTATATGCTAATTTTTTGAGAAGGACCTGTATACTCCAGCAGCAGCAGCCTCCACATATACCCCTTTAGCAGCCTCCACATATACCCAGCAGCAGCCTCCACATATACTCCAGCAGCAGCCTCCACATATACCCCAGCAGCAGCAGCCTCCACATATACCCATCAGCAGCCTCCACATATACCCCATCAGCCTCTATATACCCCAGCAGCAGCAGCCTCCACATATACCCCAGCAGCTGCCTCCACATATACCCCTATATATCCCAGCAGCCTCCACATACACCCCAGCAGCACCAGCCTCCACATATACCCCAGCAGCAGCAGCCTCCACATATACCCCACCAGCAGCAGCCTCTATATACCCCAGCAGCAGCAGCCTCCACATATACCCCAGCAGCAGCCTCCACATATACCCCCTATATATCCCAGCAGCCTCTATATACACCCCAGCAGTAGCAGCCTCCACATATACCCCAGCAGCTGCCTCCACATATACCCCCTATATATCCCAGCAGCCTCTATACACACCCCAGCAGCAGCAGCCTCCACATACACCCCATTAGCACCAGCCTCCACATACACCCCAGCAGCAGCAGCCTCCACATATACCCCACCAACAGCAGCCTCTATATACCCCAGCAGCAGCCTCCACATATACCCAACAGCAGCCTCCACATATACCCCCTATATATCCCAGCAGCCTCTATATACACCCCAGCAGCAGCCTCCACATATACCCCAGCAGCAGCCTCCACATATACTCCAGCAGCAGAAGCCTCCACATATACCCCATCAGCAGCCTCCACATATACCCCAGCAGCCTCTATATACCCCAGCAGCAGCCTCCACATATACCCCAGCAGCAGCCTCCACATATACCCCCTATATATCCCAGCAGCCTCTATATACACCCCAGCAGCAGCAGCCTCCACATATACCCCAGCAGCAGCCTCCACATATACCCCCTATATATCCCAGCAGCCTCCACATACACCCAGCAGCACCAGCCTCCACATATACCCAGCAGCAGCCTCCACATATACCCCACCAGCAGCAGCCTCTATATACCCCAGCAGCAGCAGCCTCCACATATACCCCCTATATATCCCAGCAGCTTCTATACACACCCCAGCAGCAGCAGCCTCCACATACACCCCAGCAGCAGCAGCCTCCACATATACCCCAGCAGCCTCCACATATACCCCACCAGCAGCAGCCTCTATATACCCCAGCAGCAGCAGCCTCCACATATACCCCAACAGCAGCCTCCACATATACCCCTATATATCCCAGCAGCCTCTATATACACCCCAGCAGCAGCAGCCTCCACATATACCCCAGCAGCAGCAGCCTCCACATATACCCCAGCAGCAGCAGCCTCCACATATATCCCAGCAGCAGCCTCCACATATACCCCCTATATATCCCAGCAGCAGCTCTTATATACACCCCAGCAGCAGCAGCCTCCACATATACCCCAGCAGCAGCAGCAGCCTCCACATATACTCCAGCAGCAGCCTCCACATATACCCCAGCACAGGCCTCCACATACAGGTCCTTCTCAAAAAATTAGCATATAGTGCTAAATTTCATTATTTTCCATAATGTAATGATTACAATTAAACTTTCATATATTTTAGATTCATTACACACCAACTGAAATTTGTCAGGTCTTTTATTGTTTTAATACTGATGATTTTGGCATACAACTCCTGATAACACAAAAAACCTGTCTCAAAAAATTAGCATATCAAGAAAAAGTTCTCTAAACGACCTATTACCCTAATCTTCTCAATCAACTAATTAACTCTAAACACATGCAAAAGATTCCTGAGGCTTTTAAAAACTCCCTGTCTGGTTCATTACTCAAAACCCCCATCATGGGTAAGACTAGCGACCTTACTGATGTCAAGAAGGCCATCATTGACACCCTCAAGCAAGAGGGTAAGACCCAGAAAGAAATTTCTCAACAAATAGGCTGTTCCCAGAGTGCTGTATCAAGGCACCTCAATGGGAAGTCTGTTGGAAGGAAACAATGTGGCAGAAAACGCTGTACAACGAGAAGAGGTGACCGGACCCTGAGGAAGATTGTGGAGAAGGACCGATTCCAGACCTTGGGGGACCTGAGGAAGCAGTGGACTGAGTCTGGTGTAGAAACATCCAGAGCCACCGTGCACAGGCGTGTGCAGGAAATGGGCTACAGGTGCCGCATTCCCCAGGTAAAGCCACTTTTGAACCATAAACAGCGGCAGAAGCGCCTGACCTGGGCTACAGAGAAGCAGCACTGGACTGTTGCTAAGTGGTCCCAAGTACTTTTTTCTGATGAAAGCAAATTTTGCATGTCATTCGGAAATCAAGGTGCCAGAGTCTGGAGGAAGACTGGGGAGAAGGAAATGCCAAAATGCCTGAAGTCCAGTGTCAAGTACCCACAGTCATTGATGGTGTGGGGTGCCATGTCAGCTGCTGGTGTTGGTCCACTGTGTTTCATCAAGGGCAGGGTCAATGCAGCTAGCTATCAGGAGATTTTGGAGCACTTCATGCTTCCATCGGCTGAAATGCTTTATGGAGATGAAGATTTCATTTTTCAGCACGACCTGGCACCTGCTCACAGTGCCAAAACCACTGGTAAATGGTTTACTGACCATGGTATTACTGTGCTCAATTGGCCTGCCAACTCTCCTGACCTGAACCCCATAAGAATCTGTGGGATATTGTGAAGAGAAAGTTGAGAGACGCAAGACCCAACACTCTGGATGAGCTTAAGGCCGCTATCAAGCATCCTGGGACTCCATAACACCTCAGCAGTGCCACAGGCTGATTGCCTCCATGCCACGCCGCATTGAAGCAGTCATTTCTGCAAAAGGATTCCCGACCAAGTATTGAGTGCATAACTGAACTTTATTATTTGATGGTTTTTTTGTTTGTTTTTAAAAAAACACTTTTATTTTATTGGACGGTTGAAATATGTTAATTTTTTGAGACAGGTTTTTTGTGTTATCAGGAGTTGTATGCCAAAATCATCAGTATTAAAACAATAAAAGACCTGACAAATTTCATTGGTGTGTAATGAATCTAAAATATATGAAAGTTTAATTGTAATCATTACATTATGGAAAATAATGAAATTTAGCACTATATGCTAATTTTTTGAGAAGGACCTGTATACTCCAGCAGCAGCAGCCTCCACATATACCCCTTTAGCAGCCTCCACATATACCCCAGCAGCAGCCTCCACATATACTCCAGCAGCAGCCTCCACATATACCCCAGCAGCAGCAGCCTCCACATATACCCCATCAGCAGCCTCCACATATACCCCATCAGCCTCTATATACCCCAGCAGCAGCAGCCTCCACATATACCCCAGCAGCTGCCTCCACATATACCCCCTATATATCCCAGCAGCCTCCACATACACCCCAGCAGCACCAGCCTCCACATATACCCCAGCAGCAGCAGCCTCCACATATACCCCACCAGCAGCAGCCTCTATATACCCCAGCAGCAGCAGCCTCCACATATACCCCAGCAGCAGCCTCCACATATACCCCCTATATATCCCAGCAGCCTCTATATACACCCCAGCAGTAGCAGCCTCCACATATACCCCAGCAGCTGCCTCCACATATACCCCCTATATATCCCAGCAGCCTCTATACACACCCCAGCAGCAGCAGCCTCCACATACACCCCATTAGCACCAGCCTCCACATACACCCCAGCAGCAGCAGCCTCCACATATACCCCACCAACAGCAGCCTCTATATACACCCAGCAGCAGCCTCCACATATACCCCAACAGCAGCCTCCACATATACCCCCTATATATCCCAGCAGCCTCTATA